>VUYV01000415.1:406255-564221 GCA_008711295.1 Anarhynchus alexandrinus | reverse complement strand
TGGTGTGTGTTGGGGTGGGGGGGAGAACAGTTATAATTTCACATGTATGATAATGGCCTCTGAGCTGATGGGTATCACTGGTAAGTGACACCTTGATGTTGCGGGATAGCTTCATGAAAACATGGGTTTGATACTCAACAGCTTTCAAGAAGGTGCTCAAACATTAGAATTCGTCAGGAAAGGAATTCAGCTCAAATCGGAGATCATTGTTGTGACCGTTGATGAGATGGGGATGTCTTTTCAGAGTTCTCATAGCATATCTGAGAGAAAACTTTAGGTTTCTGAGGGAGACTGAGTATCTATTGGCCTTGTTCGTGCCAAGAGCCTTTCTCTTTGTGTTGGTCATAGTGCGATGCTAGCAGCAGTTGTCGATACAGGTCATCTCTGCCATCTACTATTAAAAGAGCTTGCTTTAGGGTCCTTTACTCTTTAACCCCTCTCTGAGATTTTTGCAGTGGCTTCACTTTGTGGTTGCATGCAGGCAAACTAGCCCGGCAGCAGGAAAATGGGTAAATATAAAATCTGTTTAGAAACATTTAAAAAATTGAGGTAAAAGAAAGAACTGGTGTTCTCTTGCATATCTGTGGTCTTCTTGCAGAACATTTGCACCCCGTTTTTGCCTCATTGGAGAAGAAAACTGGGAAATAGAAGTAGCTTGGGGGCAGTGTTGTCTTGGACCAATCTAACCTTTGGCCAGGCTACTGATATATATGAAGCAGTATTTCTTTCCCTTTACCTAAAGCAATCCCATTACCTCATCCAAGGCCACTGTCATTTTTCAAGCTTATGTTCTGCGCCCTCCCACACCCCACAATACCTATTTCTCCATGGGATCTTCACAGGATTTGTGCTATTGTATAACTTTAGTGGCAAGGAAGCATAGGGTTGGGTTTTTTTATATGGTTATGCCAATGTATTACATACTTTGTTATCAGCACAAGGGTTCCCATCTAAGTGGGTTTGAAGTGGGCAGTAGTTCAAGCTGTGTGTTTCTCAGTCATGGAAGGCGTGGAAATCTGCTTAAGAAGAGATGGCTTATGGAGGGTATCTGTTAGTTCAGCTCTAGTTAATAAGGCTTTCCGATGCAGTGAGTACTGTTCTGAGAAACAAGTCCAGTTTTCTCTTTGTGAGCCCCCCCCATTAAAAAGTCCATTTTGGGGTGAATCCCAAGACCTCCTGTAATAAGTTTGGTATTACAGGATGCAGAGGGCTTTTTTACGGATTTAATTATTATTTCCTCTAGATGCAACCTTCTGCCATGGTTCAGATAGAGATATGAGCAGTTTTATTCGCTGTGATGTCCTGGTTGTACAACCCACTTTTGCCATGCAGCAGTATAAGGAGTCAGTGTTGATGGACATCTTAAGACAACAGAGCTAAGCAACTGGGGAATGAATTGAAGAGTTGTTTTATTTTACATTTGTGGAAGTATCTTTTGTACAAAGTGCACATGTTAAAATTTTCATCTTGCATTAATTTTTATAGCAGAGAGCTGGACAGGTAGAACGTGTTTGATACAGAGAACTAAGGCTGAGCAGAAAATTGGAACTTGGAGGGGAAAATAGACATAAATGTTGTTATCTAGATAATATGATGGCCAGCATATGCTTGTATAGCGGAGGTGTTCTGAGTCAAGAAGGTCTTCTGTACTAATGTAGGTCAGGTTTTGGACAATAACTCCTTGATCATTACTGGTCTTTGTTCAGGTCTGCTAGTTTTGTCACTGACGTGCAGTACAGAAAGCATTACACTTTTCCTCTGTCTGTGTCACCCTGCCTTCAGAAACATATTCCCTGTGGCTCCACAAATATGAATTGAAAGTGGTCAAGGATTTAGCAGCTTGGTCTTAATTATTTATTTGAAAATAGAGGAGAGGCTATGTTTTTCCCGGAGTCTGTCTCCTGTTGCAGGATCTGCTGCTGGGCTGTTATGCTCAGCAAGCATTTTTTTAGCTTAGTCAGCTGCAGCCCATTGATTAGATCTCGGTCTCCTCGTGGCTCAGACTGCACTGCAGTAGTTTGCAGTGTCTTGCTGAAGATACCGTACATGTGCGAGGGCGGCTCTGTGAGTCAGTGGGCAGAAAGAAAATGTTGTAGGCAGGACAGTGCATAGCCTGTTTAGATGAGCATGATGAAGGCTGCAGAAATGTGTCAGCTAATTGAGAAAAAGGTATTTATTTTCTAAATGTCTGCTCATGGTGTTAAAAATAAACTTTGCTGCAGTGAACAAGACGTTAGAACAGGAGACTATGGTGTGTTTTTCTACTAAGTAGTTTTCCCTCCACTGGAAAATGAGCTGTAATATAGCACAAAGGATGTTAACTCCTACATCCTAAGACCCCAAATATTCAAACATAGAAGCCCAGTAGCTTTTATATTTACTTTGTACTTGAAATATATGTAGAGTTGTAATGTTATGTAGGAGATGAACATTTTGCAGTAGAATAAACAGATTTGTGGAGCTGTAATACTCAGAGTACTATATTAGCTTAGGAAGGGATATAAATTTTGTCTTGAAATTTGTATTGCAGAAAGGCAATTGCAGAAAAGGCTGAAAGCACAGCATAGTCGCATTGGTTCACACAGAGGTTGGGAAAAGGAAAAAAATGGACCTATGTCTTTAAAAAGTATTGCACATTTAATATATTATAAAAATGCCATTTCTGTGGGAATGGGTTAGTTATAAAACAGATCATCGTGAAAATTACCTAAAGGTTCTTGTTACTTTCATTGTTGGATTAGCAAATTTGGACTCGAGATCGGAGTTCATGCTCTGGTTTAAAACATCACAACTACAGAAAGCTAGTGCAGTTGAAACTAAATGTATGAAAAGCAGACTAGCTGGTGGATTTGAAAATCTGTTAGCGAGCAGGGACTCTTGTATCTTGTTATAACTAGCTGTTCCTCTGCTTTCCTCCCCTGGAAGCCTTGGTTCAGTGAGGGTAACCTCAGATCATCTACATCAGGTTGTTGGTGGTTTTATTTTATGTAGCAGCTCTCTGGTTAAAGCTCTTGTGCTACAGGGGTGAGGGAGAAAGGAAGGACAACTCAGGCTCAAATCCCGTATGTGCCTGCAGGGAACTGAGATCCCATTTTCCATTTCCGAGTGCCTTTACTGCCAAGCTGCAGGGGGGATATGGTGCGTCTGAGTGTGTCATTCCTTCTGGTCGATGCTGTTCCACTTGAAGCTCTGATTATTCTTCCCACGGGACTACAGAGAGAGAAACAGAAAACCATTGCTGTGTCCAGTGGTGAGGGAGCACGGGCTTCACTCCCTGGGCAAGTGCATGTTGAGTTGGATTGCAGGTCAAGTCTTCCCTCCATCAGGTAAGTGCATTTGCTGCCAGGTTACAGAGTGCCCATCATACGCTTTCTCTTGGTAATAAATACTCAATTATTCTGTGCAAAAGGGATCCTTCCCAACATGGATGTTCTCAGACTTGCATCTCAAAGCACCCTGTGGCTTAGGGGTGAGGGTGTACTCTGGAAGGAGGGAGGTGTGGTTTTCATGTCTGTCCAAGGGGTGGAGAGATTTGAACTTAGCTCTGCTGCATCTCAGTGATTGCCACGGCTGTCTTTTGTCTTCTTCCTTTTGGTAGTAAAGGACCATCTTCTCCATCTGACTCCAGGAAAGCATTATGAGCTGTAAATCCCAAATGAGATGTGACTAACACTCTACAACACACTCCAAAACATTTCAGTTTCAGTGCTTCTCCTGCTCTTTGTTACAGCCCATGAAAACCTTATCTGTCTTACTTAGCACTCCCCATGCTTTCCATGGGGACATTCTGTGCTACTTGTTCCCCTATGGGACCATGCGTGCAAGAAACAAGTGCAGCTCTGAGGCCAAAATTCTCTTGTTTAAAAAGTCAAATAATAATTGAATAATAGGATTACAGCTGGAATAAGCTTTTGTTAAAAAAATGCTCATTCTTAGCTCTGTTTCTAATGTGAGAAAGGCATCCTCAACTCCAGCACAAGTTCTGGTGCAGGAATTGCTTGATGAGACGGCTGGCACACACTATTCTGAAAGACAAAATTATTACCTTGGTCTTTTCTGATGTTAAAATCCATCGGAAATTTTGAATTATCCTAAAGTAAAGAAGGAAAGACAGCATTTTAACTCATCTCCTCTGGGTCTTTTGCTTTGGAAAGGATAGTAGGAAGCTATTTAGTAGCTTTCTCAAAACTAAACTTTGTGCAAAATCTACGGAATTCTTAGGACTTGCACATTTTTAAGGAAGAGGAATACTGAGGCTCAAATAAGAAACTATTGGGTTGATTGCTTTTGATTAGTTGATTTCTGTTGCAATAAGTATCTCTCAGCTGAGGTCTTTCCTCAGTTTATATATATAAAATATATATGATATTTATATGTTTATATATATAATATATTATAATATTAGCTCTTCCCTCTGATCAGGGTGGCCCTCATGTTTCCATACTGTGCAATTCACATCTTAAGGTACCGTGGCTGCTCACGTGACCCAAAAGCAGCACTGACTTTCATTCAGACAACTATGCTGCATCTCACCACAGACAGCGGAGACCCCGCTGTCTCTGGGTGAAGCACTGCAGCAGTCATCAGGGAAGGGGGAGATGAAGCTGGCAGCTGTGAAGCCTGTAAATTTGGCAAGCCGGTGATTGTATGGAGATTGCTGGTGAGAAAGCAAGGTGGTGGGTGCAGAAACAAGCCAAATATCTTGGTGGGAACCCCTGACAATTCAAATGAAGAAGGGGACATCTCTTTATTTCTAGAACTTATGCAATAATGTTAGAACTTATGCACTAATGTTAGAACTTGCTCTGGGGGAAAAGGGCAAGAGATGAGAAAGAGCAAATCTCCCTGCTGGTTATTAGATCAGTTTGACTGGGGGAGGAAGGGAGGTGTAGGTATCAGATAATTTTAGGGAGGAAAGTCACGGTAGACCATACAACTGACCTGTGGTTAGGCTGTGTGCATCTCTGCTCTCAACTTTGTTTTTTATGTTATTAGGTGTGATATGTGAGCAGGGGGAAGTTAGTCTCTAGAGGGACCCCTCTCACCACTTTACAGAGCACTCACAAACCACACAGGCTCACTCAACACTTTGTGTCTAAATGAAACTGAATACAGCGTGGGCCAACAGCCCTGGGAAGGATGCTTGGAGATGGCAACAGCTAAACAAGAGACCCAGGTTTCTGGAGGGATACAATATTAAATTGTTTTTTAATTCATTTCTGTTTAATTTTTTTCTCGTTTTGTTGTTTTTTATCATGTTTTTCTTTGGGTTTCTCTCTGTTTTACAGTTCTTTTGGGCTCTTCTTTTGAGGCTGTGTTTGATGCGTTGGCTTCCCATCCGCTGCTCGTAACCATCTCTGCTATGAGTTGTGAGTGAGCCATCACCATGCTTCTGGGTTTTCATTTTGTTTTGTGCTTTTGTTATATATGGAAGTCCGAATTACACCTGGTTTTCTTTTTTCCCTCATGATATGTTTGTTTTTCAGCAGGATCGTGACAGCTACCTAAATGTGATGCAGAGGCCTAGAACACTTGGGATTCTGCCTGAGGGCCTGGCAGACATTTGGGTGGTGCCAGAGACTGTGGTTTTGTCACTTCTGTGATTTCAGAGGCAAGGGGAGGGGAGTTTTCTCATCTTACATTTTTGGCTCCAGCTTCCTCTATTCATTTCTGACTGCCCATTGGGATAAAATATGCTGCTGTCATTAATGATTCTACAAAGTGCTGCTGTTTAAATAAGCAAGTCAAAACGCATGTAAGAGGCGCAGAATTTGTCTCTCCGGGAGAGGTGGAGATGCGTATCGCTGCAGCTCCCCTATAAGTGTAACTGATGGAAGCAGGAAATTCCTAGAAGTCACAGAGATACTTCCTTTTGGTTCAGTTAAAGCTGCCTTTCACTTTTCCTTCTTATCACAACTCTTCCAACAAGTCATTTCAATCCAAGATGTATCTCCAAGTGCTTCCCATGATCTGTGGCATTTCCTCTCTCCCCTTACCACCTTCTCTTCAATCTGCGCTAACTTCCTTTTCATTTTCTTATTGCTGGAAATCCTTTTCCTGTTTCCAGGAGAGGTGGGTTAATGATCCTAGATGACAACAGGCCTGCCAGGGGCAAAGGTGGTGGATCTCATGAGGTGTTTGCACAGGCTTCCAGACAGCTGGGGAGGAACCAGCGGTCATGTTCCATGAGAGTACCACAGGCATAAGACCAGCAGGAGGAAAGTACTGGCATCCAAATATAAGTTTTTAGGAAGGAAGCCGGAAACCGGGACATTCAAAATATCAATCTAGGGATCAGTGAGGCAAGACGAAAAATTTTAATCTCTATGTATGAATGTGGTGTAAGGAGCAGGGATTCAGTTCAATGAGGAAATACGAGCACCTCTGAAATAAAGGAAGCATATACAGGAAAGACAGACTTCACGTGAATCATAAAGGAGACACTGTTGGCACTTAAAATACAAATGATCATGAGTGTTTGAACCGGAGAATGATGAAAAGCTGATGGGTGCAAAAGAGCACAGTTTGGAACAATGCATCCACTTCGTACAGGATTTTGTTACCTCATCCTTGTCTTTGTGAGGTAGTGTACATTGCTAATATATTGAAAGGAACACAGAGTATAATTTTTGCTCTGTGGTAGTGATCTAACACATTCTCCCAAGCTGAAACTCATTTTAAACCAATCTGCTAACACAATGCAATATACTTCATATCTCTGTCATCTCCCTGACAGCTCTGTGTAATAAATTACTTTAGCTTTGTGCTAGACACAATCTGAATGCAGGAAGAGATATACTTTACCCTGAGTAACATTTTTGATAGTAATACTGATGTGGAAAAATTAAAAAATAAATCATGTATGGTTTAAAATTGCATTTCAGCTTGCTAGCTTATTACCTTTGTGTCATTTGGGGGATTCAAATCAGTTGGGTTATACGTGATTCCGTAGTCTGAAGCTCCTAACTGTTACAATTTAGTTCTGTGTCAAATGTGGACCGGTCTGGACAGCAAGGGTGCTTTATCCAGACTCTTTTCCACTGTTGGGCAACGCAGTGGTGGAGTGAAATTTGTTAACTGGAAGAAATGAAGTGTGTAAAGAAATCATCTGGAAAATTAATGTTGATGAGTTCAGAAGAAAAGTCAATAACAGTTGGGTATACAGCATGTGCTACAATAAATGCTCAGGCAGGGGCTGTTTGTTTGGACGAAAAACAAGGTATCTCCACAGCCATGGAAATATTTGATTGCAGTGATTAGTGACGCAGTCAAAAGGCATGACTAATTGCCATATGACTGGCAGGGCAGTCAAATATGGTTAAAAGAGGTCAAGCCTTTATAAGAAAAAGATGCTGTTAACACAGTTAGCATCTATGTATTTTGTTCAAAGCTCTAAATGTCCTGTCAAAGCAATTGGAAAGTCTTGCTCAGTTGCAGTGCTCTCCCTTCGCGGAGGTACCGCATGAGAGAGGACTGGAGAGACAGCCCTTTGGGTTCAGCTGCAGGACTGACTTGGGGAACTGTTTCATGTTGGCTGTGGGGCAGATGCACAGTTAAAAGATGGCTGGGCTTTTGGTTTGCTTCTGAAAGAGGAGGGGAATACATTTGCAAACTGCCTAGAGTTGGTTTCAGAATAGATCTAATCAAAGACTGCAAAGATAGCCTGTGTGCCAGAAATAGTAAGTATTGATCTAAAAAGATTTTCAGAGACATTGCCAACCATACTGAAACCAGCACATGTGATACTTGGTTCAGTACATACACGGTTGATAACTGAAGACATTGAAGTAGGGAGGGAACATGAAAGACAAGCTCCCATGGACTGCAAACATTGAACAATGTTTGTTCTGAAAACATTACAGGTTACACACTAGACTTGTTCCAATACACTAATTTTTTATGGCTCATTAAAAGTATCCAAACATGCTAGCTTCCACTCATAAGAGAAGAGAGGAATGTCCTCTTGCTTTAGAATGTGTAGAGGACATTTACAGTGATGGCTGATTCCAACAGATATATTCCAGTGGCCAGTATTATGCTTTTCAGGAAATCACTTCAGTGAATTCACTGGAATTCTGAAAAATATTTTGCAGTCAATTGTCAGTAGGAATCCTAAATGTATGCTCCAGGAGGAATGAGGTGCATGGTCATGAATATAATATCTCGACTATTACCTGCTGCTAAATAAGTAGCTTATAGCTCAAGCTCGTGTACTGCAAGATTGAATGCTATATTAAGTGCATTGGCTATGCATATGGGCTCTCCTTGTGGAGTATTTGATTAACAGAAAGGAATTATAAGACAGACTTGTGGCTTTTTTTGCTCGGAGTCACTGTAACTTAAGAGCTGCATTATACACCATTCAGGTGCGTGTTGGTGAACTTGTTCAAAAAATGTTTGAAGTTTTATTCTTTCCGAGAGTATTGAAACTCAGAGCAACTTCCCTATATCTAAAAGGAAGCAACTGAATTGTACGTATTTAAACTGACAGAAAGGTGCCCTAGAATAAAACTACAGAGTTTTAGGCTTAGTTCTGAAAGCATAGGCACAGCTGAAAGAACAAACATGAATCAGCTGGCCTAAGTGGGACAAGTTACCCAATTAGAGTTGTTGCTCTGATTTCTGCAGGAGTAGGATCTTAATTGTGAATATGTTTAATTCTTTGCCCCAGCTTAGCTTTATTATGGAAGATGTCTGGGCCTGAACCTGGTTTTGCCGCATGAATTTTGAAAGCACTGCTGTTAACTCTGGTGCTTCTAGCTAGGCTGAAAGGATTTGGTGGATGTCATTATTTAAATGTAATTTTTTCAGAACAGTGACATCTTCACAGTAAGTGAACTCACGTGGTCTAATGTTCTTGAGGAGGCAGCAGTGGAAAGAGTTGGAAGTGTTGCTCAGCCCCCAGAATAGAGAAAGCCTCTAGCTCAGAGGAATAGTCACAGGAGGACTGCCTTCTTCCCAAGGCCTCCATATCAAGCCTTCGTTTCCTGAGAACACAAAGAACAAGAGAATCAGAGAAAGAGAAAATAAAGATACATGGTTCAGGATGTACTGGGAAGAATCTGGGAAAAAAAGTAAGAACTCTAAAAGTCAGAGGTTCTTATTTTGTTTAAGTCTTACAGAGGGTGTTGACAAGCAGTGTCAGCAAACGCCTATGGTCATCTGCCCTGTGTCAGGACAAGAACGAGGATCCCCTACTCTGACCAGGCTGCCCTCAGGCTTTGCTTAGCTCATGTTGTTCACGACTCAGTTTTGCACTTGCGCTTCTTTACTAGCTTTTCCCTTGACCTGGAGTTCAAAAAGGAAAATATGATCTTGGATAAAGTTCTCAGCTCTGTGCCTAGACTATTACTCTTCTAACCTATCACTGTAACCACCTTGCCCTCTCTGTAAAATAAGCTTTTCAAGAAATGCAGAATTGGAGAATGCTGTCTGTTTAGCTGGCTACTAGAGCAGATGAAGGCAGTAACAGCTTTGTGTCCCTTGGGCACGTATGAAATAACAATATAGACGAGAAGTTCTCATGCGTTAGCTGCACAGGGGATTTAGTAATCTGCTCTGTCTCTGAGATTTTCTGTTGTCTCCCTTCAGCCTCGCAATGTTGCTGGTTTTCGAGGAACGGTCCGCTACGCTTCGGTGAATGCACACAAAAACCGAGTGAGTATTTTTTGGTTATAAGGAGTTAACAGCAAGGTGATTTCTCCTCAGAAACCTGTTTTCAGGAGCAGAGGAGTAAGAGGCGTGAGTTCTGGTTTGTTACCTACAGAAGTTAGTATATCAGATGAATTCCATTAGGTGGTCAAGGCTGTAAAATCAAAATTATGATTCAGTTATTGGATCCTCTCTAGTTGGCAGCCTTAATTGTAATTATTGCATTATCAGATACTTTAAAGGGGAAAAAAAAAAACCACAAACAAAAAAACACGCTAAAGTAGAAATCGGGTTAAGTGCCAGGCTACTAGTTTCTAGCAGAACTTGGCTGTGAATTACCAAGTGTCAGGTTCCCAAATCCGTTCTCCACCTGGAATTTTTAATATTAACATCATGCTGTCAGGCAAAGAGCCATCTAGTGAAAGCTAGGTTTATTTTTCCCTGAAAAGGGCCATTATTTACATAGTGTCTGGCTTGTTTCATTCTAAACGCTTCCAGCAGTCTCATCCAACATTCTTCTCAAAACACTCGTTTGTCTTATTTCAGTAATGTTCCTTTGTAGACAGTAAACTCAGTCCTCTGGTTCTGCTGCTAAGTGCTTGCCAGATGGAAACTCTCAGCCCTCTTGCATTGCCTCCAGGTTTCTGGCCTTATTTGGGATGAGTCTGTAGAATGACCTGTGACATATGAAGAAGTTTCGAGTTTTTTTAGGGAAGTTATTGTCTGCAGAAGGTGGAAAGTGTGATATGGGGAGGGCAGTTGAATGCCATCATGAATTCATACTATTTGCTGGCAGAGACTGAGAAACCTGAGGTATGATTTTTGGAAGAGCTGAATAGTGCCAGCAGTAGCTGGCATCAGCTGAAGGTATATTTAGACACAAAATTGCTGTATAATGCATGCTATTCTGAGAAATCATGTTCTAGACATTGGATGTTGAGCATCAAAAATGGCTTCGTGTGCTTTGACAGTTTCAGCCTTAATCCCCATGTTTCAGTTTCCCATTTGCTAGCCCACGAGGAGAGTTATAAAATGAAATGTTATAAATCTGTAAATTGTTGTGGTGCTTGATGATGAGTGTTTTGCAAAAGTCCTTGACTAAATGCTGTATTGTGAAGAGTTTGAATTATATTTAGCTTAAAAACAATAACAAAGACTTTCGACACACAGTTTGGGGTTTTTTCTTCTTAATCTAGTTTATTCCACATCCCATTAATAAATACTGCACTCCTGTATACTCAGTGAGAGTGAGTCCTATAGAAAACTTGTGCTTTGTTGTATAGATAAAATCTCTTTCCTAATATATTCACAAAAAGGGAAAAAATGAGATTATTTACGTGACTGTATTGACATTGCCAAGTTTAAGAAATGCTTGATTTTGCATCTTTAGTCTTTAATCTGGCTTCTTTAAGCATTGAATGGGAAGTATGACTTCTCTTCCTGCTTTTTAAAATGCGGTAGCTCATCTGGAGAGCACACCTGGACTACTGAGCAGCATGGAACTTTGCTCCTCAGTCTTCGTCTCTCTTTTCTCCAGGAGATGGGTAGACATGATGATCTGTGGTCCCTCTTTTACATGTTGGTGGAGTTTGCGGTTGGTCAGCTTCCATGGCGAAAGATCAAAGATAAGGTAGGAAACCTCGTGTCTGTGCTTAAGATAGGGTGCTACATTTTTACTATCATAATTCTTATTATTCCTCCTGCCACTCACTGCAGCTTTTTGCTGAAGTAAAACCAGAGCCTGCTTTTCATCACATCTTGATGCAAGATGCTAACCTGTTTTTGTGTGTTCTGAGACACAGTGTGGAGCTTGTCTTAGTTGGAGTGGCCAGACATTTTCTTATGCGCATTGTTAATCATATTTGATCAATTGACTTTGACTTTGTTCTTGCAAAGCAAACAACAAAAGTGTAAAGGCTGAGCTGTCCTTTTGACAAATAAACAGAGCCTTTGGAAAGGGGGTAGGATAATACTTTGCCATGCCAAACAAGCCAAATGGGAATTGCAACTGGAAAGTTAAACAGAATAAAGCTAACTGTTCATGTTGTCTTGGAAATACTTTGTGCTGGAGAATAAAATCCCTGGAAAGAAATAGGTCACCTGTGTGGAAGGCTCTGCTAAAGGGACAGCTTCTGAAGAGTATTGCTGACTCAGGATTCCCTTTTAACCTTTGCCTGCAGTGATCAAACTCACTTTGCTAGGGGCACCAAACAAGAGAAGTGTTTGGACACTGCTGGGTCTAAGAAGAGGCCATGTTCCAGGAAAGATAAGACTAGATGGTATTCCAGGAATGATAAGACTGTATGAATAGGAAGCAATAGAAGAGATTCTTGGCTCTGAGATATTTTCTTTTTTCCAGGAGCAGGTTGGCATGATAAAAGAAAAGTATGAACACCGAATGCTGCTAAAACACATGCCTTCAGAGTTCCACCTTTTTCTGGATCATATTGCAAGCCTAGACTACTTCACCAAGCCAGACTATCAGGTAGGAGCCCTTCTTTGTTACCAATCTGATGCATGGCACTCTGGATTGGCATTTGGATTTTCTAACATTTCCATGCACGTGTTCATGTCTGGCTGAGGAATATCTTTCCTAGGACCAGGAGAAAAAGGTTGGACTGTACAGTTCTTCAACATCTCAAAAGCTTTTTCTTCTCCTTCCACCACCCTGTCCAAAATAATCCTGTACTCCCAATCAGAAAGCTCTTCTCAAGCGACAAAGTACTTTTGGCTTTCATTAAAACACAAAAGTTTTGAAATACTCCAGATGTGGCAGAATTTTAGCAGAGCTTGCCAAAGTTTGCAAAGAGCCTATGCCAACAGCTCAACAGTGCACACCAACACCTCTGTTTTCTTGCAGACTCATATGGACCTTAGCTATTATTATTTCTTTCTTTAATATTCATCTTAAATTTTTTTTTCTCCCATTCACTGTTTGCTATTGGCGTATATGTGATTATATTACAGTAGCTCAACTAACACAATATAACTGAGGCAACTTGATTCTGTGTCCCTTTTTTATCAGTGGTTTTCTCTGTACATTAAAGCAAGAGTGATGAAAACAACACTTTATTAGCAAATCTGTGCAGTCTTATGAGTGCCTGCTCCTGTTGATAGTGCATCAAATGAGTGGGAAAATGGTGGGAGGGTGTTCCAGCAAACTCTCTCCAACAGTGCTTTTGTATTTTGTGTTGCAGCATAGCAACCACAACTTTTTAAAAAAGGGAAAAAAAAAAAAAGGCAAAAATTTTCTGGATAGTACCGTGGAAAAATAACATTTGCCACTAAGATGGAGGGCTATAGAGGGGTGGAGGTGGACTGAGTTGATGCTGAGGGAGCTGGATTTGTTTAGACTGGAGAAGAAAAGTTAAAGAGGGGATCTGATTGCTGTCTTCCACTGCCTCAAGGATAGTTGTGGGGAGAATAGAGGCAGACTTTTCTCAGAGGCAGCAAGGGAAATTGTGACTAAAGGGGGAAAAAGATCAGAATGAGGGTTCTTAAGTACGGAACAGGTACCTAGAGAAGCTGTGGAATTTCCATCCTTGTGGATTTCCAAAAATTGAGTGGATGAGAGACCTGATCTGACTTTGCAGTTAGCCCTGGTTTGAGCAGATGGTTGGACTAGAGGTCTCCAAAGCTCCTTTTGAACATACATCCTCCTATATTCTATTCCAGTTTAAAATAATTGTGTCCTAACGATAAAGAAAAGCCGTCCTTGAGACAGAAAGGGAAGGAGATGTTTCCAGACAATTTTAGTGCAGTACAAATCACAAACAGCTCTTTCACAGTAGGGAATTTGTCTGAAGCTGTGAAATGCATCTTTGCTTCAGTTTCTTGCAGGTGCAGCTCTGGGAAGAAGTCTCCAAAAGGGAACTCCCCACAAAAGTCTGGCACCTGCAGCTTGCCACCAAACACTGATTCTTCTAGCTTGACTTGGAGGCCTATTCCAGCCAGCAAATTCTCCAAACATCTCAGCTCCAGAGATGTCTTTATATTGATCTGGATTTATTGCTGTGAAAGATTAAAAAATATATCAGATGATATCTGAATTTTTCACCAGTACCAGACCCTCAGGGAAATAAAGGAAATTGGGGAAGTATGTCTACTAATATATAAAGTCATGGTTTATTTAAACATTAGAATGACAAGATTAGAAATAAGGAAACAAAATAAAACATATATGAATATAGTTTGAAGTTACAGTTCACCATTCACCTGCTTAGCTCTTTAATATATTTCAATTTAAGATGTATGCTAATCATCAGGTGAGGATTATGACTCTGAATGCTGTCCTATAGCTGGACAGGTTTGGTGTTTCATATAGCTACCCAGCTCTAGTCGACCTCCAAGTTCTCCTCTTTGAGAGAAGTTATGATGAAAGGGCAGCTTCACTGGGCCAGAGAAAAGGTTTGTCTGGCCTAGTAGCATGTCTCCAACAGTGTTGGCTGTAGGAAGATTAGAAAAGAATGAGCATTCAGTGGCATTTCCCCAGAAAACTCTCAAAGCTCAAGGATCAAGGATCGTTGAGGCTCAAGAATCTCCTAAGCCAAAAATGTCTCTGTATTTCATAGCCTTCAATGAATTTGTCTTCTATGAACTTGTCCAGTCTCCTGAATTCATGTAAACCTTTAGCATCCACCATGTGACAGGGAGGCATCACAGCTTAAGTGCTTGCTGTGAGAAGAACTGCTTTCTTCTGTTTGTTCTAAACTTGCCACCTGCCAGCCTTATTTAATGCCCCTTACATCTTGGATGTAACTGTGAACACTGGTCCCTAGCCCCTCTCCTGCTTCCCAGCCACACAGAATCTTAGAGACCTCCATGGTATTGCTCTTCAGTTACTCTTTTGCCCAGACTGAAGGATCCCAGTCTACTTATTTTCTTTTTGCTCAGAAGGAAACCTTTTCACACCTTTGGTTTGTGTCCTCCTCTGAACCTTGTCCAATTGTACCCCAATTGGGGACTTGCCAGCATCGCATGTTCAAGATGTATGTAGCCCATGAAGTGATAAACTGCAGTTATGATGTTCTATTCCGTTCCTAAGACTTTCTAATACTCCATCTGTTTTATCTAGTGGCAATGCAGTTTTAATTGCTCCCATCTCCATGTACCAAGTAAAGCTTTGGCTTCGTTTGCAGTAGCATGAAGTTTTGGTAAAATCCTTCCTCTCCTACCTCCATCATTTTGAAATGGGGAATGACGCATTCATCGGTGAGCAACCATGATAAAGGGAAAATGGTTTAGGTTGGAAGGGACCTTGAAGATCTTCAAGTTCCAACCCCCCTGCCATAGGCAGGGACACCTCCCACTAGACCAGGTTGCTCAAAGCCCCATCCAGCCTGGCCTTAAACACCTCCAAGGATGGAGCTTCCACACCTTCTCTGGGCAACCTGTGGTGCCTTACCACCCTCAAAGTGAAAAAGTTGTTCCTAATATCTAATCTAAATCTACCTTCTTCCAGTTTGAAGCCATTCAAGTGTGACTGGAGACCAATGCTCTCTGATGCATAGATGGCACAAGTTTGCCCAGACATACGTGGAGAAAATGATGGTAAAATAAAATAGAGTTGAGCTGTCACGTGATGGATCTTACATATACCTTGTGTTTTTGCACTTCTTGGGATCATGGCCTCTGACATCAGGTCTGTCCCTTTAATGGATCATTGTCAGTATTGGTTCATGGTTAGGATCAAACTTCTAGCACTTTCACGGCAGGAGGATGTGAGCATTAGAGCATCATTTTGGGGTTTTCTGACTCATTTGACAGCAAGAGAGACATGCCTTTTCCCTGGCATAGTGAAGACAAGATGCGAAGAAGGTGCATGAAAATCTTTTCTACTACAGTTGCATTCTGGGTCCAACTGGTAGAGGGATAGTTTCAGGCATGGTTGGGGAGGTGGCTGGCTTCTCTCCCCAAAGATCCATCTTTTTGCAATGAGTATTGGAAAAGGAATGGTGACCTTTGGTCCTGGAAGATTATAGAAATTGGGGTGCCTTTGCTTGGGAGTCCATCAGATTCCCTCAGCTGGTGGACTGTGAATTGCATTTGTCCCAAGAAAAAGTGATCACATCACCTGTGATTGCTGTGATTGTATAAGAGAATGGCTGTCTTGTACACATCCAGAGCAGGTGTAGGAAGGTGAGAGCTTTGTACATGGAGCTCTTCCTTTCAGATCCAGTCAATACCAGATATTGTCAGAGCATTTGGGAAAGTCTCCCTGTGGACAACCAGTGCCAGTTTGAGCTTTTTCATGCTGGCCGAGTTATTGGAATCCTTCCGTCATAGGCTTAGTGTTTTCTCCCCAGGCATCCCTCTAGGGCTTACAAACACGTATCAGGAGCATTACCTTGTCAAAAGGTAACCCCTGACACTTAAGAGGTGTGCCTAATATTTATTCTTCAATACTATGTTGGGGATTACAGTCCAGATTAGAAAATTGATAAAGAGCAAGTTGCCATACCTGAGGTTTGTGCTGATAGATTCCATCTTCCTAGATAAGCCCGGAAGAATTCAAGGCTGGACCATCTGGACAATCCATTACTGTTTTGGGACCTTTTTCACCTGATATTTCAGGATTGACTGTGATTCGTGTCCTGAACCTTGGCCAGGAGAAGGCACTTGATAAGACATTTCATGACAGTTTAATGGTAATTTCTGCACAATTGGCTTCTTCTCCACTTCCCTCCTTGTAAAGCTTTGACTCTTCATCAGAAGTATAAAGGGTTCAGAGAAAGCTGACAAGGCTCAATAAGATCATGGAAGAGCTTGATAATGGCAGCTGGGGACGCTAGTATCCTTCAGCCTGTGGAAAAAAAGGCCCTACAGGGAATACAATAGAGGTCTGTAAAATCCCGAATGGCCTGCAAAGTCAAATGCAAGCATTACAGAAGTTATAGCAGAAAGTAACAAAAGTTGGTTTGACTGAGTGAGTCCTTGACAGCATGAAGGAATGCTAAGAATAAGGCAGCTGAACTTCTAATTTTAGTGTGTGGTTTCTTACTTCAGACTGCTTCAGTATCAAAGGAATGGAAGGTGGCAGAAGCAGTACCAATTTGTAAATGGCTTCAGAAGATACCAGTCCCTGACACTGACATGTACATCACAAAGAATCAGAAACTGTGATAAAGACTGGGATTAGTGGACAGATGGGTGAGGATGATCTGATGAGCAGAACTCAGTATGGCTTTTATAAGGGCATCTGTCTACAAATGCATGGAGTTCTTGGAAGGAGTCTTTGAGGATGTGGGGTATTAATTTCTAAAAGACATTTGACAGTAATCTTTGCCAAAGTAGCAGTCAGAAAGCAAAAATAATCCTGAGAATAATTAGAGTAGTATTAGACGGTAAACAGAAAATATCCTTATACTACCATGTAAATCTGTGTGAAGCATACTCTTCAATACGGTGTGTAGTTCCATTTCTGCATCTCAAAAAGGGTATCTTGAAATCAGAGAAGTTGTAGGGAAGGGTAACAAGGAGGCAAGAGATAGATTTACTTCCAGATATGGGAAGACTAATTAAACTAGGACAGTACACTCTGAAAAAAAGAGAGGACTGACATGTACACGAAATCTTTAAAATAAAAGGCAGAATGGCAAGGAGTGAGTGGAGAATGATTGTTTTTTGCTTCTTCGGATATGAAAATGAGGAACTGCCAAATGAAATTAGCAGGTGCCGGGTTTGAATGAGCAAAGAAGATAGTTCACATAATTGGTGCATTCTCTGCCATAAGATTGGTGTAGTCCAAAAGCTTGTGTATTCAGTAAGTAATTAGGCAAATTCATGAGAAAACATCCATCTAAGGTTACCAAATACCAGAAATGCATTTACTGAAAGCAAGACTGTGACCTTTTAGTTACTCACATTCAGTTTTGAACAAGAAATTCCCCGCCAACAGCAGCAGCACAACTCCCGTTTCCATCAGAAGTGAAAGCGGGCATCGTGACATGAGGCTAACAAGCAGAAACACAATCCTATCGTATTAAACTGTCACAACAGTAAAATCCCTCTCAAATCAAAGAAGCTGCTACCACTGCCTTGTCACATCCACTCTCTGGAGAGGTGTTACCTGTTACTTGGTCTAATCAACAATCAATTCTTTTAATCAAACATAGTGCCGCTGCAGGAGTGGAGCACCTAATTCTAGCATTCTAGGTCACAAAAAAGAGGAAAAAGATGTCTCAACTGAAAGCTGCAAATAGGTGTTTTACTGTAGTTTGGTGGAAGGTAGTAGGAAATGGCAGGCTCTCCTGGCCTTCTGATCCTGCTAATAAACAGAACTGGAATATAAATGCAAATAGGGTGGTTTTTTCCCTGGTAATTTTTATTCATAACTTAGCACTAATTCTGTGCCATAAGCCAAATGTATTTGTCACCATATTCTCTCTTCGTATAGACTTTAGGCTCAGTCCTCTCAGTTCTGCATTATTTAGCTGAATAAATTTATTAGAAATGCAGAACCTCACATACGCCTGTGTTGGCCTATAGCATCCAGTTTCCCTTTGACAGCAGAACATCAGATTTCCCTGGATAACGCATTTGGGCATGGAGCACTGTTGCCGATAGTTTCCTTCTCTCCTAAAGAATATCTGTTCCTAGAAAGCAACCAGCATAAACCATGTCAGCATGAGCATTTGTACCTGCCATCTTATAAAGAAAATTTTATCATACCTTTTACGGTTTTATTTTCTTCTGCAGCCAAATGTGGCAGCCCACGTTGTGCATAAGCATATCATAGGGCTCCTGACCAAGCTTTATTTGAGCCAGATACTGCAACAAGTCTGCGTCCTAGGACTGTATTTTCCTGTTGTGTTTATGTCTTCTGGCAGCCCTTGAACTCAACATATCAAATGTACTATTCTGCATATGTCTAATCTACAGGAAAGCTGAGCTGAAGTTAAGGGGTTTGACTTCAAGTAACAAGCCAACTGCAAGATTTCATCAAATCAGTGTCAAAATGTTGCATGCACTTCTTTTGTAGATTTAAAGAAATTTCCATTGCCAAGCCAAAACCAGCCTGAGAAACAACTGATACAATTTTATGACATTTGCTTTCATTTCTTGGTACCTTTCATAAGCAAGATGGAGATTATAAGCTGCACTTTGTCCTCATGCTCATACTTCAGATTTTTTGAGAGCCACCTTCAGCTACTTAATATAACTTGGTTTTGTAAATTTATTCCAGTTAATCATGTCCGTTTTCGAGAACAGCATGAAAGAAAGAGGCATCACTGAAAATGAAGCCTTTGACTGGGAGAAGGCTGGTACAGATATCTTGTTGTCCACTAGCACCTCTACTCCACCACAGCAAAACACTAGGCAAACAGCAGCCATGTTTGGGTGAGTATTGCAGTTGCGCCGGTCAGACTACGGACATCCTCAATAACAAGCTCAGTAACAAGTTCATTTTTTAAAGATTTCAAGGCCATTATGAACCTGGGAAGTTGGAGCTGCATGGCAGCCACCACTTGATATGGCTTTTTATATATATATTAAAACATATATATAAGGGGGTGGAACCTAGTTTCAGACCCTTGCTGTCATGAAAACACATTTTCTACTGGGGCTGAGTGTGTGGGTTGGAGTCACATTAATGGATGTCTGCAGACTTTTGGCCACGATTGATGGAGCCCGTATGCTTCTATATTTGGCATATTATATAGCACACATGGCTGGAGCTTCTGTGAGAGCACATGCTGTGAGGCAGTTGTTGCCTTGCTGTGGGGTGGGTTTGTGATTGATAGTGAGCTGAACATAGCAGAGTGCATGCCTCGAACACAGCTCCTCAACCTTTACAGGGTGTTTCATGCACTGGTGCAACAGTACACAGAGCTTGGTATTCAGAGATGGAAATGAGTCCAAACAAAAGTTGATAGAGCGTAGTTCAGTGGTCTGTCTTGGTGTTTTTGAGGGGGCTGACATTAAGGGATAAAAATAATCCTTAGTAATATTATAGAAGATAAAAGCTTAATATTATAGAAGATAAAAGCTTAATATTATTTCACTGTGAAGGTGGTGAGGCACTGGAACAGGCTGTCCAGAGAAGTGGAAGCTCCATCCCTGGAGATGTTCAAGGCCAGGCTGGATGGGGCTTTGAGCAACCTGGTCTAGTGGGAGGTGTCCCTGCCTATGGTGGGGGGGTGGAACTAGGTGATCTTCAAGATCCTTTCCAACCTGACCCATTCTATGATTCTGTGATTCTATGATTATAGAAGATGAAAGTTATAAGGCCTATTAAGCCTCATTTGCCTCAAAGAGGGGAAGTTTCTTCTAAGCTAAATATTGTGTAATGGGCACTTCTGACAAAGTTTGCAGCCTGCATATCAAGGGTCCCAAGATGCTTTCACTGATCCATCACACTGTCTTTGTGACTATATGTTAGGTGGAATCCTCCTATTCTGTTTCAGGTTGTCCTATCTGGGATAATGCTGGACTGCTTGTTTTTTCAACCTGGTAATACCCTAAAAGCTGCTGAGGAATTTCTGTGGGGCAGCGTGATAATCCTCCTTCTTTAAGTACTAATAATTTTACCTTTCTTCCTGTCTCTTCCATAGGGTGGTTAATGTTACTCCGGTACCTGGGGACTTGCTTCGTGAGAACACTGAGGATGTCCTACAGGGTGAACATCTGAGTGACCAAGAGAATGCTCCTCCCATCCTGTCAGGCCGGCCAGCGGAAGGTCTTGGTCAGACTCCAAACACAGCTTTCAATGAGGCTGAAGTTTGGGAAGAGACAGATGTGAATCGCAACAAACTCAGGATCAGCATCAGCAAAGTAAAGAACATTTATTTATCACCTATGGCTGTTGGATTTAGAGCAATGGATTCATAGACTGCTAGAAGCTGCCCAGATCCACTGATGTAGCATCCCACATAGTGCAGCCCAAAAAGCACTGTGGAATTTCACTGTGGAAGTGGGAAATTACAAACAATTTTTTGACAGAGTAGAAGCCATTAGGATTTTCATGCAAATGACATTTTGGGGGCAAATAATGCTAGAGTGACTCTTTCGTACAACCGTTCTATCATTATCTAGGATCTTGATACTTCAAGCAATGGAATTCTAGTCCTTGCATAGCTGATACAATATCAGAAATGTCCCAGGTTTGGAAACTATAAACCAAAATTTTATTGTGTCCTAACCTCTTGGTTAACTAAATTTCTTCAGAGATTTCTTCATAAACCATATTTTTTTACATCTTGAATCATCACTAATTTTTCTCTTCCAATTTTTTAACTTTCTAAGGGTAGCACAATCTATAAAGAGCATCTAATGATGGTTTCACCCCTGTGAACACTGAGAGAAAGTATCACTTAATATTCTCTTATTTCTGCATTCCAAGATCATATTAGACTTTTTATCTTGTATCAAGTGTATACCTCAATTGGTTTTCCTCATAATCCCTAAGCTGTTTCTCAGTCCTTTCTTGTAAATGTTACCTAATTTCTTGGAGGCATCCTCATTGAATGAGGACTCCATAGTAAATGTTAAGTATGAGAATTTACCAGTTAATTTATTTATTAGGTCAACTTACATGTTGTAAGTAAATCAGTATTTTTTGTGTTGATCTCAATTCTTATTTAAAAATCAGAATGTCACATGGCATGACATACTGAATCTGTTAGCAGAGAAACCTTCATAAAAGACACTTAAAGTATTATCAGGGCATATCGGATTCATTTCACAAACCTGTCTTTAATGGACATTTGTGGACTAGCATGTTAAATCTACCAGTCTTCTGGGTCTGACTAGAATTCACCTCAGTCTCTACTGGCACGGAGTTAGTCCTTCTTTCAGCTCTTTAGATATCTCCACTATCCTTAGACTTACTAGAAAACATTATTCATGGACAAGAAATAATCTCATCTAACTTGCTTAAAATTCTCCAATGCAAATAATTTGGATCAATGTGGTATTTGTATGGAACATTACCAGTGACATTCCCCAGTACTGAGAATTATAAACTAAGTTCTTAATCTCTCACTGGTAAACTGCGTGCATTCCCAGAAGTTCTTATTTGAAGGCACATGAAATAAGAAAAGCCTGGTAGAGTGGGACAGTTCTGTTCCCACGACACACCAAAAAAAGAGTATTACAGAAAAATCCTGGTAACTACTATGTGTTTTTCTGTTCCTTTGAACCACCAGGTACCTTGATGCTCTTCAGTCAGACTGAGACGTGCACAAGGGAGTCCTAAATATCCTTTCTGCATGCTAGTTGTACGTCATGTCTTAGGTACCCAGCGCTGTCATTCACAAGCCCTGTCATAAAAGCAGCTAGAGGCAGGAGAGGTTTCTACAAGACCCGCAGTGTGACCAGGTGACTCTCCTGCCAAGGGATATGCTATTTCTTCTCAGTTTACTGGCAAAGAAGCTTAGAGAGTTAGTCAGCGTGGCAATGAGCACTTCAGTTCTGACAAGCTCTGTAGCTACGCAGCAGTCTATGAAATAGAGCCCAGGGCATCATGCTCTCCAAAGCTAAAGTCTGTCCTTTCTCTCTGTGAGGGTTGTTATCCTTAGTTTGACTCTTGCCTGCTAGGCTTTCGCTCTGCTAGGCTTATTATCTGTAGTCTGACTGTTCTCTGAGAGAGAATCAGTTTTTATTTAAGTCACAGTAACCACATGGAGGAAAAATGGAGGCTGCAGATTTGATATGTAAGGGCACAGCTTCACCTCTACTTGCAATCTCAGGCTTCCCTTGTGTCTTTCAGAACTGCAAGGGCAGCTGGTGTGTAAAACACCCTTCTGCTATTCACAGCTTCACCATCCTTCATCTTCCAGTCTTGCAGCACTAGAAGTAACTCTGGCTTTCCCTGTCTTGCTCTTTGTACTTGGGTGATGAGTAGATCTTGCCATGTTTTTTCTCCCCAATGCCTCTCTAAGGTCATCCTTATTTCTCTGTTCACAGTTCAGATCTCCTTCTGTCCCACTTCTCCCATTTCTGTGCTAAAAACAGTTTGCTTGCTTACTGTCACTGACCTTTCTAAATCCTCCTTCTGGTTCTCCTTCCTCCACTGGATCAAAGTTCTCATTCTGTGTTTTTTTCAGAAGCCTCTTCCTTCTCCCTCACATCTTCCCCCAAATTCTCTGCTCTTGGATCTTACCAAGCTGCCTGTTACCCTACAATTACATCAGCACTTTGCTCCTTTCACAAACACATTTGACCTTCCTTTGTCACTAACCTTCTCCCGGCCTGAATGGATTACAGATTAAATCATTATCATCTATTCTGCATTTTCCGTAATGCCTGCAAGTTTTCCTCCACTCTCCCTAGCTGCAAAGGCTCCTTAGTTATGCATTCCAAACCCAGCCTGGATGGTTTAGATCTGCTAATTTATGGACACTGACTGACTTGCCGTACACACAGTACACGCACAAAGGCAACTGTCTTGATCAGCAGCGTTTTACTGAGCAGCGTGGTTACATTCAGAGCCTCTAGCGTTAATAGAGGACAAGTGAATGTAGGGCATGCTGCAGAGAAGGGTAAACACTCTCCATACTAGCAACTTGCACTGGCATCTTAATGCACATCCCCATGCAGAAGCCGTGCGTAGCAGCTGATGTTGCACGGCTGGCAGCACAATGTGGTTGAATGCAAATCCTAGGCTGCTGCTGTATCTCTTGGACCATTTTGCCTCTATGTATTTGCCTAAGCGGGTCTTTTCTTCCAAGGAGAAGCAGAACAGTGGAAAGCAGAAGGCAGTGTATTACAGTCACCTACTTTTGCGCCTTTGTCTGCTTTTAAATTAAGGAAAAAAAAAAAACCAAACCCAAAACAAATTCACTAGGGCCATATGAAAACGTAAAATATGTACTGGTAGAGTATGCACAGTCAGTGCTCACAAGTGTCCACGAGCATGTTCAGGTCCCTGCATGACCTTCGGTCTGTGGAAAGCTATAACAGATGTTGTGGTTGAGTATATGTCCTGGAGGACTTTGTTTAGAGGTCCAAGNAAAAAAAAAAAAAAAAAAAAAAAAAAAAAAACCAAATCAAAACAAACAAACAAAAAAAAACCCACAAGTCACCCTAGGAATTAGGAGTTGGCTTAGTCATACCAAGTTCATGAGAAGTAAAAGTATATACATTGCAATATAATGCATGGACGCTGCATAGATGAATATTGACAAACAAGGTCTCTTAGACATCTTGCATAAGCAGTTAGGGTTTATGCATGCAGTAGGTTAGCCCATGATAACTCCTTTGGATCAACTATTGAAATGCAAAGACCGCCTTGTAAAGATGTTTAAATATTTTAATTGATTTAAAATCCATACCTTAATTTAATACCAGATAATTGGCAGGGCATATGGGCCCTTGCATTCTTTCAAACATCGCTTGTGTAGATTGTGAAAATGCAGCTGAAACTGTATCCTGGAAGAAAGCACAGAGCAACAGTGAAGCATGGGAAATCAATGTCTTGGATCAGATTTTGAGGTTCTCTGTGTTTACCCCCTACAGACTCAGTGCATGGTGGAAGAGGAGCAGAGAAATGGCGTCTGCCCCAGTTCCCCTGTCCGAGTGCCTCCGGAGTCCCCTACCGCACAAGTGCGCTCCCTAAGATACCGCCGTGTGAACAGCCCTGAGTCAGAACGCCTCTCCACTGCTGATGGCAAAGCAGATCCACATGAAAGAAGGTTTGCTCACCCTCTGTAGCCTCCTACTGCTTTTAGGAGTGTCTTGAAGATTGATTGTTGAGACCAACATAATCATTAGATCAGCAGGCACTGGAAGTTCATTTCTGGGTGGAGGTGTTCATGGGCTTTATAATCTTTCTGATGAGACACTCATGTCTGTTAAAAAGCTGAGTTAGTGGGAATGATTTTCATCCTGTCCCTAGATGGGAAGAACTCCACAGATGGAAGGAAGGACATTTGTCAGAGGGAAGGCAAAGCATCAGATCAGAGATAATGTAAACAGCCACAAAGCTTTTGGCTGGCCTGAGGTGGGAGGGAAGAATGGATCTTGTTAGGATACATACAAGGATGCATGTATTCTGGGAGCTAGCTGGCAAGTCCTGATCTTTCATTATTTCATTATTTTTCATTAATAATAATAATAGTATTAATTTTCAGCATATAGCATAGCACTTGTTTGCATGGGAAAAGTACACATTACACCCTGATTTGAGGGTAGTAGGAATACCTTCTCTCAGATCCACAGTGAAGAAATAAAAAAGCAAGAATAATACAAATAGTGAAAAGAAGCTTTTTAAAGTATTGTGTGCTGGAGAACACATGTGTTACAAGACATAAGCCCTTGGTGCTGGTAACGCGCTTCACATCCTTTGTTACCCTGCCTTCCTCTTCCCATTGAAAGTCACGGCATGGACTGTGGTTGCAGGACATACTGGTAAAATGGCCACTCTAAAAGAGGTAGGGGAGAGATGGGCCTTCTTCTCAGAGAAAGTCTGACAGACTTCAGCCAAGAGAACAGTCACAAGGAGATGGTAGCTGGAAATGAAAGAGGATCAAACAGAACTAGAGGATGAGCCCCCAGCTCTACCCCAAGTTTGTTAGGTACTGTTTTATTCTGGGTGGCTGGGGGAAGCTGTAATGCTTCTCTGTAATTCAGGAAAGATTGTTTGTGTTGCCAGGAATAATTTAGGGTTTGAATAACATATCTTGGGTCTTGCTACCTCTTCTTTATCTTGCTCAGAAGAAAGGCTCTTTAAAATAGGAATTGGAAAAAAGCCGTTTATAACAGTCAGCAACACTAGTCCTGTATATTCCCTGAATGCCTTTAACTCTTTCTTTTATTTCTCCCACTCTTCCTTGTCTACTCAGCATCATGCTAACTTAATATAGAAAATACGTATTCTCCAAAACACATCCCTTTCTCCTGCCTTCTTCCCTCAGCTCCTGTTTTCAAAATCAAGGTCTTTTTTCATATTCAAAGTAACCTGCAGCAAGTATGGTGCAAATACCATCCCACTCTGCCACACAGTCTTCTCTTTATTCTCTTTTTATCTTTTCACAACACAGTCCTGACTCCCAGCACTGGGAAATTCTTCTGGCTTTCTGGAGTAAATTCTTCCACTCCAGGAGTCTCTCCTCTGCTGGGGAATGGATGAAGACATTGGTTAAATCCAGAGTTTCTTTTATTTTTTGTAGCAACAGCTCTTTAAAATCCAGTTCTTCACACACACAGCATAGGCCATTTTTCATTCTTCTTTTGCATACTTAGTGTTCCCTATCCACAATAATATATTTTTAAGACTTTAACAAATACAGCCTTGCTTTTTTCAGATCCATCAGATGGCTTTTGCTTTGGTTTTGCTCACAACTTTCTCTACATCAACCTTTGGTTCACCTCCTTCTCTAATTCCCCTTTCTTCATCATTTTTTTTTTCATTTTTGCTTGTAATTCTTTCCATCTCAGCTCTGAACTTCCACTGTGTTAAGGATAGCTAGTTTTGCTTAGCAACCCTCACCCAAAGATCAGTCACTTCTGTTTCCCCTCATGCTTTCTCACACATGGAGGGCTTTTCCCAGAAGAGTCTGCAAGGCTCCTGTATGGTCCCTGTTGTAATCCTTTTGTAAAACACACTGCAGCTGTCTTTTTCTGGGCAGCAGACACTCTTGCTTTGTGCGGCAAGCTGCTAGCCTCTGTGATAGACAGAGAGGCAAAGCAAGCAGCAGGTGCAGGCTGAGTGAGAAGCATGGATCATAACACTGTGGAGCAAAAAGACAGAAGCGCCACTGGCTTTTCCAGCTGAGATGCTGCCAGAGCTGTTGGGGCACAGGGAGCTTCCAGGGCCTCTTTGAAAGGTATTTCTGCATGGCTGCAGAAGCTGCTGCTATTTAGACTGTGAGCCACTGGACATTATACTACCCTTTGTAAAAGGATACTTGCCATGTTTCCTTCCTGCTCCTCCAAAGTATTTTGGGGTCATCTATGCACAGTGGGATCAAAGATTCTTGGTGTCTTCAAAAAACTCATGTCTGCCTTAGAGGCCTCAGTGGCCACCACAGAGATAGCACAGTGCAGCTGAAGAGGTTATAGGAGCCCAGCAGGGACACTGTTAAGTCAGTCACTTAGGATTTAGAGGTGTTTTGGGTTGGTTTTGTTTTTTTGGTTTTTTTCCACAGACCAGTAGAATTTACCAAAGGGGAAAGAGTATATTGGTGTTGTTGGGGGAAGCTGGTTATCATCCTGTCATCTACAAAGAAGAGAGATGCTGAATTGGTGATCATACTGAAGCACTTCAGGGGGAACATCTTTATCCCATTGTAGGTTCTAGTGAAGTATTTTTGCTTTAGCTTGTCTTTCTGAAGCGTACCAAGAAATGAGTGAGAAGGACTTTACAGGTTTCCTCTCAACTCTTATGATCCCTAACTTTAACTACAAACCTGATGTATTTTTAATGGCTTCATGTTCTGTCTTTAGATCTCGAATGGATTTACCTGGCTCTCCATCACGGCTTGTATGCTCCTCCCAGCCAGCCCAGATGCTGTCCATTGATACTGGCCAAGCTGACCGGCAGGCAAGTGGTAGGATGGATGTGTCTGCTTCAGTGGAACATGAAGCCCTCAGCAATGCTTTCCGCTCAGTGCCACTCGCAGAGGAGGAGGACTTTGATAGCAAGGAGTGGGTTATCATTGATAAGGAGACAGAGCTGAAGGACTTTCACCCAGGTGCTGAGCCAAGCACCTCTGGAACCACAGATGAGGAGCCTGAGGAACTAAGACCTATTGAAGAGGGTGAGGAGAGAAGGCGCTTGGGGGCAGATGCTGCAGTCAGGCCGAAGACGCACGATGGCCGAAGTCGGGGTATGCAGCCTGTGACTGAGGAGGACAGTTCCCACAGACATGAAGGACCTTCTCAAACAGTATCTGACAGTAAACATGAACAGCAGACAGGAAGTCCAGCCCACTCCCCCCTACATTCAGCACCAGCTATCCGACAAAGGAGACGAGAATCTGAACCTACTGGTCCTCAGAGACAGGTAAGATTCCCGGGTCTGTATCTTGTTGCCTAGCATAGCAAAGTCATCATCTTAAGAAACCTCAGCTGTGCTGGAGAAGTCTGAGATTCCAAGCATGGATGCTTTTGTGAAACTCTTTCTGACAGTGCTTGCAAATGTTGTGAACACCTTAGAAGTGCTCCCTATAGCTAGTAATTTTTGTCCCCTACTAAGGACACACTGTTATCAAGATCTTTCAGCCATTTTGGCACAGGGACAAGAGGAGAGCACAGTTGTGGTTGTGCGTATCTTTAACCAGTTGTCTTATTGCTTTCCCACGGTGTTTTGTTAATAACCGCTTAGTTGTACGGGGGTGTCGCTAGCAAATCTTCTCCACATAGTTTCACAGCAGCAACAGCAGTGTATGGCAAGAGAATGCCCTCTAATCTAATCTCACATCAGCACTGGGCAGGCCTGCAGCAATGCAAATCATAAAATAATTCCCTGAAATTAAGCTTTCTTCTACATACCTAATAAAAAGCTCAGAGTAACCAGCACATATGTCCCATCGACCTTACTTCAGTGACTGGTATCATTTTTACCAGGTATTTACTCACAGAAATTTTCTTTACCTACTGTGTTTTTTCCAGATAGTAGAGAGCTTTTTTCTTTCAGTTTTGCTTTTTTTCTGTGGTCCTCTGAAGGTATAGAGAAGTTCAGTTTTTAGTGGGAGGTAATTTATTAGATTACCTGGGAAAACATGATATACTGTTAGGCTCAGAGTTCCTCTGTCATATCTAATCTTCATTTCTCAGACATTCAGAAGAAGGCTGTCCCAGGATGTTCACTGCAAGAAACAATAAAACTGTTCTCCTGAGGGCTTTTTGTATTTGTATGTTAATGAAGATCTCTCATGCGCGTGGAATCCATAAGTGCAGCAAAGAGCAGGCGAGTCTTAGGTCACGTACACAGTGCTACCCTCCTACAGCAGGTGTTCGTGCAGTCTGCTTGTTGTCCTCTGGAAGATGCTAACTCCATCTCCCATTCCCTCTTGATCTTATGCTGTAAGGGAGTGTTCACTAGACTGGAGCATGTTAAAAGAACATCCTTCCATTCAGGCCTTGCCCAGATTCTTCTCTTCTCTGGATCTCGGAGAGGTACAAGAAAAAAAGGACTTAGTTTTGGCAGCAAAACGTGAATGATACAAGAAACTATATTAAAAGAATCAAACCAAATCCTTGTCTGCCAGGCAAGGTGTTCCTTGCTAAGGTGTATGAGACTGCAGCATTTACAGGAATGGTAGAAATATTGACAGCAGGCACTAGTGGAACTGTCCTGCTGAGCATGGAATAGTAGCAGTAAATGCTTCTCATGGAGACTGCATCCAGTTGCAAGGTGGAGTTGTTTGCTGTGTAAAGCCAATATGTTAAGTGCCTCAGTTATCTAGAGATTGTATAGGCAAGATCGGCAGAGTTGGAAGGGTCTGTGTCTGAATTTGCTCTGTCTGTACACTTATTAGGCTGATCAGTTCAAGATGTGCAAGATCTGCAAGATGCGTTGAACATGGCAAGAGCCAGCTGGTAAGAACCTGCTGTAAGAACCAGCAGGGACACTTCACTGACATGTAGCATAGCTAAAGAAGGCTGGAGATGCCTTCTTGGCCATAACATGTAATACTCCTATGTGAAATTACTGGTGGAGTTGAGTATGATGCAGTATGAAGGCTGCTTATCACTGCACAGTGATACTTAAAATGCAGGCAAAAAAGGTAAATTAATGGGATTGTCAGTCATCACTGCTAATGTATTAAACAGCCTTGCTTCTCCAGCAGACTGCACATTTTTTCGCTCCTGGGTTCTGAAATACCCTCTAGTTACTTCTGGGCCTAGCTTTGTACATACAGACTGGACTTCTTTGGCTGGACGGTATTTAGTTGTGCTTCCTTTGATGTCTGGATCCTTCACTTGCCTCTATATACACAGCTTTGCAGTGACATTCATATTTTTCCATTTGCTGTCACAAAACCAACTGCTAACTCTCAAAGGAAAAATGACATGGTGCCTAAAGGAAAGCAGAAGCCTGTTCTCCTCAGGTACAGCAAAGATGGAAGGACAGTTGGTTGGGACACTAATAAGAAGTTGACCAAGGACTTAAGTAATGAAAATACTGAAGGCCTCGCTAGCTATGACAGATATTTCCTGTAGCTCAGGCTTGGGCTTCCTCTGGGTTTGATTGAAACTGTGATTAGACAGTGTGTGGGTGAGTAAATCTTCCTTATCTTTGAATATGAACTGAGTCTTTAAGATAGGTAAAAATTTCACCAAATGCAGAACTACCACGACACGAAGGTCATAAGCCTTGTTTGGGACCTCATTCTGGTCTCCTGAAAACTGGTGATCATCCATTGGTGTCTGTAGAGTACTAACTGAGAGCAAATGGTTAACCCCTGCTCTAATGCTTTCTTCTGTTCCTCCATTCTCTGGCTCCAATATATAAGCCATTACTTGTTACTGGCAAAAAGACAGTAACCTCTGGATTATTATAGAATCACAGCATGGCTGAGATTGGAAGGGACCTCTGGAGATCATCTAGTCCCACCCTCTGCGCCAAGATGGATTAACTAGAGCATGTTGCTCAGGACAGCGTCCAATCAGAATATCTCTGAGGATGGAGACTCCACAACCTCTCTGGGCAACCTGTTCCAGTGTTTAATCACCCTTACAGTAAAAAAAACTTTTACTTATGTTTAAATGGTATTTCCTGTATTTCAATTTCTACCCATTTCTTCTTGACCTTTCACTGGGCACCACTGAGAAGAGTCTGAATCCATCTTCTTTTTCCCATCAGGTATTTCTTAATATTGATAAGATCCCCCCTGAGCCTTCTCTTCTCCAGACTAAATAGTCCCAGCTCTCTCAGCTTTTCCTCAAATGAGAGGTGCTCTAGTCCCTTCATCATCTTTGTGACCCTTCACTGGAGATAGTCCAGGACATACTATCTCCAGTATGTCCATGTCTCTCTTGTACTGGGCAGCCCAGAACTGGACCACAGCATTCCAGGTGTGGCCTTGCCAATGCTGAGTAGAGGGAAAGGACCACCTCCCTCAACCTGCTGGCAACACTCCTCCTAATGCAGCCCACGAGGCTGTTGGCCCTGTTTGCCACAAAGGCACCTTGCTGGCTTGTGTTCAGCTTAGTGTCCACCAGGACCTCCAGGTACTTCTCTGTCAAACCACTTTCCAGACAGCTGGCCCCCAGCGTGTACTGTTCCTCCCCAGGTGCAGGACTTTGCACTTCCCTTTGTTGAACTTCATTAAATCCCTTTTGCCCATTTCACCAGCCTATCCAGGCACCTCTGAATATCAGCACAACCTTCTGGTGTGTCAGCCACTCCTCCCAGTTTTGTATCATCTGTGAACCTGCTGAGGGTACGCTCTGTCCCCTTATCCAGGTCATTAGTGAAGTTGCTAAACAGTAGTGGCCCCAGTATCAGTCCCTGGCTACACCACTAGTGACTGGCCTCCAGATGGACTTTGTTTCCCTAAGCACAATGCTTTGAGCCCAGCAGCTCAGCCAGTTTTCAGTCCAACTCACTGTCTCCTTACTTAGTCCATATTTCATCATTTTGTCTATGAGGTTGTTATGGGAGACAGTGTCAAAAACCTCACTAAAGTTGAGGTAAACAACCTCCCACCCAGTCATCTCGTCACAAAAAGCTTTTGGGTTCATCAGGCGTGACTTCATGTATCCATGCTGACTGCTCTCAGTCACCTTCTTCTCTTTCACATGTTTGGAAATAGCTTCCAGGAGGATTTGCTCCATGCCCTTTCCAGGCTGACCAGTCTGTAGTTCCTCAAGTTATCCTCATTTAGAGCTCAGATGTTTGTTCAAATGTATGAGTCTCTTGGAAGAAAGATGTTGTAGTGCAAGTGTGAGGGATGGTTGTGTCCTCGTGAAACTGTGTGGGTGTAAGAGACAGAACAGTATGAGCAGAAGCTGCTGTAGGAAAAGTCAAGTACAGAGGAGGCTCTAAATAGCCTGGGGAAATTTCTGACCCAAATATTCTCACATATTAGATATCTTCCAGTTTCAGCTGACAAGAAAACAGCTGCAGTGGAGCGTAGACCTCATGGGAAGCCCTGGTACAGAGGGAGAACAGGTCTGTCACGCTATATCCTGTTCAAGCCTTTCTGTCTGTGAGCTGCTGAGTGTAGCAATGAGCACCCAGCAAGCTGTTTTAACAGAGCTCTTAGGGTTTACTTTAGTGTATGCATTTCAATAATGTACTAATAAATCTCTGCTTATGTTTATGCACTAATGTGCATATAAAGGTATAGAAATAGCTAAAAATTAGTGGAAAGATTGAACCTGCGCTTCTGTTTACATATTAATCCTGGCGTAGGATTGCTGTTATTATTGGAAATCATTTATATTCTCACCTAGCAATAAAATTTAGTTCTTAAATATGCTGAATAAATTCACTGACACTTGACAGAGATAGCAACTTACTGCTGCCTTCTGCATTGGAAAGAAATACAAATGTTCATACATTTATGAGTTTTAGCAATTACTTCTGACTTTAGGTCTGTGCAGATAGGTATTTCTTGACTCTGAATCTCCCTTACTGCTAATGCAATTGGCATTGTACAAAATGTTTTGATACTTGCCAGCCTAAAACAAGCTTATCCAAATGATATCACATCTAAAAAACACAAGAAAAGTGAAGCAATAGTGGGAGATCATATTAACTCTTCCTTACCTATTCTTGGATATATTCTGCAGTGTTCAGGGAGCTTTTTGCTTACACTGTGTCTCACAGTCCCATCTCCCAGAGACAAGAGTTCATCTTTTAGAAAAGGTCCCAATGTGAAGAGGCTCTGGTGTATTTCCTCACCAACTTAGCTGTGTAGTTAGAATCACTCTTAAAAAAAAATCTCCCTTGGTGCTATGTTAAGCCTCTTTTCTCCCATAGTCAGGAGAATGCCATAAATGGACTTATTTAAAGTTGTCCATGACCCTGAGAGGGCAGCAGCTGTGAAGCTTATGAGCCCTTCCCAGTCATATCCCACCATTGGCATCTTTGCTGAGACATCATGCAAGGATGCTCAGCGTGAAGACCTGTGTTGGTAATACTGCGGGTAAGACAGGAGGCAGTCAGAGAAGCACATTGCCCAGGCTGCCTGGGCCAGCTTCACCTGTGAGTCCAACTTTATCTATAATCACTGTTTTTTTCTGTTAAAAAAAAAAACAAAACCAAACCCAAACCTGTTCTGGCACCCTCACTGAGCCAAGAAAAAATTCTCTGTTCTGGTGCTGAGCCTACATGTGCCCCCATGCTCCTGAACGTCATCATTGCCTCATCTGAGGGATGCTGTAGTTGTGATGTCGCCTGATACCCTTGGGAGCAGCACAGCTGGTCAGGGGATGACCACTTCAGCGACCCCAGTATGCTGTTCTCTTTCTCCATTGATTTGAGTTTGTGATGATTATTGCTTGGAAAAGGGACACGCAGACACAGGAGAGGGCTGCCTCACAGCAAGGACAGGGTTCTAGTGGTTTGGGTGATCTGTACTGCCTCTTCGGTTCATGTGGTGTAGAGCTGAGTTGCCACAGATCTGTTACCTGGAGGAACTCTGATTATCACTGAGGACTGAGAGCTGAGCAGGGCTTTCTCTGGATTATATTTTGGTCCTGGTGGCCTCTGTGGCCCCAGACCCTGGCACAGTGATGAGGGAAACCCTTGGCACTCCCAGAGTGCCTACAGACGGCAGGAGGAGAGGATGGAAACTACAACATCACTGGCTCCGAGGCAGAAAGAAGAAAAGCTGGGCTGAAATAATCAAGCAACGGGTAGAAGCAAAAGACAGCGGGCTGTCAGATTTATAACCCTGGGCAGAGGAGGTAGGCTGGGGGAACAAGGTGGCAGGGAAAACGAGATATGAAAAGGTGCTGTGTGTCTTGGTTTCCTTTCCCTTCTACAGCATTGTCTGTGGGCTGCTCTGAGGGGACGTGAGAGACCATTTCTCAGTGGTAAGAAACGGGCATTTGCAGAAGAGGGGCAGACTCTCATTGCCCCTCTCTCAGTGTAATTCCTGTTGAACTGCGTTTAGTGCCTGTTGTAGATGATGCGATTCTTTGACATTCAGCTCCTCCAGCTTCCCTCCACATGAGAAGAGCTTGCCAGCTGATGGAGAAGGATGTATGTAGAGTTGGCCTCTGTCCTTTATGCTCTTTGGATTCAGGATCCCTGTCCTTCCATGTGTTAGGAATAAAGGGTCAGCAAAAGGGTGGTACTATAAGAGAAGAAATGCTCATGTATGCTTGTTATATATATACAGGTCATAACAACCAAAACTTTACGCTCAGTAGAAATTCCTAATTACATTTTGTATTCCTTAGAATATATTGAGCTCTATCAACATCACATTTTTGTGGAACTTCACATGAGAGATGTCATACTGCTGCTGTCCAAACAGGCCTGACGGAAGGTGGTCCAGTCTGCTGCCAAGGGCAAAGGGATGAAAGCGGGCAGCACCTCCAGCATTGACTGTGTAATTTAAGCATTAGAGCATCAGTGAAGGAAAGTGGTGTGTCTGTAACCTCAGCTTCAGCCAGGAGGCAGTAATACCTAAGTGCATTTGCTGGTAGGGTGTTACCATTTGCCCCTTCAATGCCCGGGCAAGTTCCTTGATCCTGTGCTGTAACGGAGGTCCATCTGGGTAGCTGGAGTGATCCTTTTTGATCTGAAAAGTCTTTACCATGTTGGGATGATATATACACTGGAAATCATATAATATGCTGAGCCCAAACATGGAGCAGAAAGTAATAATAATAATTCCAGTATACTTAGTTGTGCAGCTTACAAACAGTACACCCAGGACTGAATTTCTACTCTATCTACGCAAAGAAGAGATGGTTGTCTTTATGAGAAATTAGAGCTGCTGTCTAGAATTTCGTTGTCTCTCTCAAATACTCTGTACGACAGCGTTACATTATTATCATTTGAGAGTCTGATCTATGCAATGACATGCAGTACATTTAGGACTGTGAATAATTGCTTTTCACTTTAATGCCCACCACAAGCTGAGTAGTTCTCAGATGCTTAGGAATATAAGATACCTGCCTCAAAGCGCTGCAAAGATATTGAAGGTGACAGGAAAGAGATGAGACAGGATGAAGTTCAGCTCTTTTTCTCATATCATTTGCAAGGGCAACATCTCTAGGAAGGTAAGGAGAGCAGTGTTGAATTAAGAAAATTCGGTATTGCCTTTTCACATTTCCCAATTACATTTTGAAACCTGCAGAGACTTCCTTAAAAGAAATTCAGCACAAGGAAGGGAATGGATTTGAAAAGAAAAATGTAATTCCAGGAAAAATGGTCTGGTTTTGGAAATTGAGGTTGCTGACCCCTGTGAAAGCACTAGTTTCATAGCAGAGGTAGAAAGGGGAGGAAGGGCTTAGCATTTTCAGGGTGAAGAATCTGAAGTCATTCCCGTAATGCCTCTCTCTTCCATTCAGTGCATAAAGGGAAGGTAGGGACTGCGATCTCATTCTGGCACAAGCTGTCCTCTGTGAGTATACTTTCCTCCCTCTCCTGGCCATCCCAGGATCACAGAAGCAGAAAAGGGACCTAAGAGTGCATCTTCTCCTCATGTCCTCCAGTGGCTCTGTGTTTTGAATTTCTCACAGAAAGGAGAATTATACTCTGCCTGCCTTTCCAGCTGCTGCCTGTCCTCCGCTTACCAAAACTTGAAGCATTAACGCTCCCCCTGCAGGTACTCAATATAAAAGTGTATCGGGAGGCCAGCAGTGTAAATGTGAGAAAAGGAAAGTCCACTAAGCTCCCAAAGTTGCCTTTGCAAATCCCTGGAGTGAGTTTAGTAAGACTCACTGAAAGACTCCCTGAGAATCCCCCGCTTTTACATACATAGAATCATTTTAGCACCAGGCGTATCACCTTTTCTTGTACACGTGGTTTCCAAGTGTGTGCAGAGTTTGACAGTTGCCTATATGCAAGATGTATGCCTAGTGTAATGACGTGTCAAGATGAGTGATGCCAGAGGAACAGAGAGGTGAGGCGTGTGGCCTGAAGAGCCAGAGGAGGGGACTGACGTAGCAGAGCCTGACACTGCTGGTGTCGCTCGTGTCCGCGTGTGGCTGGGGAGAGCATGGCAGGCCCCCTGTAATGGCAGGTGCCCCACAGTGCCCGTAGGATCCCCGGGAATTTATAGACACAGAGCAGTAAGTAAGCCCTGCGTAGAGCAAAAGCATTTTTCATCCGCCGGCGAAGATGTCTGCAGCATGCGCATCACAAACCAGGGGCGAGTCAAGTCTTTGCCTGACACCTTTTCCTCCACTCTTCTTGGTCTTTTTCAGTTGGAGGAGGACAGGCCTTCTCAGCACTCCCTCCCGAGGTACAGCCCCCTGAGAAGACTGGCGTCCTCCGTTTTCTCCTCCTCAACCCTGGAGACAGAACACTACCCTCACGTTGGTGGCACTTTCATACAGCGCAGCCGTTCAGCGGAGAGCAGCCCCGTGCGCATGCCCCACCGCAGGCACATGCCCCTCACGGCAGGAAACCACAGACTCATGCCTTCCGTCCTCCGCATTTCCAGGTCCCAGCTCCAGCAGGTGTGGGCCCGCTTCACACACAAAACATAGCCTGTTCAGGGAAGCAGCAGCCTCCATAATGCAATAATAGATCCCACCTGCCCACAATGTGTCACCACTTAATGCAATATTGAATCCCAGACAACACTGGCCTAAGGTACTGTAACTTCCAAAGCCCCTGCAACCAGACCCCACAGAGACTGAAAACATCTGCCTTTCTAAACCTCCCAGCAACCTGGGCGAGGGGCGGCAGCATGGCTGAAGATGAGAACGCAGATGGTGAACATGTGATGTGTGAAAGAGGTGGATGCCAGGGCTCATCTCAGAGACTCGCTCGCGCGTCCTGCAGCCTCGGGGTAGGAAGTGCAGGGCTGCCTCACTGAACACGTGCAATCAAGCCACAAACATTGTCAAATTATGACTGGAGTGGAGAGACCATGGAGGTATCAGCAAGCGCTACCTTCCCCGGGCAACTCGGTTCAAGCGTCTTTGTTGGTATCTTACACTGGGCCAAATCTGTAGGCGGTTTTACTCCATCTAGATATAGGCAGACTCCCACTGGAAGCTCACCTGAGGCAGGACCTCAGGATTTGTCCCTCTTGTGGAGTTACGATCATGTATCTCTTTGTTGCTTTGGCTTTGGAAATCCCCTTGCTTTTGTTGTGGTTTGGTTTCCATACAGTGACCACATATTTCTGTCTCTCTGGCTTTGCCTCTGTTACGTGACAGTGGACCTGTTTGTCTGCTCTCCACTCTTAAGCTGCTCCAAATCTACCTGCCTTCCCCCAGAGGTGCTGACTGTCAAGAGCTGGATGGTGAGGATTTTCTTACTGATCCAGCTGTATATCGCACTGTTTCCAAATTCCAGAAATTTTAGGCACCTGCAGCTTTTCAGTGGCAGAGCAGCCCTGCTTCTTGGCCTTGCTTGGAAATGCCTGTGGTAACAGATCTCACTTGAGAAATAAACTGGCCTCAGCACTTGGTATACAGAGCCCTGGAGCCCTTGTCTAAAACTGACTTGAATCTCAGAGGAAAAGGGAGATCAAAGTTAATTTAAATTGTCATAAGTATCCTTATTTCCTGGGTTTGCAGGGATACATTGCCCTTCTCAATATAACTGCAGTGTAAAACACCAGGCTGTATGAAGACCTTCCGTAGTTAAGTGAATGGAGTATCTGTCTTCTATTGAAATGAGCCTTTGGTTCGGTCTTCTGAGAGAAGAGGCAGTATGGATGTTAAGGTTAAAGAAGAAGGGGTCATTGCTGGTGCTCAAGGGCTTTAGGAAAGTGCGAGTCCAAAGTAAAATACTCTGCAGAAAGTATATAAGCACAGGATGCAGACAAGAAAACATGTAATAGAAAGCTCAGGCAGATGTGAAAACAGCATGGGATGAGTGTTGGAAGAAAGTTGTGATGTGGGGGTATTACTGCATAGGTAGGGTGTATCCAGCGGAGTTACAATGAATGCTTCCTTCCAAATACTGATCTCTATAGGTATATCTGGCCTGCCTGAGGCTCCCTTAATAGCAGATTCACCCTTCTATAAGCGACCCCAGACAGCGCAACCCCAGACGGGGTGGGTGGTGCTTTCTGAAGCTTGTAGGACCTGGCCTGGTGGGTCTGCATGCCGCAGGACATGCTCAGGCAGGCTGGGCGTGCACTGCCTCCTGCTTGCCCACTGAGCATGCCAGTGGGTGCAGAGATGGAGATGGAGGGGGCAACACACCCTCCTTGAGAAGATTCAGCTTAGGCATGACCAGTCTCTTCCCACAGTCATTCTTGAATCATTGACATCAATTTCTTTTGATTTGCCCCAAGAACATGAGTGAACAGGACACTTTACTGCCCAGCCAAAATTTTGATCTGAAATTTGTTGATCAGTTTTATTTTTAAAAAAGGCAGTGGTCATTTCCAAAAATGCTTAGGCTGCATTAACTAGTAGCCTAATCCTATTTGGCAGTTCTTCTCTTGTCAAGCACAGAAACCAGAAAGAGCAAGGCTTTGGTTTTCTCAAAGTGACATGAGAAGGGATGATTTCCTTAAGTAGACTCTGCTCTGATGTTATTTTTTCCATGTTTAGTAGAGACTTTAATAGAACAGCAGATTCCAGAGAAAATGGAATTTGTGAAAGAAGTAGATTTAAAATCAATAGCTTTTAATATTTTTTAGTTCATAGTCTCCAAAACACTGATGTTCACTTTTCAAGATCAATTTTAGGAACAAAAATTTCTATTGTTCTATTTTTTTTAAAATAATTTGTTTGTTCACCAGTGAGAAAAGGGAACAAATGTGATAACTGGGTATTTATAAACTCTAACCTGCCCATTTCAGGCAAAAACAATGACCAGCCAATAAGTAGCTCCATCCATGAAATGTAACGGGCAGTAATCTACCTAATGCTACTCATCATGGTTATACATGGAACTGTTCTTTCCAAGTAAACTTGATACTGTTCTTCTTCTAAGTTCAAAAGTCTGATTGATAAAGATGGTTGATTCATATAGACTTCAGCAAGACTTTCTTCTAGTTAAAATTATTAATAAATTGAAAAACAACTAACCAAACAAAATATGTTAATATTTTGGTATCTTTTACAAGTGGGGACATTTCTCATTATGACTCCTGATCTCCTGCCCTTAGTTCAGCACTGTTCCATCCCCTTAGTGCCTGTCAAGAAGAAAAAAAGAAACCACTGAGGAGAAAGTTTGCAGTGACAGGAAGATGGATGGCTTGATAGAAAAATTCTGGCAGGCCAGCTCTGCAGAAGGATCTGGATTGCTTGATAAGTTGCTTGCATTCAAACTAATTATTCCATTCAGCCAGGGACAAGGTCATGTTTTGAGTATGAAGAATATAGGTCACAGGCACAGAGTGGAAGAAACTGTGCACTGGGAGGTGCTGTCTCCCAAAATGAGGTGGGAGTTAGGGGAAATAATTAGCTGCACGTAAGTTCTCATTATGCTGCCATAGCAAAAAAAAAAAAAAATCTTCTTTGATGTATCAGCAGGAAAATGAAGATGTGAACAGAGGGGAGATCTTTTGTACTGGTGAGATCGCTACCAGACATCATATCCAAGTCTTGTATGGAAATATTTTTAAAAGATTTTCAAAACCAAAAAAAAAAGGAGAAGTGAAACAAGAATTGTTTGATTCTGTAAAACCTGCCTTGTAGAATGAGCTTGAAGAAATTCAGTCTGTCATTAAAAGACAAAACTAAAAAGTGACATGGTTGCTGTTAGGAGTGCATGCCTGAAGACACTAAGATGGGTTTTTAATCTGCCAGGCAAAGACATGGGTCTAGGTGCTGGAAGATAAAGTAACACAGGTCAAACTAGAACCAAGATGCTAATTTTAAGGACATAGGTGGGTGGTAAACCGCTGACATACATTATTAAAAGACACTGAATTCTTCGCTGTTCAGATTCTGTAAGGTGGAATATTGATTTCTAAACCAATCCTGTTAAACCATCAAATTTGGGCTCTATACCAGAATAATTGGACATGTTGCTGTTGCCTGGGTTTTATGGAAAGTTTTATTTCATTATCAATATGGCTTTTAAAATCTAACTCTGAACAAATTAATTGGTGCTAATGGCTGGAATCCTGATGTTACAGTAGTATGCAAAGAGTATTAAAAATAGTCAATTTGCAGATTTTTTTAACATCTTCATCTAATGCTGTAATAATTACTGTGGAATCCACATATTGTTGAGGAACAGTTGGCAAATTAAAGAAATGTGAAAATAGCTTTCTTTTTATATCGATGGAAATGTAATAAATTAATATTAAAACTAGTTACAGTGCAATTCTAAAAAACCTCTGTAGATTACATTTATATTGCATTTATTTATTGTGTTTCATTTATAATGACTGCAATTATAAATGTAAATATGTCCAAAATCAGNAAAAAAAAAAAAAAAAAAAAAAAAGAAAGCTCAAAGGAAGTGGCAAGCAGCCATTTCCCATTGAAGGCTGTGCTTTCATGGTCAAATTAGGGGAACAGAAGTACCGATTCTCTAAGAGGTACCCTCCTACCCCCACCTCATCCCATCCAGCCCTTTCAGCCCTTTCCCCTGTGCCAGTGTCCATGTGGCTGCATGGACCTGCACGGGGAGAAGGAAATTTTTCAGCTTCGGTTCATTTGCTGCTTTGGTTCCCTGTCCGTTTGCACAACTGACAGCACTGGCAAGCCACCATCAGCAGGGAAAAAAACCAACGGATGGAGGGCTGTCGACACAAAAAGTGATCATGGGGCTATGGGTTGAAAAGTTAGTTGCCCTAGTTATTTTTCCTTTTATGTTTTATAAGGTTCCTTAAATTCTTCAGCTGGGGTAACTCAGTGTAAATCAATACTAGTGAAATAAAATTCCCTTTCAGCTTCAGACTCTTAGGCAAATTGTGCTCATCAGAAGGGTCCAAGAACAGGGTTTGTGTCCTGAAAGAGTTGTTCTTGGTTTTACTTCACATTGTACATAGCACTTGTTCTCCTCAGAATCCAAAATGAGGATCAAAATGAGCATTTGCCACTCCTTTACAATACAGAGATCATTAGCATCAGAAGGACAGGTAGCTGTTGCTAGGTTCTCATGTTCTACTTCAGTGAGCAAATGCACATCAATTGTATATACATACAAAAGCCATCTTTTTATATCTTGGTCTCTTGGCTCCTTTCACTTTCTTTCTATGCAGAATGGGAGATGTTTCCAATTTATCACTCTCTCCCCAGCCTCCTTCCCACAGGAAGGAGCTAATGAGATGTGATTTCTGTGAAAATGTTACTGTAAATACTTGGGTTAAGCTAGCATGAATTGAGTAAATGTAGTTATGCCGGCACACATTCACTTTCAGTAGAGAAGGTTTTGGTGGGAGGGGGTTGGCTGAAGATAAGCTATTCTGACAAGGGTGCAATTTTGCAGATGCCAGTGCATCTGCGTTAGTAGTATCCTGTTGATATACCCATGTTGACAAAGGCCCTGGTGTGAACTTGACTTTGTCCACCATTCCCAATACTTTTTTTGCCAGTGTTGAGGGACAGGTAAGTGGAAGAGTTATGTTGCATCACCTCTTTCACTGTTTAAAGTCTCTTTTGTTACAGTGATGACAGAATGTAAGATACAAATGCCCTGTAAGACAGCCATATGGGTGATATAATCCCATCCCTATGCTACCTCTTCATGATGAAAAGTATCTCTTGCTCTTCCACTCCTTCTCTTTGTCTGAACCTGGACATTGTTGTGGTCCAGGCTGCTGCAAGACTGTTGCTCTGAAAGAGACAAACTGGTCCAAAAGTTGCGTTTGTTGGGCTAAGTGTCTTTGTAGTTCCTAGAGACTTCCAACCTGGACTGATGCTTTCCTTTCCACATCACAGGTGTTGACTCCAAGACCTTTCCTTCAGTTCATTTCCTGTAGTTCATGGGGTGATTCTTTAAGGGTCCCCAAGGACAAAGGTGGATCAGCCCATCTCTCAAATCCTGTGTCCAAATGACTTTTGAAGAGTGTATAGGAAGCTGCTCTAGCTGCCTGTCAGTTATTAGGTCCTCAGCTGAGTGTGAAAGTTTGAGCACACCTTCTCCCTTCCAGTGCTGGGAGGCAGCAGGCACCACTTGAGCTGTGGAGGGTGTTGGTGGTTGCCAGCTCCCCAGCCCAGGATGAAGAAGCTGTACTTGGGCAGTTGGCCTCCAGACTGGATTGAGATAAGACAGCTGACTCCAGGACTGGCTGACATTCTCCTCTGGGATCTCATCCATTTCTCCATAAGCAGAGATATTGCTGCTCAGCTGCCACCCAGTTAGCTTATGTTTAAATCTGAATCTGGATGCAAGAACATCAGCAGTCAGCTGTAGCCCTGAGCTCTTGGTAGGCTTCACATACAATGTGGTGAGGAGGCAGAACCCCCCTTGCTGCTTGAGAAGCTCTCTTAGATCTGGTTGCCTCTTTGTTCCCCTTTGCCTATCCCAACTCTTTTAACTCCACCCCAGTTGCCAGTGCGTGTTCCACTCCACACATTGACCTGCCCTGTGGTTTACCTCCGTTTCCATTTGTGATATCTCTCCCACCCATTTTTACTGCGTCCCTGGGTCCCTACCTGCTGCCTTTGCCATTCCCAAGAATATGTGAGGCTTGCCTCCTGCACCAGTTCCCTCCGCACTGCGTATCTCATGTTGCACCATACTGTCCCTGCAGCACTTTGATCAGCCTCTTGCCTTCCTTCCGTCTGATTTCCCTGGAGGAAACAGTGAAAAATGGCACATTTTGGCACTTGGAACAGTCTCAGCTCTGCATGTAGTCTGTGTGAGGAATAGTGGTTATGTTGTTTAAAGGCAGTTTGATTTCAAAGATGATAATGAAAGATGCCCTCCATTTTCAGGACAATTTCACGAGTTTCAAATCCTGGAATCCTTCGGACTCCCCAAAATTACTGTGTACATGAGCAGCTAAATTTAGAGAGCTGGCAATGCTCATTCCCTTAAGACACAGCTACCATCTGTGATTGCAAACCATGTAAATAGCTGGTTAAACACTACTTCTATTGTCGTGAGCTTGTCTCTAAGTTCCATTTAAATTGGTGCCTGGTCTCTCTGAGTGAGAAAATGTCTCAATTCCAGTTGCAAATAGNGTGTGTCCAAATAAAAATAAAATAAATAGGACATTCTAAACAGACAGGACAGGGCTGAGCAACAGAGCTGACACTTTGTTCATTAATTCTAACTTTTAAGTCACTGGTGTTTCCTCTCATTGCCTGTCTTATCTGGAGTTATCACAGAGTGGTGGATTTTTTCCTGGAGGATTGGTGTTCCTCACTTTGACGCATATAATGCCAGTTCTTCCCTGATCTGGCCTGTGCCGCTGGCATTAGGCCATCCAAGTATCTTGTTTTAAACAAGCTGTATGTTTCTTCTGCGATCCCATTTGGCAGCTAGCTCTACCCAGCTGCTCCTGCGGCAGTCAAACCCGGGTGTTGTATTAGAAGGCAGTGTGTCTTTAAGAACCAGTCAACAATCTTTTTTTCCTTTTTGAGGTGGAAAAAAAATCAAATTTTGATGTATTTTTTGCATACAGGACTTCTGGAAAGAGGCCTATTGTTTCAAACTCATCAGCGATAATAAAGAAAGGTGTCCTCAGCAGCTTCCCTAGCCTGCCCGAGAGGTAGAGAGGTTGAGTGACTCTTCAACGGGAGGCTGCCTTTCTTTTCCAAAGGTGACTAAAGCCAATTAACATCCACCTTCTTTGCTAACTCCTCCAGGCTGTGAGCACTTCAAGATGAGAAACAAAACATGTCCTTGGGATGATGGCTCTGCTCTGTGCTTCAAACATTTCTTCCAAAGGGTTCACTTTGGTGTGTTTAACTACCTCATTTGTCTTTTGTTTCAGTAATGTCACCAGGCTTTGGTACCATCTTTATCATTGACTACACTGCCCCAAAGTGTACAGCCTCTTCTGAGAGACTTGATAATTTGTTTTGTAGTAGAAGCCTTCTGCAGTCAGATGGGAAACCAGGGCAAACACCTCGATTTAGCCTTTCCAGAGTTTATTCAGAAACGATACTAATAGTCACAGTACTTGTACCTTCCTGTGGCCTGTTAACCCAAAAATCCCCAAGTGCTTCATTTTTCTTTTGAGTCACTTCGCTGCTGTTTGACATGCGGTACTGCTGGAGAAAGTCAGCAGCAAGTAAAGCCTTTTCAGAACGTGTCAGGATGAAGAGAGTTTGATTGCACAGAGAGAATTTCAGGAGGCAGAATATTATTTCATGATCTGGAAATTGTCAGGACAGTGGGTGGGACCTATATACCAAATATAACGAGTATTGTTGAGGCATTTCTTTGACTGCAAATCGCCAGGAACTTCACTTGCTCTCTCATGTAAAAATGCACTATTTAAGTCTGGTGCTGTGTTCCTATGTAAATAAATTAAGGCCAGAAAATATAACCATTGCTAGTTTAGTCCTGTATTGTAAAATAGCTCAACAATAGGATGCACTGTGAGACTGGAGATCAGAAAGCATGGAAAGATGTGTTCAGTCCTTTTCCTGTTTTCTAGTGTCCTTCCTCTCACGCCTCCATCAATTCATCTTCCACAATGTGTATATGTGGAACTTCAAGTGCCTGACAGCGGCACAGGATTATTCTTGAAAACATAAGGAAATTTTCTACTGCTCATCTGGAGGGACTGGTGACAGATAGCAACCGTGTTTGTCCAGTGGGTCTTCCAGCTCTTCCTTAGGCTAGGTAGAGTCTCTGTTGGTATCTGGTCATGTTCATATTACAGCCGCATACTGTTGCGTCAATGACTTAATTTATTTTTATTGTAAAATGCTGGGTTAGATGAAGAACACATTTTATTAATGGTTGTCAGTGGAGATTTATTCATGCCGCTCAGCATTTTACCTGGAACTGAGACCATTTTGCGACTTTCACATTGAATAAGAAAGGGCTCTTTTATCCCAACCTATTCAAAAGAGAAGCTTTTATTTTTATTTTTCCTTTTCTGTTTTGCCTTTGGTGACAAATGGGAAACTTTGACGTTATTTGGAGATAACTATCATTTATTTGTCTAGTTCTGCTTGGCAGTAACAGATGGGCTTCAAGAGGCTAGCTGAAGCAAATAAAATTGTATTTCCTAGCAGGCGAGGTTTGAAGCCTTGAAAATCGTGGACAATTTGCAAACCCCTAAACTGTTGTTAGTGTTTATAGTCAATAAATTGCCCCAGATATTTCTCAGCTGGAGAACACGGGGTGCTTTTCTTCTTGACCTGCTTCCCCTGTAGTTGCCAGCCCTCCCCAGGGTGACTGGAGGAGATTACAGCTTCTGGAGAGGCTGACCAAAGTAAGCCAGATGTGCTTCCTGATCTCACTCTTGCCCCCAGGGTGGTGTTGGGATGCTTTTTGCTGGAGCTTCCATTTCTGATTGTATGTATATTTCTATGTGTTCATGACCCATATGTGGAGTGTGAATGGCCGCGCATGGTCATGCCTTACAGAAGCGTTTCTGTGCCGGTAACGGGCCGCTTTGCACACATCCAAGTGCTCAAAAGGCTGTTGCGAAGAACGAATCTCAATCAGTTACAGCGAGTCTCCTGGTGGTGTCTGGTTCAGACGGCACACCTGGTCTCCTTTGCGTGTTGCAGATCTGATTTCGGCAACCTGGCCCAGCCCAGTTTTCTTAATTCAGTGTCTTGTAGTAAACATATCCCTCCATTCACCATCAGCTGGTGGCAGAGTATTCTAGCGATAGGAACGGTGCTGCCACTTGGGACGTAATTTATTAGTATGCAAACACCTATTTTTGGGTAATGTTAAAATATTAAATAAAACGTGTAAAGGCTGATCATTGCGGTACTACCTTCCTTTTTGTTGCATTTTTATACCACGTGTTTTGTGTTTGGGTCGCTGTAACACACAGACCTGCATTTGCAGTTCCGTGAGAAAGCGCAAAGATTAACTTCTGGGAAATGTTTCTAACTATTATTTGATGTATTGCAACTCCTTTGTATTACACCTGCCATTGAAAAAATGATGTTACAATGAATGTACATTTTAAACAAGCTGCTAACCATGTAACCTGGGGATTGGAAGCGATCCCCATTTTACATTCACTTGCATGTCTTTTAGTGTTTGAAAAGAAAATTGCTTTATGTTTGGAGGTTTTATTTTTTCATATGCAAAGTGTTTCAAGTCGGTTACCTCATCTAGTGCACTTGCCTCATAAGAATCCCCAGGGCTTCCTCCAACAACTCCAACAAGTTTCTCAGTTTAATTATGAGTGCAATTAATTGATCTGGCAATGTGAAACACAGTAATGACAAATTTCCTCTGAACAAGTCAGATAAGGAGGATTTCCGTGGGACTCTTGCCCCTTCAGCTTGGTCCTTCCTGAAAAAAAGCCAGATCTGGTTCTTACTCAGCATTGCTGACTTCTGGTTATTTTTATGACTAAGGAAGATGTTTAGCTTTCAGAATCTCCTTCTTCTTCTTTCTTGCTGCTATTAAGTTGCCTTTACAATTAGGGACTAGAACAATTTTTGAATTATCATTTCCTTCCACTTTGCTCGCCATTTCCCGAGTCTCTTATGAGTGATAAAAATGAGATGGTCCCCATGTCTGCTCAGACAGGGAGTTCTGCGTTGACTCTTGCTGGAGACACTGGTGGGTGCAGAGGTGGGAAGCTAAGTGGCAGGCATACCACCTTTACAGAGCTATTGCTTCCGTCCAAGACGCTAGGAAAACTGGCACAAACCTAACAACACATGAAAGCACAAATAGGGAGGAGAAGAGCACTTATCCAGCATAGGACTGGACTGTCCTATTCACCTCGGTAAAAAAAAAAAAAAGAAAAACGAAGAGAAAGGGTGTGGAGCATTTGATGGTAAGATGCTGGAAAGAAGAACATCTCTCTGACATTTATGGTGCTGATCTTGGAACGCGGAGATGCTGCAAGCAAGCCTGGCAGCTCTAAGACCCCTGCTACTTTTACCTCATCTGATGCTGTTTGAAGAAAGAGCTACTTCAGAAACTCAGATTCTAGGGTTTTTTCCACTCGCTGTTGTCAATCCTGCCAGATCTCCCAGTCCCAAACAAGCTTTAGTCTATGTTGGCAGAGGATAATGTCACTTCCAGGATATGCTAAGGTCCTGATAGTATCCAAATAAAAGCTGTTACAGGGAAGACCAGACTACGGCTCTTGCTGTCTGTGTGCCATCTGCATATCTCAGGACTAAGGCCTCTTCCCATTCCCAATGGAGCAATTAACGTCATGTTGGGAACTTGATTTCTGCTTCTCGGACTTTCCAGCTCCCATGAAGAATCTCAGGGACCAGCATATCCTTCCTTTGCATTACCTTGTGTCACCTGTTAGACTTCTGTTGCTGCTAAGCAGGAGAGAGTCCAAACCGTATTTAACCAACTGCTATTCAAGTAGGAGGTGAATGTGGGTTTCTGCAGTCATTTCTACTGAGAGGAGACAAAAGCTGTAGGTGACCTGTTGTACTTCCTGGCTTGCTCGATAAACTTCATCTGCTAGGACTTGAGTTTGCTTGAAGCGGTGGATCTCAGGAAAGTCCCCTTCAAGCAGATCTCCATCATTAGGAGGCACAGCAGAAGGGCTTCCTGGAATTGCCAGAAGTCCTTATCGGTGGCTAGGGACAGAAGGTTTGAAGAAGCTGTGGAAGTTCGTCTCAGGGGGAGGGCAGCAGGGAGACAGAGGGGAAGCAGCCCGCTGTAGCTTTAAAGGCGGTACTGAGTAGGGATCCGTTTGGAAGGACGTAGTTGACTAAAGGGATCCAAAGCTTGTTTTCCTTGAGTCTTTTTATTCTTCCTGTATCTAATCCCTTTAGAGCCTAAGGTCAACCCCTTTTTGTACTGCAATAACACTGTAATATATGCTTGCACTAATTCTTCTGGCACACCGAGCATGCAAGACCAATTTAAAGCTTTTTTCAGAAGAAAAACACTGTATTATTGTGTATATAGAAATACTGAGAGAGAATTTGAATTCTGTCTCCTGTATAAAAGCATGCATTGATTACCTGTATGTAGACCATGCTGTAAATGCTGCAGAGTACTGTAAAATCCTACACTTGAAACCACAATGAACAGGCAATGTCATCAAAAACAAACAAAACAGAAGCTGTGCAATGGATTTTGTGCCTTTTTTAAATCCATGTATGTTAATCCAGACAATCGGGAAAAAAAAAAAGAAAAAAAAAAGCTTGTATACTACCAAAACCTTATTAAAGAATCGAAGGCAGCACCTTGGTGATGGCTGGGTTTTTTGTTTGCTTTCTTGCTTTGTTTTTCTACTCCCTTTGCTTTCCAGCTCTGGGAAGGTGTCCTTTGTTGATCCTTGGGTACATGGGAGCATTGGGCAGGGAGATGAAGGAGTTCTGGTAGAACAGGGAGCATTTAATTATCGTTTACTAACGTGATCACTGAAAACTTGCAGTTAAGACAGATCTGGGAATAGAAACAGAGTTCCGTGACTGTTGGAGATAAGTTTCATGCACTTTGGGAAGGCCACGCTGTGAGTACAATTTAGGTAAATTTAGGCTAGTACCAATTTCACTGACTTGAATCCGGTCATATCACAGCAGCGAGTTACAACTAGCCCCAACTTACCTAAGTTTTTAGAGCTCTGACTTGATGGTTACCAGCATCCAAACTGTCTAAACTTAAGCTAGTGCAATTCAATATCTGTGGACACAGCAGAAACAGTTTATCACATTTCTCTTGGTTTCTCACACTGAGCATCTTCCCCTGACTGGCAGCGCGGTTTGCATAGGGTGGGTGGATGGCTGTCTCCCATTAGACATTTGTCAAGGTCTTTAAGAACATCTGGTAAACTTCCAGCCCCTCCACTCCCCCAAACCCCAGGGAGATGGATGCAAAATTGTAGCTGTCCTGCAAGTAACATACTCCTGCCTGGGCTGCTCAGTGGATCCGACCGTGCTGTGCCTTTCATCATGACTCCTATTTGAAAGCAGTCTCTGCTGTAGAGCAGCATACGGTTCAACCCCAATTGCTCTTGGTCTCTCTGGGATCAGGTTGGAAGAGGAAACACACCAATAGACCCTGTCTGCTTTGGTGTGAAGTGCGCAGTTACTAATTCAGTGTTTTCCTAAAAGTTGCTGGAAAGCGAGGCTGCAGGCAGTGCTCTGGTACCTGTGGTGCCTGTGGTACCTGTGGAAGAGGTGGTGGAAAATTTCCGCCCTGCCCAAGAAGCACAGTACCCCAACTCCTCAAAGGCAGAGAGCAGTTTGTACAGGCAGATGATGGTCTGGGAGGAAGAGCTAGGGTTAGGCTGTGGTCTCTGACTCACAGGGTTCTACAGTGTATGAGTTCTTTTTTTCTCCTGGGAATTGTACGGAGGGTCAGGCTTCTGCTGAGTCTGCATCTAGCAGGGTCCAAAGCCTGTCTGCTCCATGCTGAACACCTCAAAGGGGGTTTTGGTTTGCCTTTGTAAGGCTGTTGGTGTGTGGTGACTGTGGTCTGAGACATGGTTTAGAGCATGGTCTGAAACAGAACGGTAGATAGAAGAGATGTGGCATTTCCTGGGTTTATCAGTTATGCAAATATTGTGATTTTTTTTCCCCTGTAAGTGTTGTTGGGTTTTTTTTACAAATTAATGCATTTAAACTGCTTAAAACCAAGAGATGGAAGATTTAAAAAACAAAACAAAAACAAAAAACAAACAAACAAATCGTACAGTCTAAGAGACAATTGATTAGGCTCACACAGGGAACTGTTCCCTTTCCCCCATGTCAGTGCAGAGCTGCTCAAGAGAACAGCTTTTCTGGTGGACCCTGGGCCTGCTCCGTGCTGTGCCGCAGACTGCTCTGCTGCAGAGGCATAGGCACAAGCAAGCTGTAGGTCTTCTCTATGCCCTCATGAGTTGTGAGATCACCAAAAAGCCATACAGGCAGAGCAGGTGCTGTCGTCACTCTCCATTGCTGTAGGGACCTGAGCAGAGTGGGCATGACTTGGCATGGGGCAGGACAGAGGTGAGCACATTAACGAGCTGGATGCCAGTACTGCTCCTGAACCCACCAGCATGAGTCTGCTCCATGCTGCTGCCTGAGAAGAACCTGTCTGCCTACATTCCTGGTTACAAGGAGACCTGGGAACTTCTAACGCATGGTTATAAACTGGCTCTAGCAAAGTGGAGACTGCATCTTTGCTCATTTTTGCAGTGTTTGCAGCATCACTGGGACGTAGGAACTTTACTGCTGCCCATATGCACCAGGTTAAGCAGTCCAAGTCTCCCAAAGGTGGGTGGAAGTCAAGCAATCATTGTTGCGCTTAGGGTGCAATGACCATGCAGGGAAATATAAAACACACAGGGAAAATGAAATGGCAGCCAGAAAGGCAGTCTGTTTGCTAAATACCGCAAGGAATTTGAACAGCCAGAGGTGTACGTACGTGGAGGTTAGAAAAGCACCTACAGCACAACTCAATGACAGCAAAGGAGAACCAGAGCAGAAGGAAAGAGCAGTTGTTTTTATTACAGCAATGACATGCTGTCCAGCTCCATGTCATACCTTATCGCTTAGTGCAATCTCATCTCAGAAAAACTTCTGATGTCTTTCAAGGGAAAGAGCTGTTGAGAAAAGAGGGGTTGCTGGAGACAAGGCTGCTGGTGGGACTGCAGAGCACTGAAACCATATCTCTGGCCTATATAGGATGTGCACTGCAGGACTGGATTCTGTTCTCCTTGATCAAAAAGCAGATGAGGTGACACAAGTGCCTAAGAGCTGAGAGGAGATTTGAAGGTTTACATATGCAGAGAGAAACCAGCGATCCTCCGACTGTACCATCAACAACAGCATCTAGAAAATGGGGTGAAGTAGAGCAGCAGGTGAACAGGTTATTGGGGATGGGGTACTCTTTCCAGTGGGAGGCTCAGCACAAGGCAAGGTGTTGGTCAGGGCTTCTTTATCAGGTCCCAGTCCCACTGGGGAAGCGCGTCTGTTTGATCAGGACTCCAGGGAGTCCTGAGACACTGTGGGTGTATTTCTTGGGAAAACCAAATCCAGCCAACAGGCAGCATCCAATCTTTGGCTGCTGAATGGACTCATTTCCAAGAAATGCCTGAGGGAGGAAACCAAGGGGGTAATTTCCTTTGCAGAGGGTGGTAAGTCCCTCTTACCAGTCCAAGTTCCACATCTGCCATCCTAATACAAAAGGTAGAGTGGGTCAGTGAAAGCCCAAATCAGGCTAATACAGGCCCACCTTCAGGACCAGGCTTCAGCTTTAATGAAAGAAGAGAAGCAGCTTTGGACTCCAGAGGCGTTGCCAAACCCAGCCTGTGTTTTAATTATAAGATATAAAAATAAATATTAAATGGATAGCAACTTATCACCGTGCATAACAGCTTGATGCTGCCCACCAATCTGTTCAAAATGTCCCTGTTATACATGAACATAAAGATCTTACATTTTTCAGGCATACCAATAGGGCAGTTGCTCTGCACAGAACAACATGCAAATTTTCAGCACAATTTGAAATGGTGTCATTGGACTGAAAAGCTGTTGAGGGCTTTTTGCCCCCCCCCCAAGACAAAAAGATCTGTTCCCCTAGCCAGGTGAATGTGCTAGCTGTTGGCAGCTCTGTAGCCCACATACTATGTGGTGTATGGGTGCTTGTTTTGTCATGTAGCCTAAATATCCTCTGACGCTGTCAAATGCTGCTTGAAAACGCAGATGTTTGGAGTCCTTCTGTTCATGATTAGGACTTTTCAAGGGTAACATGATGCGTTATTGACTGGTTGACTTTATGGAGAGGCTTTCGTTTTCCATCGCCCTTAACAGAAGGGTGACCTAAATGTGTTTGGTTTTTTTTTTTAAATCCATTTTGCAGAGTGGTGCTGCTGTGGTTTTTAATTTATAACCAATTGTTAATTAGGCCATACATCGATGGGAAGTTCCTATTTATTTTGCCCTTTTTTGCTTGTTTGGTCAAGTGCATGCATGTGTGTGTGAGCTGCTGCTTTTCTGTTAGTATTATTTGCAATCATTTCACAGCCTGCGCCTAGCACCTTACAGGCTGTCTCCCTACCAGAGACTGCTGCTCAAGAAACACTGCCTCCACCAACTGTCCTGTCCTCCTGTTGCTTTTAATAGTTGGACACCCCAGAGTCTAATAATGATACTTTATATGTCAGCTTTCATGACTTACTTGCAGAAGCCTGCAGAAGACAGAATTAGGAGTTGCTGAAGGGATGTGGGAGCAGAAGGGAGGGACAAATAGCCCAGCAGGGGAGCGCAGGAGCGCTACAAGGGTTATTGCCCCCAAGACAACGGTGAAAAAAATCCTGAGGAATTGCTTGCAAACAGCTCTTTTAGGTCCAGGTTAAAGACTGCTAACAAAGGAACTCCTTTGGCACATTTTTTTTGCCTTCGTTGATAAGTATCTGTTTATCTCTTCTTTCTAAGGTTTGTACAAATTGAATGATCAAATGATCACTGCTCAGGCATGTATTTTGGAATTGTGACGGACTAGATGCTTTCCACTGATGCTTCCCACTGCTGTTCATCCTGATGTCTTCTGTGCCAATGCTATGTCTGAATACTAACCCTTTTCTTTTGTCACATCTGTCTTCTTGCAGGCGTATATGCTGAAGTCATTTGAAATGAATGGTCTGCCCAAGGCGGTGCCTTTAAGTTTGCCTTATCAAGACTTCAGAAAAGATGTGTCAGACTACTGGGAAAAGCCTAAGGTATCCCAGCGTATAAAGAAAGTTGATTTCTCAAATGTTGTCTTGACTGCTCCTTGCAAACCTCTGGAACCTTATCTGGAAATGAATGGAAAAGAGGAGGAGGAAGAAGACGAGGAAGAAGACGAGGAGGAGGAAGACGAGGAGGAGGAGGAGGAGGAGGTGGAGGAGGAAGGTGATGAGATTGACATGCAGAGTGGTTCCAGCAGCGACCTGAGTCAAAAAAGCACAGAGCGCAGCCAGGAGTGCGCACCATCCACGCTCCTGGCTGATGACCAGAAGGGATCCAAAGGTCGAGCGTCCACTGCTGACGGGGACCTGGAGCTGGAGGAAGGCTCAAAAACACTAGTGCTGTTTTCACCAGGTGATCTGAAAAAGTCTCCGGTGACCACAGACTTGGCTCCAGAAGTTGATCTGGGCACTCTTGCTGCACTGACACCTCAGAGTGAGCGGCCACAGCCTATGGGTAGCCAACTGGATGTATCCGAGCCAGGGACCCTGTCCTCAGTCCTTAAATCTGAACCAAAGCCTCCCGTGGCAGTGGCTACAGCTTCCTCCCCCTTTACCAAAGTTGAGCGCACATTTGTTCATATTGCTGAAAAGACCCACTTAAATGTCATGTCTTCCAGCGGCCAGCTGATGAGGCATGAGGAATACTGCCCTCCAGGGCAGTTTGAGGAGGTCATTATTGAAGAAGAGCTGGAGGACAACCTGGTGCTGGTAGAGAATGGAAGCATACATTCGGGACTGGAAGGGGCAGAGACGGAGAGCTGCGCGCTTTCAGCTAATCACATTGAAACCACCTCAGAGGCAGTGGGGGAGCAGCTGGCACTTCCCAATGGTGTAGCAAAGCCTCCTGAGGACAAGCCAGAGCTCTCCGACAAAGTGGTGCTCTCACTGGATTTGGAAGAGCCTGGAAAGGTGGTTACGAGGGAGCCTGACCTTGAGAAGTCAGCATCGGTGGCAGAACACCTTAAGCGAGCAGAGACCCTCCTCGACACACCGCAGCAGGGCCCCAGGAGACCTCTGGGCTCCAGGTATAGAAGTCGGATACCCATTTTGTTCTCTGAGGAGGACACCGGCTCAGACCTTTCAACTTCACTCTCAGCCAAAGAGAGGCTTTATAAGAGGGCAAAGCAACCTGACTTGGCTCGCCTAGTGATGGAGAAGAGGCAAAACCGCCTCCTTCGGCTGGCCTCAGGGGCCTCCTCCTCAGCATCTTCCAGTGATGAGAGGCGACGGGCCTCAGAAACCCTGTCAGCCACTGGTTCTGAGGAGGACACTCACGACTCTGATGACTCCATCCCAAGGAAGGCAGGAAAGGAGAAGGCTGCCCTCCTGGGGAAAGAAGAGAGACCCATAAGCACAAAGAGCAGAATTCCTCGGCCCATCACGCCAGTGAAAACACCCCTAGAGATGGCGAAGTCTGAGAGCTCCACAGCCGTCGCGATGGCAGTGTTATGCTCCCCGCAGGATGCAGCTGTCGCCCATAGGTAAGGCCAAAATGGTGAGCAATGCAAAATGTTGGACTTGTTAAGGAGGCGCAACCAGGGCTTCACTCCACTCCCACTGCTTTACCTTTCAGTTGGCTTGAATGTGTGGTCCATCACTGTTTCCTACAGTCATTTCAGCTCACTGGTGTGTGAAATTCCCACCTCTCTGTCTTCTTTGGGTCAGTCTGGCCAAAGGGCCAAGCCCTTCTTCACTTGCCCTGGCTTGGAGGCCTTCTTCCCTTCCACAAGCATCAAGCTTCATTTGGTCTGATCCTGCTAATAGCAGATCCTTCTGGTGTTGAGCTCTCAGTTTTGTAGCATACTCGGCACAGCCATGACTCTGCAGGGAGACCTGGCCTGGCTGTTGCGATTAGAGCTGCAAGGGCTGTGAGGTTGCCAGTTGTGATCGCCTTAGAAGATGGCCAGCATGCAAAGAGCTGGAGAGAGGGAGGTGCACACACATGGGCTTTGGCAGTGACCTGGAACAGCGTGGGCCACCTCCATGTGGTCTGAATTCCCTACACATCCCTGTGCCTTGGGGTTTTTTTGGAGGTACCTGGCTCTCTATCAAGCACAGAGATGTAAGTAGAGGTGGACCTTCTGAATTCACCAGTGTTTGGCTTTTCTGCCTGGTCTTGGGGCTGGAAGTCCAGCTGAGGAGCAGAGCTGCTGATGTGGCTTTGCTACAGGTCCAGCAAATTCTGCCCTTTCAGAGACGTGGGGTGAAAGGAGGGGATTCCTGTGGATTGGTTTATCTTCCAGCACAGTTACCATCAGAGGCCAGCTGGTGCAATCCAGCTCATGCCCGTGTTCCCAGATTGTATCTCTTGCCTTGAAAGAGGTTCTACATCCATGCTGCATGTTAAGAAGAGTCCCAGATTTATGCTATTGGCCAAACCATGCTTGCATGGTGTCCCAGAGGGTGCTGGAGGATCAGGGCAAAGACTTACTAGTTAACAACATTGAGAGTTACAAGATGATATTCAAACCAGTGTCCCATCTTGTTCACAGCATAGCTCCTGTCATCCTGGTGCTGGAGACTCCTTGTAATTGCCCAGCAACATTTGTGCCAAACCTGCCAGAAGCCCAGAGCCCCTTGCAGAAATTCCTCTTCATCCTCTCTCTTCTCATCCCCTGCAGGCTTCAGGCACAGAGACCAGCTGGAAGTGTCCCAAACGAGTGCCGGACAACACAGATACAAAGTCGGCTTCCTCCTTCGCCGAGCTCCACTTCTCTTCCTCCACGGAGCAGCTCACGGAGATCCAGCTGTGCATCCCCTCGGAGCCCTGTCCTTCCTTCAAGAAACCCCAGTGCTTCCCCCAGAAGCCAGCTGCCACCTCGGAGGGAAAGTCCTTCTCCCTGCCGACAGCATAAGCCAGGGACTGCTCTTCAGCGAGTTCCTTCTTCCCCCCGACCTCAGCCCCCAGCTCAGGCCCTGGGGCCAACAGGAGATTCCCTGCCCTCTCCTGGTGTGGCCAAAAAACGACAAAGAGGAAAAACCCAGACTCAGAGTCCAGCAACCAAAGGAAAGCAGGTGTCCCTGGAAAGTAAGGCAGCTGCCAGATAATGATCTTCTTCTGCCAGCCCAACAGACTGGGTAACTTCTGCATATAGTATACACTTGAGATGCTGCAGCACAGCCTTCCATGCTGGACCCATGAGTGTATAGCAGTAGCTGTACTTCAATGCTTCACTCACTCTCACCCCACACCGTCGCGATCAGCTCCCACGGGCCTGAGACCCTCTGAGCCACGGAGCCTTCTTCAAGGGAGACATCCAGCCCGCAGCTCACGCTTGCTAACGCACAGCACCAAGCAGCGACCCAGGCAGCCTGCCTAGTGCCTGACCCTCCTCCCTCCCCGGGCATTCCCCTCTCTCTGTTAGCAATACCAGTCGCCAACGCTGATCCTGGCTTTGGAAAGAGGAGCAGAGGTGACGAGAGTGAGGCTTGCTGGAGAGGAAGGCTCCTGTCCTGCAGGCAGCTCCCTCCTCTCTCCTTGCTGGGAAAAAGCCAGCCTTGGCCACCACCATCTACCTGAGTGTTGGCTCGCCTCCTGCCACCTGTGTTAGCAAGGGGTTGTCACCAGCGTAGCCATGAGGGATGGATGCATCCTTGTGTGCTGAGATAAGAGCAGGGGCAGGGTGGAGGGGGCTCTACTCTCCTTTCCAGAGATGCCTCTGCAGGTGGGAATGGGAGACAGGCAGGTCTTGCTGGATGCTACTACCTGCTCCAGTATGTCCCACAGAGGAGGCCGTCTGGCATTGCTGCTCAGCAACGCTGCTGCTGTTTCAGCAGTGGTGGGTATTTAGATGGAAGTAGGGGTGTATTGGTAGCTTGCTGGGAAATCAAGAGCGCTTGCTAATTGATGTAGAAGGGAGCACACTGCAGCCGCTTCTGTCTCAAATACCAAACTGTGATCTGTGGAGACCACATCTCCCAACGTGGGTGGTTCCTCTCGACCTGAGTGGGGTTGGTGCCACAGACCCGTAGCCCGCCAAACACAGCTCCATCCTGAAGATGTGAATAGTCACTGGATGCCTTTAGCTTGGGTGCCCCTTGCACCTAAAATCCTTGTGCTTTATTGTCACGCTCTTGGTGTTTGTGAATTTTGGCACTGTGGTTGAAAGTTCCGCTACACGGCAGGGTGGGAAATTATTATCCTGTAGTATACTCAAAAGCTGCTGCTTTGCGAGGAGAGGTTTGCTGGCATGCCGTGGGTACCCTGTGCATTTCTATCCGAGAGCACAGCGGGTTGAGTTGCGGAGGTCAAGTTTATGTCTTTCTCTTTCTCGGTGCTCAGCTCTTCTACACGTTGCGTGCGAACTAACAATGTGAACGTAAAAGCAAGGGCTGTGCTCATCAAGTAATATTATCAGAGCAGAAGCTTAGCGCTCAGCTAGTACTAAATCAACCAACTTTGTAGCCCCCAGACTAATTAGGAAGGTTTGAAAATGAAAGCCAGGAGGACTGATACCTGTCCAAGCTTGATGAGATCTTGAAGTAGTCACAAAATTTTCCCCACACCTCACAGGGGGAAACACTCCAGACCCAAATACTTTGGGCTTCACACCATCGTCCTGCCTAAAAGAGGTTTTGCATGAGGCAGAACAAAAATGCGGCTGCTCTGTACACCCATTCCCCCAGCTGCAACTAGGTGCAAATATTTACTATTTGCAGACAACGAAGCTTGATAGAGGAGTCTGGACAGTAATAACCTTGATGATTCATTTGAGCATAGATACAAACAGTCACACTGATGGCCATTGAGTCTGAGGAGTCCTGAAGTTGTTCACATCTACAGGAACTGTTCTGGAAAGGAGTGTAAGAGCTGTGACGGGGTGACAGGGAGAATGGGGTACTCCTTAGACATCTGAACAGGGAAATGTCTAGAAGTAGGTGACAGGAATTACCTCTTTATGTGACAGTCTCAGTGTTGCCAATGCTAAGAACTTCTTTCATCTGTCTCAAAGTGTTTGCTCTTTGTCATTGATGTTCACCATGGTAAAGTAAGAAGCACAGCTTCTAATCTAAAAAAATGCCCTCATCTCTGCAGAGAAGCATTGGGAACTTCAAGGTCAGGTTGTGGTTTGATGAACTGAGCTGGTGTTGCCATCAACAGCAGTGGTCCTTCCGAGTTCCAGTTGCTTCGTTGCACTGTACCACCCCCTTACACTGGGGCAGCTATTTGGTGAAGTGGCTGGAAATGCTGATCCAGCATGACACCAAGCGCTCTGGTTTGCTGGTTTGGTTTTCATCTGGTCCAGTTCATCAGTCTGGTTCAGCATTTGGTCACACAACAGAAGTAGGGGAAGAAGAGGACAGAGAGCATGACCAGTTCTTCTGGTGGCACTATAATTTCATTTGAGTTTGAAGTATGGGTCAAACTACAACGTAAATATGCCCTGCATGTTTAGAAACTAGAAAACAGAATAAACCCAAACACAGATTCTTTCCAGAAATATAAACTGTAATGGCACTCCTATTAATTTGTTGGGGGTCTGTTCTTTTTAGAGTGCTCAGATGGTATGACTTTGTCATGAAGCCTTTACCAGATGCTCCATCCAGGTCTTAGATACACATGCCAAAAATGACATAAAAAGAACTTGGAAAGAGGGCTACAGGGCTATTAACAGGGTTAGCAAACCTGCCTTATTGTGGGAGGCCAATAAAGCACAATCAACATACTTGTTCAAGAGAAAGTTTAAAGGAGAGTTTTCCGTGCCCCAGCTATACCCGTGTCAGGAAGAAAGCTCCAGGGCAGAGATCTTCCATCTGGCACATGAAAGCAGGGAAGACGGAAGTAGCCAGGAATGGTGGATGAAGAAATCAGGCAGGCTTTTAGTTGTGAAGTGACTGTCCAGTGAAATCTTTCACAGGAATGTGGGGAGTTTTTCTTATTTAAAGGTTTCCTGAGAAACCTACTGTCTTCTAAGAGGTCTTCCTACCATGACCCAACCACAGGTAGTAGGCAGGATGCTGCTGATGATACCAAGGTATCATCTCTCTTTGTGGTGCAGTAGATTCGTGGTCCTGCCGGACACATCCCAAAGCTGTCACATGTTGGAGAGCCACCAGACAGGTCCCGCTGCTTTCAGAAAGCCAGCAGAAGACTTCCAGCACAGCAAATGACAGCCATTCCCCATGTTGTTTGACAGGGCCAGGCTGAGGGTGCAGCTGGGTCCACAGAGATCTGGGGCTGGCGTGAGTTGTCTCTCCTTGTGCTACCAGCCTCCCTGCCCCAGCACAGCCCTGCTTCCTGCCTCTCCCTGGCATGGAGGGGAGCAGAAGAGCACGTCAACACCATGGTACAAGCCTGGTTGTTTTGGATGAGAGAGGGCTGTGCCATCAGGTGTGACAGCATTGAGAGATGGCTGACTGCAGCAATGCTTTCTCCCCAGAGAGCCTGCGCAGGAGCTGCCGGGCACTGTCACTGAAAGGTGATCATTCCTGCGAGGCCTGACTGTCCCCATCTATCCCACAGGTTTGGGTCTCCGGACCTGCTCCTCTTCCCAGTGGCAAGAGATGCTGTGATCCTGGCTGGATGTCACATTTCCTTTTTCATTCCTGCACTGACGTTATTTTTACAGGAGCTTCGGTGCTGGGCTTTTCCAGTTAAGTGGATATCAAGAATTTGCTAACAAGAAGTGGTCCACAGAGCCACATTTTGCTGGCAGAGCCGGTCACAGGGCGCTGCCTGGCCCAGGCATGCTCGTAAGCCCCCTGTTAGCAGCCTGCGTACCTCAGGAGGTGATGGCTTGATCCCTCTTTCAGGTGTCAGCAGAAGGACTTGAGAAGGCCCCTGTTATGCCGGTGCTGCTCTGGATCTCCTCCCTGGCTCTGATTTTCAAGGTTCTGCCCTTCAATTGCTCAGCAGTGAGTGTGACCCCAGGGTACTTCCATCACCAGGGTGCTGAGCACACCCTGGTTGCAGAAGTTCCCATTCCTCTTGTGTGTCTCTGGAGGGATTTTCTGGCAGGCAGGTGGACCAGCAGTGATGCTCTCTGCTAGTGTCACTGTGAAAACAGCCCTGCAAAAGTGTCCATGACTCCTCTGGGTCCTCTCAGCCTCTCTTCTTTCTCCACACCTCAGGGAGGCTGGAAGGGCCACCTGCCGTAGTTGGAGCAAACAGAGGAGATCATGTCTGGGGGCAGGAGAGGATGAGGTCTGTGATGTTAGGGAGAAGTTAGGTGGTTGGGGGATGCGAGACGATCCAGTCTGGCATCACAGGACACGGTGGGCTGTCACATTCCAGAAAGGCAGAAGAGGCAAAACCCTGCTCTTCTCTGCAATGAAACATGGTGTGGAAGCTCTGTCAAGCCTCAAGGACACACAGAGCTGCTCAAACACTGCTGTTGGTGTGCAGCTGCATCCTTGCTTCACTGCAAAAAAGAGAAGATTGAAGAGAAGATTAAGCTGACTAGAGCAGAGGAAGTGGCTAGGAAGAATAAAGAAAACTGTTTGGGGTCAGGGGAGGAGAAGCAGACTTCTCGGCACTTTTTCATGTTTGCAGGAATTTCTGGGAACAGCCTGACACTGTGTGGTTCCCCACCAGTATGTTTGCTGCAGGCTCTGTCCTGGCCAGCTGCAGATGGTTGTGCCCATGTGTGTTTTGAGGGGACTCCTGGGACAGGCTGCCACCCTGCCTGCATCTGTGCATGCATGTGCATGGGTGGTAGGAACATACAGGACTTGTTCAGGGGACCATTGTGGGGTTCTGTGTGTGTTGGGAGCATAAGTGTCTTTGGGACCGCCTGGTATCATGAGATACAGCAAATGCTCTGCTGAGAGTCTTCGCTTTGCTGGGGTCTGCGACAGTCCCACCTACTTTCTTATCTGCTAGCTGAGAAGATGGCACACTGGCTGGTAAAAATGAGTCGATGGCTGCTGTCTGGCCAGGAGATGTTTACAAAGAAACAGGGATACAGGGGAAGACGTGCCAAGTGGCAAATCTGAAAGGCAGCTCTCAGCACTAAGCCAGTGTGATGACAGGTTGTATGAGCAGAGGAAGCAAAAGGACCGATGGCATCAGTCAGACTAATGCCATGGAGGGGCTTGAACACATGGATGGAGCTGCTTAACTGATTCATCTGGTTGGCAGGATGAACACTTCTGCTTGTCTTGGTACAAAAGGTGTTTTGGTAGCAGGCACCTCTGAGTGAGTTGTGCTTGGAATCTGTGAGAGGCAGGAGACTTTGCTTGCCCTTTCTAAGTAAAGAATATTATAATATATATATTATTATAACAATATAATATAAGTAGTGCCCATTATATATAGTGGCTAAAGGTTGAAAAGGATCCTGCTATGTTCAAAGAAGTGCCCTGATGGTACATGACTTCTGATGTGTGCAGGACTGACTGCTGTGTGCAGTGGATGTGGATGGAGGAACAGGGTATTACTCTACCAAAGCGCATGTGAGCTGTGAGGCTCCACTTGCCAGAGCATGAACCCAAGGGTGAAACACCCCAGCTTGGATGGTGGGCAGCCGTCGTGCTTGCCATCAGAGCTGTAATAACTGGTGGACTGCCGCACATCTTTGTGCGGCGTGGATCATGGTGTAGAGTCCCCGCTCACATGGCTGCCCTTGACTAACACAAGCATGGTTTGTTTGCTGGTGAAACGCTTGAATCCAAAGCAAGTTGTGTTGGGGCAAGAAAATCTTTGATGTTTCTCCTTTCCAACATAGAGGTATTTTTGCAGTGTAGATCCTCTGTAAGAAGATGGCTAAGTATCTGCTGATAGTGTGACCAGCTCCAGTAGCAGCTCAATGGTCCCTTAGCACACTTCTTTCTTTACTCTGTATAGTTTACTGACCCATGGCATGATCCCACCACTATTCCATGTGCACAGACACCAATGCCCACCTAAGGCCTTGCAATCAGCTACATCAATCAACTGCAGTTAAATTAATCTTGTGAACGCAGTAAAGGTCCTGTTGTGGACATAATGAATTTGGTTTCAAACGAGTTTCTTCTGGCTTAACTGAAATGTGCCCGTGCTCCAGCATCGCTAGGCTGGTTTCACAAAGCACACGGGGACCACTTGGGAGTTTGCAACCACCGTTGATTCCATCTGTTTGACAGCTACTGCAACAGCTGCATGTGGGGGAGAGAGCTTGGGCTCCTGTTCGGGCCCTTTCCTCTTGTGGTGTGTGCCTGCACCACTGGTCCTGGCTGGGTGCCCATGGGCTCCCGAGGTCCCCTGCAGAACCATGAATGGTTGTTTGGCTCTTCCTCAGGCTATTGCTGTGCTCCAAGGGGCTGGGACCATGCTGATGGTAACAGCAGAGCCACCTGACATTAAGACAGGTTGGCAGTATCTCCATGAGCGATGGGGTTGGTGTCTTTGTGAGGACAGAGAATAGCCCCAGTTGCAGGCTGTGGTGAGCCGCGATCCCGAGCACAGCCAGGATCCCATGAAATGACAGTGATTTGTACGCCATAACTCTCCTGTCCCCTTGTTCCCAATTTACCTCCTCTAGCAAGTCTTGTCTTCAAAGTCACCATGTACTCCCTGCAGCTCAGTCCCTCTCTGGCTGGGGGCTTGAAGCCCTCCTGGATTTCTGCAAAGCTTGAGGCAGATTTGGCTGCCAACCTATGCAGCAGGCCCTGCACCATACAGGCTGGTGCTCCGGGTGATAACGAAGAACATTATCTCTTTTATTTCTGGAGCTGCAAACGTCTGGAAAGCAGGTTTAAAGTATGCATTGATGCCCTCTGTGCTAAAAGGAGGAAGGGAGCTACCACAGCAAATCCAGAGGTGGGTTCCAGGTAGGGTCCAAGGTGAGAACTCCTGCTCTTGACTCCGAAACCAGAGTGTGCTGCCGGGGTGAGAGCTCTGCTTTGGCGAGGGTACTGCTGGGCTGGTATCAACATGGGGCTTTGCCAGTAGCTGCTCTGCCTCTGGCTCGCCTCGTGTTGCCCCTGCCCTGAGCGCAAGGAGGTCTGACGCGGGGTGGCTGGAGGAGGCAGGGGCTGACCTTTGCTCAGCGCTTGAGTAAATGGCTGCCGGGGTGCAAGGCAGAGGCTCTTGGACCATCGCCTGCAAGATGTTGTGACGAGCTCTGCAGGACGCGGGGGTTTAGGCAAGGAGTCCAGGCATAACACTGTGTGTGACAACCGGTGTCCGCGACACTGCTGTGCTATGGGACTTGGGCTGCTTCTTCTCTGGACGGGAATTGGAACTGGAAACGCAGATAATTTTGTATATCTCCTTTTAACACGATGATAGCATGTGACTCTACACTCAGATATTGTATCTGGCACACCGACATTGTTTTCCTTCACCTCTGGCACAGTCTGACAAAGTCTTTTGGCCTGGAGACAGGACTTCTGCTCCTTGGTACTGCCTGCCTGGAAATGCGACTGGGTCCCAAGGCTAAATCTCTCTACATATCTTCTTTGCATTCTTTAGGAAAGCAGCTGGAGAATGTTTACACACTGCAAACAGAATGTACGACTCCGACTGAGGAACCACAATCCGGTTCAACTGCATGGCAAATTTCTTGGCCATAAAATCTGGCATGCATCACAGAGGCCCTGTCTGTGTACAGATCCACCTGGCATTTCTCATAACTTCAGAACACGTCTTAAAAAAAAATAAAAATAAAAATGATGATGCCATTTCTTGTTCATACCAGACACAGTTGTCATTAGATTTGTTATTAACAGGGGATTCTTGATCATGCCATTAAAAGCCTGTCTACCTTTTCATTGGTGTCTTCTCCCATTTATTGGTGTTTCCATGTGAAGCAGAAATACCACCTGAATTGTTGGCAAGGGACCGTGGCTATGATTGTGCCTGGGTTTCATTCCAGCTGTGTGGCAGCTGTGGCCCCCATTCCTTCTCTGACACCTGCTGCAGAGTGGTGCCCCGGGTTGCCATAAAATCTCCCCACAAGGTACATTACTTTTTCCTACATCATGACAACTCAGTTGGCTGTGGTCAACCCCAAAACACATGCTGGCAGGAACCAGGAGCATTCCCTTGTTTTAATATGAACATCAATGATGCGGCTCCTGCCTCGTGCATGTAAACAGGTATGCAAAGGCCCAGAGCTGTCCGATTTGCTGGTAGCCTTTCCCTGTGCCACAGTGGTAGTGTGGGCTTTCTCTTCTCTGGTGGCTTGTGATCTGGTAAGCAGGTGAGGTCAGAGGAACAGCTTGGAAGAAAGCACCAGAGTAGGGCTGTTGGTATTCATGCAAGTGTTTCTGCACCACAGACATGTTCCTTCATGGTGAATCTTGTTCGCAACCATGCCACAGGCAGCAGGCTCAGCTAGCCACTTCCAAAACAGCATCTGTCAGAGAGCAAAGCCTGCTTTTTTAACAAAAAAAAAAAAAAATAGATTCTTTTAGGGTAGAAGCCTAGATGCCATAGCTAAGTAACTGTGAAGTTTGCGGGACCCATGCCTGGCTGGTCCATGCAGTTGATCTGGAACCTGCCTGGAGGATCTCCACTGAACTCTAGAGCTGGCCAGAGCCAGTGTTTTACACAACTGGACTCTTGCTCTTCTGCTTTATATGGTCTTCCGAATTTGAGCACCACTGGGAGCATGACAACATTTCACTGGCCCTGTCTGTTCTCTGCGCTGAGACCAGCCAGCTGGGGCTGCAGTTGGACCCGCACATTGATGTGCTGGAGAGCGGAGCAGAAGCAAACCAGTAACTTGGCGCGGTTTGACTTTTAATACTCTCTGACATTTAAGCTGAGGAGAGTTCCTATGGCCATCATTTCACCATGTGCAAGTTGCCTACTGGTTATTGTGTGCAGACCACATCCAGGTACATGTAAGTAGAATTTCTTACCTAGATTTGGGAAGGAGTGGTGGAGGAGGGAACACGGCAGCTATGAAGGATCATTTTCATCAATTGGTAAGTTCATATCCCTTCACCGCCCTGACTTGAGCACCTTTACTGAGCACAGGAGACTCTGCAGGCAGGGTCAGACACAGCTTACAAGCAGCCAGCCATCCTTTGTAGCCTGACGCAGGTAGTACAGGGCTCAAACATGTTACTTGGCTAAACATTCATAAGAAGGCAGGAATAAGTGTGGCCACTAGCCAGTGAAGATGGTTAGGTATTAAAAATAATCTAATGTGGCTCAAATCACCGGCTAAAATAGTGTTTATGAGGCATTAATGCTCCCAGGCAGCAGCAGGAGATGGGGAGGACATGAAATTCAAATTCACTTTGTCCTAATTTCATGACTGTGGTTATGGCTGGAATATCTATTTGAAACGTTTGAGTATATGGTAAAATACCTCAACTGGAATCATCATGGTCTAACACGCCAAATAAGTGCTTTGTCTAAGATTTTGGATGGTAAAAAACCCATAGGGTAAGAATAGAATTAGTAGCAGTCAGTCTTATTTTCTGGAAGTTGGCTTTGTTAGGCAAATATGGTGACTTCTTTTTTTTACATTGCATAGCTAATCGTATACAGCATTTGACTAAACACCCCAAAACACACTAATCCCACATTTATACACTGCGCTGCGTAGTTCACAGGTGAGAGCTGCCAACCCCCCTGAGCCCCAGCACAAAACTAAGCCGAGATGGGATAAAGTAGCCCATGGCAATCCAATTAAGGAGCAATGAGGAGCAGCAGAAAGCTTAGTCTCCTTTGGGTACACCGCGTACTCTGACAGGAGAACACTGTCAGCTCCTCTCAGCTTTAAAGAGCTGTGAAAAATCGGTGAGAGTGAAGAAAAGACTAAAAAATAAGTGCTCCCTTGGAAAGATGTTCCTATGATGACAGATTTTATTCTTTCTCCTGTAGCCAAAACACAGTTGACTCTAGAACAGAATCTAAATCCAGAGAAAGAAACACTGGGATCGAAGAAGCTCCTTAAAGTCAGGAACAGGCAGACAAAAATTAAAGCTGAGCAGCATCAACTGGGAAATTCAGAAATATTTCAGAACTGCGTGGACTGGCTGCCAGCAGGAGGGGTTGCTGGAGGGGCTTCATCACCCACCCCTACATGGTGAAATGAGGTGTCCTCTGGAAGACATGTTTGTCAGATGCAAGGTGCCGGGTACAGCGTTGGCCAAGGCACTCTGCCTTTGTCAGGTGAGAAGGCAAGTGGAGAAAGAAACTAAAACTGGCTGATCTCACTGGAACAGTTTCAGGAAATATGAAAAGACAGGTTTGTAGGAGGAGGCGGTATCTTTTCTGGGACCAGCTGATGTAGTGGGAAAAACCAAAGAGGCTTTTGGGCACAGAGATATTTCTTCTGCCGAGCTGACGCAGCCACCTTGAGATTTTTCAAGACAAGAAGAGCCCCAGCATGGACAAGACAAGCCACAGAAGTGCCCCACCACTGTAGGAGAAGCCTGCACTGCAAGGAAACACAGCTCCCGCTTGTTATTCCTGGCTGTGCCTTCATCTGCCCTCTGATGTCAGGGGGTGGCTACGATGGGCTCTCAAAGCGGGGCTCTGCAGTCAGCTAGACCCAAGGACCACTGACGTGAGAACGGGCCCTTCAGGCCCATGTGTCTGGTTGCAGAGAGCACCTAGAGACAGAAACTTACAGCAGCTACACAGATTTCATTACTTACAAAAAAGCTCAAAGACAATTAACAAAAAGAACACAATTGAGTCCAGTTGTTTAAATTCACTAATTCATATTTAAAACACGAAGTAAAGCCTCAGATTTAAAATAACAGGCTAAACCAGTCCCAAACCTTGCAGTATAATGTTCATAGGCTCACAGGATAATTCAGGCTGAAAGAGAGACCAGGAGGTCTCTAGTCCAACCCCCTGCTCAGAGCAGGGTCAGCACCGGGGTCCCACCGGGTTGCCCAGTAGACTGAGGGGAGGCTGCGCCCGTGAGCCCCAGCCCTGGAGGCTGGGCTGGAGGTGCAGAGCACGACAGCAGCTGAGGAGTTCATCCTACACTCAAAGCAAACCAACCAAACCACCCTCCCAGGTCCCATCCCACAGCTGCCCGTGGGGGGCGCTGGCTGAAACAGAGCCATCACTGCAGACCAGACTTGGCATCACCACGAGTCCCGTAAATGCATGGACTGATGAGGCCCAGGGAAGTTTGTCTGTGGTGTCAAGAGGCCACCAAGCTCTAATTGCATCAACAAATGGCAATAAAAGAGCCCAGCTGCATAATGTGCAGACCAGAGCAACATCTCTCCACTCGGTAAGGCTGATGAGAGGAAGAAGTCCAGAGAGAACTGCCATTGGTGAGCACGTCTGCGACGGATGGGCTGGGCATGGTGCAGGCAGCTCACAACCTTCCCTGCTCAGCCACCGCCTCTGCAACCCCCGTGACTGCTTAAGGGGACGTCTTGTGAGCAGGGGGACACCGAGCTGGTGAGGGCAGGAAGAACATTTTGAAACAGCCAATGTTGCCAAAGAAGGGCCATAGGGTGGCTCGCACCGAATTGCTCCCTGCAGCCACATCCTCAGACATACTCCCAATGCCACCTGCAGGACAGACAGACAGGCAGATCGACAGGGGGTGCAAAGTTTTTGTACATGGCTTGGAAGATGCGCTGCAAAAAGAGATGAATTAAGGAACTTTAGAAACTTGTGTACTGGGATGAACCGATATAAAGACATGAACTGCATGTCAGTAATTACATAGCTGACATTACCCTGAGCAATTACATACATGACAATACAACCTGTCTGCAGGGATATAGAATTACCTAAAATTAAAATCATGTTGGAATTTTAACCCAAAGTATAGATGTAAATTGAAAGCTGTCAATAAGCGTCCAGTTTGGGACAACACATCTAATAGGAGGAGTCCACAAAAACTGCGTCCTCAAACAAGGAATAGGCTGGAGGCAAGAAGACCATCAGGAAAGTAATACCAGGTAAATGCCCTGTTTCTACACTCTTTTCCAGGCTTCTTGCTAGTGTTGAAGGTGGAGTATTGGGGGAGTTTTGCATTGATTTGCGGGGTCGAAGCCTGAGTCAGTTCCTGTATTGCTGAAACTGCGAAGTGCAGAGGATCCCTACTCAAACACAGGGCAGAAAAATGAAAAATGAAACTTTGGTCACCTGAGACAGGGGCTAGGAGATGCTTAGGTTTAAATGGGAAAGCTGGCGGAAGGAAGGAAATTAGCGGAGGATGTGATCAGTGCAGGAAGGTGGAGCAGCTCACCCCACTGGAGGTCTGGTGCTGTATGGTGAGGGCAGGTCCCCTGGACACTCTGCAGCTTTTCTTTACTCCTTTTGGGGAGGTACCTGTTGGGAATGGCCTGGGAGGAGGAGGGAGGGCAGGACGGAGCTGTGGAGCTGCCAGGACATGACGAGCACACAGCCACGTGGGCAGAGAAACACAGGCAGGTACGGCAGAGTGTTAGACCTCGCTTCGCCCACTCAGTAATTACCTACAAATCACTCTCGGCATCCAGTCGCCCCATCTCCTCTTTCCGTGAAAGAAAGTGTGTGACTGTGCGTACTTTCACTCCCACACCTTTACTGTCTGCACAGGCTTTCCAAAAATAGTGTTCCAGCAAGTGCTAAAGCCTGTTCCAAGCTCCCCAGGAAGCATTGTGTTACTTTTTGATGTAAAACCCCGGCACTTCGTTTAAGATGCAGTATGTCAGGGCCTCGAGGGCACTAATGAGTGTTAACTGCCCTGCACCTGCCACCCATGCACCTTCTGCTTATGGCCCAGGACCTCATTTAAGCTCAGGCCTGGGTCCCCTGTCCCTGTACGAGCTGTGTTAGATGTGTCCCTGTCTCCAGCCCTGGCTGCTGCATGGACTTTGGACCTGCCTTGTAGCCTTGTCTCCTACCCCATCTCCTGCTCCAGATCGGGTCCCCTGGTGGGACCCTGGTCCCAGTTCATCCTCTCGCTGTGTCTGGGGCTGTTGACGGACCCTGTCCCACCCCTGGATCTGCCAGCTGTGCTGAGACTCCATGGGACTGTGCCTTGTTGGTGAGGGCATGGTCAGGGCTGAGACCCCCTTGGCTCCTGCCTCAGCCCCTCCTGGTGCTGCTCCCTGAACCAGTGGCTCCATGTCTTGAGCTCCCTGGACACATTTCACTTTACACAGGATTATCCTCTGCAGGTGGCAGTGATTTAATCAGATGGTATCTCACCCCAGAAAACATTTGATCCTGCCTGGACTTCCCATTCCTGCTGTGTCTTTCTTTCCCCTGCTGAAGGAGTAGTTTAGTTTTGCCCTTCCCTCAGTAAAACCCAGCCTAATAATTTGGGCCGAATCTCTGCCCTGCCACAGTTTCCTAACAATACTGGTGAGATGAAGATGTAAGGAAAAATAGTTCCATAAGATGACCGTAGGAAGGGGCATGAGACAGGTCTGCAGGGTCTGGCTAGGGAGCAGACAGGAGGTGAGCGGGGACTGTGGACCCATGATCACACGTGGCAGAAGATGTGGAAGCGGCTTATGTGATTTCACATTAAACCAGGATCGATGTTCATATGTTTATGATAGGCAAGAAAAGAAGCTTTGGACAGAACCAGTTTATTTACAAAGTAGTTGTTATTTGTTTGTACAACCGAGTAAAATGTCAGCACACAACATGGCTGCAAGTAATGGAAAGTATAGGAGTCTTGTTCATGTGGCACCAAGTCAGAATGGCACAAAGTCACTGTCTTCTGACACCAAACAAAGATCTTCAGGAGCCGCAGGACCTCTTTGTTGGCCGCTCCTCAGCTTTCTCAGCTACAAAATCTGGTGTGTACATGTGCTGTCAAGAGCATTTGGACACACCGCTGCAGTAGGATGCACCTTAGATTGATACTGCGGGCATCCTCAGCTGACTTTGGCCAACTTTGCAGGACCACACTGTCCAAACAGCCTCTGCAAATACTAGAGAAAATAGAGACTCCCCATGTGTGGCACATCTCCCTCCTGCAGGCATCCCAGCCTGCGACGCGCTGCAGTTAGATGGGGACACCTCTGAGAGCACAGCTAGTCATTGGCTCTGATGGACACGTATTTTCACGGCAGTCAGGCATAACTCAGAGAGGAGGGAGGATTTCAGGAACTGCAGCTCTCCCACAGGAGAAAAACACCATTTAAGCACCAACCTGCAACAACCGATTAGATCTCCAGCTACTCTGCAGCAGTTGAGATACCCATGGGGTGGCTCTAATTGCTTAAAGGAGAAAATCAGCTCCCTCACTGCTTTCACCACCCAGCCTATTACAGCTCCACAGAAGGTGTTATGAAATTACTGCTGGAAACAGAAAAGCCAGCACATTAGTGACTAAGTCGTTTACTAATCTTCCCTCTCAACGAGTATTTGGCATCCTGACAAGGAGAAGGAAGAAAGATTGCAGAAGAAAACTGTACGCATGTGAAGTAAAAGGTGAAGTCTTCTTTCCAGCTTTATACGTGAAAGCAGCAGCAGAGGAGTCCATCCGCTCACCGCTGCCGGGCAAGCCCAAGCTGTTTGAGTCAGGTCCTGGGTCTAATTAACCAAGCGGTAAGGTATAGTCAGTCACAGCATTTGCACCCATGGTGGTCATTAACTAAATCTGGTGACTGGTTAAATGAACACACTTGGGTTAGAGAAATACAGCAATCAACTGATGTACCTTTTAAGCAGCTGCAGTACCAACAGCTGAGCCTCGAGTTGCAGAGCAATGACCCATAACCTCTCCTCTGACAGGGAAGCTGGAGCTGCTTCGCAGTTTAAATGTGCAACAGCATATCAATGAGAGTTTCTGTTCCTTGCTCTTAGAAGACCAGTGGTGAAGAAAAACAACTTGTCCTGTAGTTCAACTTCAGCTTAAACTGTAACCCTGGAGGCACAGCATCGTCAGATGTCCCTGCTTCACTCCTGCATGCTTTCTTCATCTTTGTCCCAGGATGAGCACCGAAATGGTTCATCGCGAAGACTGGGGCAGCGCATCAGTTAAACAAGGACAGCCAGGAATGCTGCTGAAAAGAGCAAAGATCTCCTAAGGTCACAGCATGGCATCCTTTGCCTTGTAAGTGCAAGCCCATGGTGTTATCCCACTCGGTGTGCTTCACGCCCTTGCAGCGTTTAATACCTGGGTGATACTCAGCCTGGGCAGGACACTCAGCCACTGCAGGAGGCCCTACAGAAAGCTCTACCTGCTGCTCTACAGCCCTTCCTTGCTCTCCCTCTGCGGCAGGGACCGGCCGAGGCTGTGCAGACAGGCAGCTCTGGGCAGCGCCTGGCAGCAGCACTTGCATTTTATCTGTGCCCGGCCCCTCGACGTGCCTGCATCCCAACACCAAACGTCACCACTTTCGAGGCGAATGGCCAAACTAGACCTGCTTTAAAGGACACTTTAAGATGTCCTGTCCATGGCCCAGGACAACAGCTTGGAGAAAGGTTCGGGGTGACGCATCAGCATTCACAAAGGCTCAATGCTGCAGGGTTGGCAGAGGAGGGAGGATGCAGGCGGTGAGGAGAGAGGTACTGAGTATGAAGATGCAGCAGGAGATAACCTATGACAAGCTGTCAGTAATTGTGCCACCCCACGTGCACCCCGCAAAGGGGCTGTAGCCTTTGAACGGGCAAAGGGGGTGCTGCCCCTGCTTGATGGATGATGCACTCACTACTCCCTGAACCTGTTGGGATGCGACCGCACAGCACGCGTTATCTCCAGGGGCTGCCCCATGGGTCCAGCCTGTCCAGAGCACTCCCTGCAAGGGGAGCACGCCCATGTCTTGTACCCAGGTGTGGCGAGCATGTTAAGGGACTTGCAGGAAAGGGTCCTGCCAGCTCTCCAGACAGAAAGGCTCCTACAGACCCTCCAGAGTCAGGGTAGAGTTCCTTCTCCCACTTCTCCCAGTTTAACTACCCTAATCTCATCCCTTTTCCTAAGCTTGCAGGGAGTTGTGGGGCAGGGAGTTGTGTCTATCTTGTCTTGAAGTGCCAGTCATCCTCCAGCCAGGTCTCTGCCAGCCATGGAAGAGGTTGTACACCTTCAGGCAATTTTAGCAGGCCTGGGGTAGAGCTGCCACTGCTGCTGGATTTTTCTGTTCCTGGCTCATGGACTAGGGGCTTTTCTTCGAACCATGTTGGTTGTGTGAACCAAACTGTGCCAGCTCTGATGTCACACCTCCCCGGTTCCTGTATTTTCCAGGCACTGTTTCTATAACTTTTCCAAAAATTCAGCAAGTTTTCTGCTCCCTGCCACTCTGGGATCAAAGCTTTCGCCCAGCAGCTGCGTGATATACAACTGTGTGTTGCGCACCTTTGATGACCAGCCACCTTTCAGCCTCTCAGATGCAGTCTGTTATTGTTCTTCTGCAGTGGGGTTAGAGCTGGGTTAAGAGCTCATTTTCTTGGTTAAGAGCATAAGAGTGGAAAGTCACATCAAAGACCCACCTCTTCCAGGAAACCGTTCCCTGAAGCAGGCAATGGAAGAACCATGGTGCAAGGCCCATGCCGTGGTGGCAGCAGTGGCCCTGGCAGGGGCTGCACACTCACCCCTATGGCTGTCACATCGGTCCCCAGAGCACACCAGCACAAGGCTGTGACCTTGCAGGGATATATCATGGTCCCTCAAATGGCAGGCGCAGCCTCTCTGCGTGCCAGCACTGCAGCTCTCATCGCTTCCTTGCGCGTGTTCTGGGAAAGCACTTTCCCGGGTGGAGAAAACAGACTTTGTGGGGAAACATTTTCACTTTTTCCAGCCTTTGGAGGACAGTGGTGAGCAGGTGGCCCTCACCCACAGCCCACCCTTTCTCCCCAGAGTGCTCACCTCCCTGTTTGCATCCATCCAGAGACTCATCTCTCTTCTCTTCTGGGCACCTTCTCCCCCTCTCCATACTCGCTGCTCCCAGGTCACAACTTGGCACAAGCCATACTGAAAAATACTTAGCTGATGCACAGCAGCCAGGCTTTGGTGTTCATGGGCATCCCTACAAAGTGGCTCACCCTTGCTCTCCTGGGGGCCTGTTTTATGGTCCAGCTGGGCTGGCTGGTGATCAACTCACACTAGACAGAGTTTGTTGCAGCGCCCGAGATGCTGCATGGTACCGCCACACCAGACACAACAGTGCTTTCACAGCACGCTTCCCACAGCTCCCTTTCCCAGTGTGGATCTCCCTATCAAAAACTACAACAGGAGGGAAGGACTCTTGTTCTTTCCTCCAACAGGAGGAAAGGTGCCTTGTGCTGGGTCCACTTGAAATGGATGTGTTGTGCGCACACAGGATCATTTCTTTGGCTCTACCCCAAATGGAGAGTTTCACTGTGACTTTTGACAAACTTTCAGCAAGGTCTCAAAGTCCAACGATGTGACCGTATGAAAAGCCATGGGAAGTTGAGCTCCAAGGACAGAGACCGCTTTTCAAGCTCATGTTGCTGCTCCTTGGTACATAGCTGCTCTGAATGAGCAAACTCCACAGAAAAGATGAAGTTTGAGGATCTCTTGCTGGAAATTGGTGGCTTTGGCAGATTCCAGATTTTGATTTTGTTTATCCTCTGCCTCCCAAGAATCAACCTTCCCATGCATTTTCTGCTGCACAATTTTCTTGCTGCTACCCCCCCTCATCACTGTGCAATTCCACACCAAGAGGCATTTGTGAACCTCACCATGGAGGAAGTTCTGCTCATCAGCATCCCCCGGGAGCCCGATGGCACTTTCAGGTCCTGTGAGATGTTCTCGCAGCCTCAGTTTCACCTGCTGCTCAATTCCTCTCTGCAACCAGAAAACAACTCCATCATCCAGCACTGCCAGCACGGATGGGTCTATGACCACTCGCAGTTCACCTCCACCATCTCCACCCAGGTAATGCCCGGCCTGTGATCTAGCCGAAAATGAAATTAGCTCAGTGTTTTGAGGAGCAGATGGAGAGGTATTCACTGGGTGCACAGAATCAGAGGGGAATCTTTGCATTTTAACTAGGGGAAATTACTTGTTTAGAGAAGATTTCCTGATGGGGAATGGGGAGTTCCTAATTCCTAATTTCTAATGGGAATGGGGAAGCTCTCTGAAGCTCAGAGTTAGAAGCCAACATTTATTGTTATTATTATTATGGGCATCTTGCTTAGATTGATAGTTAGAAGCCAACATTTCTCCTTATAAGCATCTTCATTTCTCCAGGTGATTGAGAGATTGGGAACAGGGGGTGAAGACACATATACAGGACTTTCTCTGCTTGGGCCACATGGCATTTGCACAAGATTACACCCTGCCAGGACTTCATATGAGCCCATGACTTGCTTTCTTGATTTTCCAAACACTTTGTAACTTCTATTCCCTTGGCTACCCCTCCTCAGGGTACCCCAGGATCGTGCTGCCTCTCTCCTCTTACCACCAGTGTCTCTTGCTGCCAAGCCAAATGTGTTCTCCAAGGGCCTCCCGCTGAGATACAGCATGATGGTCAGCCATAACCTTGAGCCTGCCCGAGGTCCCTGCCCATCAAACATTAACCACCCACCTCTTGAAACGCTTTGCTAGGGCTGACAGTGGTACCTCTGGGTGTTAATGCTTTACCTTCCTTGAAAAGCAGCCCAAATCACAGGAGGTCTTAGGGAACGGGACAATTTGGTCAGACGAAAGGGACATGGTTGGGTTGGATATGACAGCAGCTGACTGTCTCAGTGAGAGTAGGCCCAAGTCTTAGCCTAGAGCTGGTGCGTCCTCCCAACCACCCCTTCTTTTGGCAGGCATGGAGGTGAGGGTCTGATGTGCACCAGGGCTGTACCTGATTTCTGCACTGTTTCAGGGAGAAAGGTGTAAATCACCCCTGGGGGAGAAGGCAGGGGAGGTGCTCTGCAGCACAGATGCTGAGTATGGACCCTCGTGGTGCTGCACCCATGGTGCAGTGGCCTCGGGACACGTTCAAGGGGCCAGGGCTTTATCTGGAGTCTTTTGCACCTGCAGCAAGAAAGGTTTCTCAGGGTCTGGCTGGCCTGGTCAGAGAGACTGCGAGGCTGGGTTGATGATTAAATTAAGTTTTGCCAAGTTTGCACATACAGAAAATTAACTCTGCAGCTTGGCCACAGCATTCTGTAATTATTAAGCAACATTTGCACCTCCAAGAAAGTAAAATGATGCTCATTAACTTAATTAGGAAGAAAGTCTAGACCAACTTCTCGGTAAGAAATCGGTAAGTTAGCATCAGGAGCAAGTATTTGGCCTGACTCCCCCTCTGCCCTCCTTCCTCCCTCCACAGAGAACTTCAAAGGAAACTGGTCAGGGCAACAGCAACTGGATATCAATGCCACATTCCCTAATGAAGGCTGAGACATGTCTTAGAGCTCACCACAGTGTGGTACCCTGCAAATCTCACCCTGGCAGTCCCAGGAGCATGACAGAGGGAGCCAGGGGAGACGTCCACCCAGGCAGGTTGAGAGCAGCTATCACACCAGAGGAAAAAGGGTGTCTCTCCATCATGAGTGTACCCAGGAAAGCTTTCTGATGCCCAACAAGTGTCCACAGAGAGGCTGTCACAGTGGGGATAGATAACCGGGAGGCCTCCGAGTTTTGAAAGATGCAACTTTACATTTTTCAGGACTCCGGCACTGCCCTATGTTCCGTGTAGTGCAGAATTCTACCCCTCCATCAGATTTGGCCAATATAAATTACAAGACACGACGGCTGACCACTGGAGGGAAGGGGTTTGAAAAGGCAACAGAGACTGAACTGGGCACTAAGTGTCATTTTGGCCTTGTGTTTCAGTGGGACCTGGTGTGCGAGCAGCGCGGACTGAACCAGGCGACTGCAACCTTCTTCTTCATCGGCGTTACGATGGGGGCCGTGGTATTTGGATACCTTTCAGACAGGTTTGACCCCTTTCAGGCTGTTCCTCCAGGGCTGCTGTTTCATGACGAGAACTTCACAAACCTGTGACCTGCAAAAGGCAATCAGAGGGGCAGAAAAAGGAGAAAACGCAATCCTAAAGGGAGAATCCAGCCTCTCACAGGATAATTAGGTTAAAGTAATACCGGGAAGCAATGCATTGCCTAAATTAATGGAGCAGGCAGTTAACAACCCACCAGAGAAGCAGCTCTGGTCTTGGTTAGGAGTTAGATGCACTGCAACAGTGACTGCAACGCTGTGGTCAGCACTGCTACAGGAAGAGTAAAAACTGAAAAAATCCCCTGTCTGTGAGACCGATTTCAGAAAAGACAACCATCTAAAAAAAGGAGAAAGCCAAAACAAGAGGCTAAAAGACTTAACTCCTTTCAAATTATATGGAAATTGGTTAAGGACACCCAAGTGAGGGGCTCAGACCAAACGCATTCCATATCTGAAGAAAAAAAGAATCTCCAGAAAGCAAAAACTGATGGTCATTACTGAAAAGCAGGGTAAAGGAGGTGCTTAGAAGCAGGGAGGCATTCCTCAAGCAAGGGCTGAGGCAATGAGGAAAACAGGAACAAATCTGCTCTCTCTGGTTAAATGTTGGAATGTGATAATGTAAACCTGAAAAAAGTCTGAGTAATAACCTCGAAAGGGCATCAATTAAGAAATTAAATATTTTTACGAACAGCAGAACCAGGAAACCTTCCAGAGAACACGTAGTACAGGCGTGCAATGGGGATGTGCTATCCACTGTACGCTATTCATTATTTAACGTCCGAGTTTCCTGCGCAGGAAACTGCTTCCCGATTTCCGTCCTCTGGGAGCAAACGAGCATTAGTGTACAGCAGGCTGCAAAATCACTGCACAGCAGAGGGGAGCCAGCTGCACAGTATGAAGCACCCAGCATCTTAGTGCTGAGGATGGGCATTTTTACATCCCTACCTTTGCACAGGAGTATATCAGTATACTTTTACGAGGACCCAAGACACCTGGCTGATCTTCAAACTGCGTGTCTTGGCTTTGTAGCTAAAATGGCGTTATAGCGCAGTTGGAGGGAAAGAAATTCAGAGTCACGAAAAGGAGCAGGGCAAAATAAGGCAGAAGAGAAGGTCTCTGCTAGAGCAAAATGAAGAATAATTTGTTTTTCAAATGGATTGTGAGGGGGAAGAGCCAGTAGAAGATCGAGGAGTAAAAGGAGCATCTGGAAATAAAAAGGATGTAGTGTGAGACATAAATGAGTTTGTGCTCAGAGGGAGAACGTGTAGGGGCAGGTGTGGAAGCTGGAGCTTTGAAATAAGGTGATAGAAGAAGGCATGGAGAAATACACCAGGCGAGTGACAGTAAACTGCCAGGAGCAGGGAGTGCCCATCCTGGAGCCCTACAGGACCTTCAGGGTGAAAAAGCTGGAAGGCTGTTGGCATTGTGTGACCTCCACAGCAGGGAGCTGGGAAGGTATCACGCATCAAATCGGTTGTAAACTGGTCTCCAAAAAAGATCTCAGGAACTACATGCCAGGCAGCCTGACATCTATCTGTACTGGCCAAATTAGTAGAAACTATTCTGAATGATTGAGTTGGCGGCCACATGGGTAAGATATGACATCCTAGTGAAGAATTAGCGGGGCTTTTACAAAAGATTCACGCCTTACAAACATACTGGATTTCTTTGAAAGCACTCGCAGGCATGTGAACAGGGGAGATAACATCTACACAGATTTCAAGAAGTTTCCTTACAAAAGGCTCCTAAAGAAACTGAGCTGCCCTAGGTTAAGAAGGAAGGTCTCTGTGTGACTAAATAGTTGATTAAACGCCAGGAAGGAGAGGGGAGATGTAAGTGATCAGTTGTGACAATGGAGGGAGACCTGTGGGGACCTGTGCTTGGATTTGTGTGCTTTTCAGCACATTTACAAATTGTCTGGAAAAGGAGCGAGTGGGGAGCTGATGCTGAGTGACCAGAGGTGAGATCTGAGCGTGGAGAACTGCAAAAGGAGCTTAAAGAGCTCTGTGACTGGACAGGAACATCAGAAGACAAAATTTCAGGGTAGATTAACCTACAATAGAGAGAGAAACAATTCTAACTTCTCGTTTAAAAATTGAGACTCCTGAGCTGACCATAGCTGCTCAGGATCTGGACTTTGGGGTTATGACAGACAGCTCTAGGCAAATATCCACTCAGCAATAAGTAGTGCCTGGGAAAGCAAATGGAAAATTAAGAATCATTAGGAAAGGAATAAAAAATTAAAGAGAATATCACTATGCAGTAACATGTAAATGCATGGTGGCCCCACATCTTGAATACTGTGTGCAGTTTTGATTTCCCTTCACCCTCCTTCCCCACCTCGAAAGGATACAGAAAGAAGTGGAGAAAACTCAGAGCAACTAACAAAAAAAGACAGGGCCCTTCAGTCTGCTAAAGTGGCGGCTAATGAGGGTTTGACAGCCAGCTGGGCCCTCGAGCGGACCGTGCACTGCCCACCTGAGCTACCTGGCCACAGGGCCCACAGGTCACGCCAGGAAAGGCTTGCAGCCCCTGTAACTGCAGTGGGGGCAGTGCATCCAGTAAATCTGCAGTAAATTCGTTAAACCTCAGGTGTCATGCCCCCCCCCATCTCCCCTAGTACCCCTTAAAAGCAACCCCATTAGCAACCTTCCTTTTCTCTAGCAGAGAAGAGGTCCCACTTCTTTGTGGGAAGCGTAATGCAGAGATTTCATCTCTAGTGCTCCAGGGTGAAAACCATCTGGTCCTGGCATTTTGCTACAGTTCGGGTTGGTTTTGTTCTAAGCCCCTACAGACATTGGGATTTGAGAACATCTCTACTGACAAATTTTACCCTGGCAAACCCTCCAACAACCTTCACTGTGAACAGTTACATGCAAATACATATATATATATATAGTTTCTGTTATTGTCTGCTCTTTTCCAAACACTCCTTTTGTACCTTGTCCTTGTACTGAATTGGCTGTATGATGTTTTGGCAGACTTCCAGATTGGGATATTCATGAAAATGGCTTTTTTATTAATTCTTATGCTTGTGCGGTTTGCTCCTTTTGTTATATTTTCTACATTTAATCCTTCGGAGATTGTGCTTCCCTACCTCTCCCTTTGAAGACAATTTTAAAAGCATTATTTCCAGCAGCCTCCCTGTAGCCTGCAGTTCAGTCCTGCCAGCTCGCCTCTGGTTCCCTAGCAGGTGGCATGCATTTGCTGAGAAAATCTAGTAATGGGTCCATAAATAGCTGCCTTGCGCACTGCAGGGAATCTTGGGGTTTTATATCCTTCTTACTGTATTTTCAAGAAAAATATTCATTTAAAGAATGTATCTTCTTTCGTAGGCAGTCACCCTATTGGAAAATGGGTCCAGCTCTGGTGTGTTTCTGGGTCTTTGCTGCTCCGAGCCAGGGGCGTTGCAATGACTTTAGCAAACTGGCTCTGCCTAAATGTCAAAGCAGATCCAGCAAACTGCCTAAGCTCAAGCCATGAGTTGTTTTTTTCTCCAGTAGATTCATTAACTATCTGCTGCCTTATGTCATTTATGATCATTTTTAGGAATGTTATTGTGGCATTATGTCCTGGCACATCACTTTTTCCCCTGGAGCAATTGTTCTTGCCACCATCCTTCTCAGGTGGCCACTAAGAGAGCCCTAAGCCAGAATCAGACCAGAATTTCAGTGCCTATAGACTGAACATTACCTGTTGACAGGGTTAATTCACTACTCCAGTTTGAACCTAAGCTTTCGTCACATGCAGTGCTGGTGTTTGTCAGAAGACTGATGCCTTGTGCTCCATTTTGATTTTTAGATTTTCATAGGTTGTGTAGAAATACATACACAGATACTTCTCTCTATATATATATGTATACATGTGCATTTGTGTGTATTTGATATTCTGTATTTCTCCACACTCCCCACACAGGACTCTGCACCAGGAGTAAGATGGTCCTACAACTTCCAAAACCCTTGGGGAATGATCTCCTAGTGGATTCCCCATAGACCCCTTAGGACATCAGGTCTATTTGCACATGTGGGATGACAATTGGATTCCTTTTATTTTCCTTTGGGATCTTTGTTTTCCCTCCAAGGATCAGGGCAAAAGCGTCACAGCTCTCTCTCCTCCTCGAGAGCGGTGGCAGTGGCTGGTCCTGAGTGAGCCACGGGAGGAGGACATGCTGAGCCAGGCATGAGGACAGCTGTTGGAGGGCGCAGGATGTGCCAACAGCATGGGATTTCAAGCTGACACCGCTCACTGCTTTTGATGATGGTGTCAAACAGGAAAGCCCGATATATTGGTTTTATCAGGGCTGCTCTTTCCTTTGGAGAGCCTCGTGCCCGATGCTCATGGGGCAGGCTGGCCCTCTGCATGGGATTGCACCACTATGGCACTGGCTACATCCAGAGCTGTTTCCTCCTCCCCGGGGTATTGCATCTTGGGCTTTTGGCAGAGCGGGCAACATTTTCGTTTTCCTTCTTGAGTCTCTGGTTCACCCCATTTCAAACCCTACTCCACTCCTGGGACAGGTTTCCAGCCACGGTAACCCAGCCTGTGCTTGTGGCAGGTTCGGACGGAAAGCCATGCTCCTGCTGTCGCTTGTGTGCTCTCTCATATTCGGGATGCTGAGCGCTGCCTCCGTCTCCTACACCATGCTGTCCATCACGCGGACCCTCACCGGGGTGGCCCTGAGCGGCGTCTCCCTTATTGTGTTGCCTTTGGGTAAGTGTATGTGGGGGTTTGTGGGTGACCGGTTGTACAGGGGGACTTCTGACTGGCAGTGGGCAGGCAGGGACTTGTCTACCGGACAGGGCAGAGCTAGTAGGAAGAGGAGTTTGGAAATCGTTATGTGTGCAGTTTCACTACAGGCAGCCAAAAGAACATCCCTCTTGGAGGATCCAGTAATTACAATTTTCTGTTAGTCTAATTAATGCTTTAACAGTCTACTCAAAATACAACAACCACCTATTAGCACTTCTGTTGCAACATTAACACTTGCAATCCGTGCTACCCAGGTCCTGCTAAGGATCATCAGTAGTACAATAACACCATAAACCAAAGTATCTGCCCCTTTCCTCTGGTACTGAGTTCTCACCCCTCAAACACACTGTTCAGACAATTCACCAGCGTTGCCGTGTTCTCAGCAGGAGGAGGACAGTGTGTCATTCGCGGGGTGTTTCCACCTCCCCAGACTTGAGTTTGCTCACAGTTTTCATAAGTTCCCAACCTGTATTTTTAGAAAGAGGTGGGGGGAAAGAACCACAGAAAAAAAAAAATCATACAGAGCTAGGCAAAACTGAAGCTGAAGAATTTAGGTAATTATACGATAGAAACAAGCTCCAAACTTCAGGGTACCCAACAGAGCACTGGATGATTTTGTAGATACGGTTGGGACGTACTAGGCAAGATTCATTGTACCCAAGAGCAAGTTACAGGTGCAGCAAAAATTTCCAGGATTTTTGCAGATACAGCCAAAATCAAGCTAAAAAGGCTTCGATACTGAAAAAGTCCACACAAGACCTGACAAATCCCAAGACCTGCTCTGTTTTTTTTATTGTTATAAAGGTTGATGCCTGCAAGGCAAAGTAGAGCTTGGGAGGGACATTTCGAATTGTTAGATGTTGTTGCAAGATGTCCAGATCTTTGGAGGAAAATTGGCTTTTAGTTCAGACACCCAAACAAGGAGACCACCATCTGTTCTGGCTTTACATGCGCATTAGTATGTACTTTGGGTAGATTCCACATGAACGGCAATTCATCTTAATATGTCACTTTCATCTGGAATAATGAGCGGGCAGAGAAATGGGAAACTGTGCAGGCAAAATGGTTAGGGAAAAAAAATTATCTGTTTGATGAAGACAACCATTTGAATGCTATTGAAAGGGATAAAAAAAAGTATCACCTAATGTGTTTTTAGCACTGTTTCTTACTATATGTCCAGTATTTCTTCTTTTAAGGTGTCGTGGTTTAGTTGCTTGCAGCTTTGCAAGAGGTTAAGCACTGTGGATGAACATTTTAAATGTGCCAGATGTCGGCCAAACAGTGGCACTCTCCTGGAGGAGAAGACCAGGGACATTATCTCTCTTTGCCCTTCTTAAAAAGCCTTGCAGACCCCTTCCTGGAGAAGTCCTGTGTGTCCCAGCTGAACGTTTCCTCCCCCTTGCAGGAATGGAGTGGGTGGACATACAGCACCGCACCTTCTCCGGGATCCTGACTAGCATCTTCTGGAGCATCGGGAACATGCTGCTGGCCATGGTAGCGTACTTGGTGCGGGAATGGCACTGGCTATTGGTAGCCGTAACAGGACCTTGTCTTCTGAGCATTGTCTGCTTGTGGTGAGTGCAGCGACCTGCAGCCGGATGGCGGGTGGGGATGGGAGCGGGCTGTGATTTGCCTCCTCCACTCTGCGAGCCTGGCAAACGTCGCAACGCTGATCCTAGGAGATTGGCTCCAGCAACCCAAAGAGGAGCAGGACCCATCTGTGTCCTGCACTCGGATCACCCAGGCTTGGCAGCTCTTGAAAACTGGGTTTCAGCTCTCCTCACCTCCAACAAGTCCAGACTGGGGCTGAGGACAGGCATTTGGGGGACAGGTTGCAGCACGAAGGAGCCGGATTTGGTGCCCCAAGCACTGTCAGTGGTGGTCAGAGCAAGCAAAAGGGAGGCAGGGCCAGGACACGTCCCTGGCTTACATCCCTGGTAGATTCAAGATAAATAATTTACCCATCCTCTGTCCCCACCTCACTGGGGAGGATACCTCTGGTACCAATTTTTCCGTATGACCCAATGGCATCTGCAGGCTGGGTCAGCTGCATTTGTATTATAAACCACGACAACTTCCCACAGCCTTTCTCAGCTGTGTAACCATCCTGATGGGTCAAATACATCCGCTTTCTGTGGGCTATTTCCCTCCTGTAGCCTTATCTAAGAAATACCTGACATCCCTTAAGCCTTAAAATGGGAGGCAGTCCATTTAATCAGAGAAACTCATTTTCCTTCTTCTTTTTTTCATGTAGTAACACACAGACTACATGATTCCCTGATACTGTGACTGTAATGTGATGTGTATTGGATCAACTTATTCGATGATCCAAAACAGTCCTTTGAATAAGCAGCTCCATTTCCTGGCTGGACAAAAGTCTCGTGTTGAAATAAGCAAGCAGGTATTCCCACAACTGCCCCACCGACAACATTCAGAAATAGGGGTCTGGGTCTCCTCCACTTTAGGGTGGTTGTTTGTTTCCTCTTGGACATCAGTGCGGGGCTGGACCACACTGCAGAAATCGCAGACACGTCTCTCAGGGCAATGGGGAGCTCTAGCTGGAAACCGTGCAGAATAAGCTCTGATTGTTAGACACTTGCGCCCCAAAATTATAAGCATAATCGCTGAGGAGAAAGAGCGATATCCAAATGCTAAAACTGGCTTTCAGCTGCCATCAGAGGTTTCTAGAGATTATGGTTTCCTTGCTTACTATATCTGTCCATCTGAAGTAGTGGATTAAATAGCTGCACAGACCTAGCAGAAAAATCTCAAATAATACTTATGAAAAATGGGATATAAACTCATGCTGTTGTTAATCAATGGCTTAAAAAATATGTATTGTTTTGCTGGTGATGAGGGTTTTCTGGCAAAGAGTAACATCTGATATTTTACTGATCAAGTCCAACACAACTAAAATACGTGTTCTGCTAACTTTTTTAGTTTGAGTTGTTTTGCTCTTTCTCTAGGACAACCAGCCATAAAAAATAGGGTCCTAGGAAGTGCTGAAATTCACTGATACATTTCGACCCACCCTTTCCGTGATAGCTGATTTTTTTTCTTGTATGTTAATGCCTTTTATGGAGATTAGTTCTCCAACAAAATATACTGCAGTCTGATCAAAATTCAAGCACCCAAGAGGTCAGTGATTGTTGGATAATTAAAAGTCCTTGAAGTATGGAATCGAAACCTAATTTAGCACACTCTGTAGATAGTGTTGATACAATGTCAGAACTCAGTTGAGACATTAGACAACCAAAAGGTGCAATATTATACTCTGGAAATGATGGCAATGAGTGCAAAATGCCATCTTTCACCCTATATTTCTTAAGGTGCATTGGGTTATGAGCTTATGGGAAGGAATTGAAAAATTTCCAGAAGACCAGTTCTGCAAAGGTTTTTGCTCTACACATCCTTTTTGGCTGCCGCTTGAATAGTGACAGCAGTTGTTCATTAGTTTTTTTGTAACCTGGTTTAGGGCACATTAATCACCACAGGGAACTGGTCTCGGACAGCTCCAGTGGGAGACTCCAGTGAGAGATTTTTGTCAACTGCATAACCTCAGTAGACCTCATACCCACGTACTTCTTCAAGGCTGTAAGTCTTCCCACTGACTGCCCAGGATGCTCAGCTGCAAGTCTCCATGAGAACAGCAGATTCTGTTTTCTGCTTCTCTCAGGGGACAGATTTGGGTAGCAGGAGGTAGGTGTTGGCTGCTCTAGCAGAATGTAGCCACTGTGGGCTATTTCCAATGTTTGCTGGACCCCGACCACTATGCAGACCCACAAAACACCATGTACCCTCCAGGCCAGATGGGCTGCACTGTGGCCTGGGAAGCTCCAGGCCAAACAGGGTCATGTAGCCATGAACTGCAACCAGATGCAAGGTCAGAGAGAAGTCCAAGAAAAGGGAGTTGCGGATGCTAGTTTATGACAAGTGCTGGATCTTTTGCTGGAAGAGACAGAAAAATAAGGTTCACAGGACTCCCATCCTACACAGATCTGCTAAGCAGACCTCTCAGAGTTGCTAATTAGCTCTACAGCAGTAGGGCATCCCTTGTCACTCAATGACAGGCATGGATAGTTCACTGGGGGCTGTAGCCACAATGATTTAGACCACAGTTGACCCTCTTGTGCAGAAGGCTTTGATTATTGTAAAAAGCAAACAATTTTAGCAATTAACAAAGTAAGTATAGAGCCCACTAACTCTTTTCTACATAGTTATTTTTTATATCCTACAATTTCGAAGTTTAAAGAGTCTCAAAAAGCATGAATCTGTAAATATAAACTCTCTGGGCCAATTTTAATTGATAGGAGTTTCAAACTCCTATCAAGCTCAGAAAATTCAAGATTCGATCAAAGATCACATGATAAAAATTTTGGCTAGACATAGTTCAGTTAGCAGACTGTACTCCTTTAAGGGTAGAACAGCATGTATGTGTAACAGGGGTGTCCCATGACTCTTATTCTCATGCACTGCAGTTGCTATTTTTAGCTGAGGTTGAAGTCTCATGGAGAAGACCCCCTCTCTTTGGTCAGGGCCATGTGTGTGGGGTGGAAAACATGGAGCGCCAAAAGGAACACTGTCTTCTCTCCTCACACCAGGTGGGTCCCAGAGTCTGCCCGGTGGCTCATAGCCAATGGCAAAGTGAAACAAGCTCACAGGCATCTGCTTAGATGTGCAAGAATGAACGGAAGGAAAGACTTCGCTGTCTCAGCAGAGGTGAGAAACTGAAGATCCAGTCACACGTTCTTCCTCACCCATTTTCTCTCTATATATTTTACTTCTATTCGATACCTGAAATGATGCTCAGCCTGCAGTGTGGGCTGTGGGGCACTGTGGTCCACAGGGTGCCATGCTCCATTTTACTCTAGGAAGCAGCCACGTCCACTCCTAAAGGTAAAGCAGCAGCTCAGCTCCCATAAGGTCAGAAATCCCCTTCAATAGGTGGGCTGTCTTTCCATCCATTATTGCCATGACAAGAAGCCCCAACGCCCTGGACACAGCACTAAATATGCAGCGAGAGAGAAGCACAGCCTGAAAAAATAAGGCAGAGGCATCGCTCCCATAACAGAGAGGAGAGTGTGCAGGTGCATGAGCAATTTGCGCAGCTCAGTGTTTGCCTTCTTGGTTGCCATAGTGTGTATCGAGTGTTGGTACAGTGCTAGCAGAAAGCAGACACACATGAATAGCATGTAGTTACTGTATTTTTCTCTCATACTGCACTTGAGATACTGCATGTAGTGTTATCCAAGAATGTAAAGGCTAGTCCACCTCAGGCTGCCTTTAGTGTATGCGCGAAACTGGATGTGGGCATAAAGAACATTTGACATAGTCAACTTTTTCCCCTGGCTAAAGCTCTGCTCTCAAATCAGTCATGGCTCTGCCAGCAATTTTAAAGGAATGTGGCAAGGGTGAGGTGTTGGGCAAAGCAGTCACCTACCCACTGGTTTTAATCCATTTTTGCTTGACCCTAGAGGTGTAAAGGATGGAGCAAAGATGCTCAGCTGGGTGACTGAACAAATAAAGGGAAAGGAAAATGCTAAAAAATAGCCACCTATTTTCAGCTACAAAGCTCAAAGTATGAGGCTGATCTGGAGATCTTCATCTTGTTCTGAGTTCTATCTTAAAACATATTTTTGCATTCAGACTCACAAATGTTGACACCTTGGTCCATGAAGCTTACTTAAGGACACGCTGGTGGCTCCAGAGGATGGTGATAAGCTCAAGTGATGTTCCAGCCCTAGGGAGGACTCAAGGGCCAGGCAGAAGCTGGTGTCTCACTTTGGAGAGACACCAGAGCATAGTCAGTGCTCACAACAACCCTTCACAGCCAGGCTTGTATGGCTGCATGCCTGTCACCTCTGACTAATTAGGTCCACGTGATTTGTCTCGACCTTCTCAAGAGCAACAAAGCTCAGCTGTGAAATCCAGCGGGTATGGAAATTTGTGGTTCATTAAACATCAGTCTTTCCTTTCATGTCCATTGGTTTTCCTCTTACTGAAAGAGGAAGATGGGAAACCCCTGGCACCAGCACAGGAGCCTTGTGCTTTGCTGTCATGGTCCAGCTGCATCTCTGTGTGCACCCAGTGCTCCTGCATCCACACCACTGTCTTATCCTGGCCAGTATGCTATTTTTTAAAAGCAGTTTCTTAATATCTGTTGAAGAGGTGATCAGCCCCTTTGATTTACAACAGAAACATGTTGTTTAATCATATGAGAAATTATGAATTTACTGGTTGTGGCAGACAGGAGTTGAGCGTGGCTCTTCCTTGCCTTTAATCAAGCCAGCAGCTCTGACTAAATACGTAAAAATAACAGGTTATAGCCTCTTTCATTTAGCTTTGACTGATGACTCTGTATTTCAGAGTGCAGTTTTTCACCAAGAAGGGCATGGGCTTGCACCCTCATACCATTCTGAGGGTTAGGAAATGCACCTGGGGCTTCCCCACTATCACAGCCTTGCACCGAGTCACACCATACTGTGACCACCGGTGACCACAATCAAGGAAGGCTTGCAGTTGTGACACCTTGATGGATTCATGAGGTTTATAGGGACATACTTGTTCTTTCTTGTCCACATCCACACATGCAGGCAACACAGAACTGCCCGATTCTAGTTTGCTTAATTGACCTGACCGTACATCAGTGTGTTTTGATGGCTTATTAAGGTAACAATTGATTTTCCTTATTTCAGAAGACTAAACTTTGAAACACGTATAATCTCTGGATAATTGCACAGCACGTTACTGACATACTCTCAGGTTTAATAGCATTGTCTTATAGAACTCATTAAGGAATTTCCCAGTGTGAAACTTTTTTTTCAGTATGAAGAGCTTTGTCACTCATCCAAAATCTACAAAGAATAGTACACAATTAGAAATAAAATCTTAGCTCTTCCCTAGTGAAACATGCTCTTACTTATAGCTATCCTCTTCCCTTTCCTAATGCTTTCTTTCATTTGTTCAATTCTTTTAACCAGAGAGCTCCTTGGGCTGGGATTTCTTTTATATTAGATATTTCAGCAAGTCCCCAGCCCCCATAACTGTTCAGCACCATCTTAATTGTAGCTGATGCTGTAGACCTGTAGATTCCCTCCCCAGCCATCACTGAATTATGTGCATTTTAAGTTTCCTCAGGCTCTCGCCATTCTGTCTCTCTCTCTCTCTCCTTCCACATGCCAAGAAATCTGGCTAACAATACATATTGGAAGATGTTTTCCATGTTAATGTCTTATGTTACCCATTTTAAAGCAAATCCTGCAACTTAAAGAGAGGACAGAATGCCAACAGGGTAACTTGAATCTAATATTGAAATTCTGAGCATTGCAGAAGTAGTCTGTTATCAGTGCTATGATTCATCCTATGCGTTTGAATGAAAAGACTTATTATTTGTCTGTGAAAAAGGAAAAAAAAAAGGTAAAAGTTTAAAAAAATAACTTACTTGCCATACTGCAGTATTAAAAAAAGTTACCAGATCCAGAGATGGGTGTACAGAAACAAAAGAAAAACATGGGCTCAGCAAACCACTAGATAGTGTGGGAAAGGATCATCGAGGTGCTAAACAGACAGACATCCTGTGTGGTTCAGAAAGTCCCTGAACGGCTGGAGGAGGTGACATTTCTAGGGGAATATCTCTACATGCTTGCCCAGCTCTTCTGCAGGCTCCACTGCAGGATGCTGTTGGAGACAAGGCACTGGAGAAGATGATCCTCTGGTCCAAGATGCAGCAGGCCCTCTTCATCCATCTAAGTTGTAGGTTCCCTGTGTGGCTCTGTGCCTGGTATTAAGTATTTGTGCAAAAGCTTTGGCCAAGACTTTGCTTTCTCTGAAGAGGATATTAATTTGAGAACACATGTAACTAGTTAAGCAGACCCTCTCCTCAAGGTTTGCTGTGATTCATAGCCTAATCAGTTGTAACTGTCCTATCCTGATGATTTTTGGACATGGTGAAGCAAGGCTGTCCTGTGAGGAATTAATCTCTCGCAACATCTTCACTGTCTGCAGTCTCCTTTACAGTCTGCAATCTAATGAACAGCCGATGGAGGTTAGCACGTGGTTCTTCTGACCGAATGCGGTTGTTTGCTGCAGGATAAAATGACTCCACCACTTCCACTGGCGATCTCCATTAACTACACAGGGAGCCCACGGCAACTAGCTTAGGCACAGCTGCCTGCATTGCAGAATTGTGTGAATCTCTTGCATCTCAGCCAGCAAGTAGAACTTACCAACTCTCCTGGTACTTACCCCTCATCCAATTGTTAAAAGACTTTGTGAATAAGCACTCTCTTCTTCCTTATGGGCAGGGCTCACTTCTCAGTGCCTGACTTTTTTATATATTCTGTATTTATATAAACAGAGGTATAAATAATCACACTTTATATAAATGCACTCATGAGAATAACGCATGCGGCTTACCATTAGCTCCTGCCCGAGACCTGACACAACCGCAGGCAACCCCGTGGCAAAGATGGTGGAACTGGTCAACGCTGACTTTGCTACCACCATGATTTTCCATTTTTCTGCAACCCTTTCTGCCACCTGGGGCATGTAGGTAAGAGGGGAGAAGGGGCCATGGGAAGAAAAAGAGCTCTGAAATGGTAGGCAATCTATAAAGTTATAGGAAGACATGGCTCCCATAATGTATGCCCAGAGAACTGTTCTGCAATGGGAATGTATGGAAAATGCAAGGTGGAGCTGGTGCTGGGAAGGGCACAGGCTCCAGCCTGTCTAGGGTTTCACGTCTGGATCCTAAATGTACAGCAGCTGAGCTATTTCCTTCTTTCCACCTCTCCCAGGCCCTCAGAAGGATGGCAACAGACAAAAAGCCAGGAGAGAGCTACTCCTACATCAGCTTATTCAGGACACCAGTCTTGCGGAAGATCTCTCTGTGTTCTGGCGCTGTGTGGTAAGCAGTGCCACTTTGCACAGGGAATTTGGCCTGCAGTTCCCCGGCTGGATTTCCCTAATCCCCATCTCCATGCACTCCTCACAGGTTTGGTGTTGCCTTCTCCTATTACGGCATGAGCATGAACCTAACTGGCTTTGGGCTCAACATGTACCTCTCGCAGTTTGTCTTTGGCATCATTGAGATTCCAGCCAAGATAATCATGTATGTGGTGGTGAATCGAGTTGGACGACGGCAGAGTCAGGCGTGGGCACTCATCCTGACCGGACTATGCATAGGAGCCAACGTCATCATTCCCAAGCGTGAGACACTCTTCTGCTATATGCAGTACTTGCTAAAGGGGAGGTTTCCATTCTGTGCAGTGCTAGAGAAGGAGAACAGCAGATCTTGCCCACAGGCAACTCTGTATGGAGATGTTGTCCTCCTAGAACAGCAACTATGGGACAAGGTTGCCAGTGTGGGCTAGCCCCAGTATCTGGTAGCAACAGATGTTCTCCATTCACTGTGAAGTGATCAGTAAGTGTCCAGTGAAAGGACAAGGTGAAGTGCCTATCTTTATTATAGACATTGTCCAATGGGAAATGTCGGAACCCATCCTTTCATCAGTTCAGCTCCCACTCAGGCTAATAGTTACCAAACTCACTGAACCAGACTTTGGAGACAGCAGCTCCAGGGCTATGAAGGTCCCTGTTTTGTCTGCTGGAGCATTGAACCCTCTTTCTTCTTGTACCTGAGGCCACAAGAAGCTTCTTCCTAGAGGCTGCGCTTTGACCATTGCCATAAATGTCTTTTCTTTCCTCCTAGCCTTCACCTCCTTGCGCTCTGTAGTAGCCATTACAGGCAAAGGTTTCTCAGAAGCTGCATTCACTACCGTCTTCTTGTACACCTCTGAGCTCTACCCCACTGTACTGAGGTAAGAGACGCCACTTGCCTGAGTGCACAGCCAGAGCCTTGGCGGGATGTCGCCCTCAGGTCTTCCACATCAGCACCATATCAGCACCTTGCCTCTAGAGGTAGCATGTTCTAGGGATTACACATACTCACAAGAAAGGGGCAGAAAGCCACCCTTTTTTTTTACCTGGGTTATGTGTGGTTAGGTTATGTTGATAGGAAGATGTATTGAAAGGTGAGGAGTATTCTGTGTGGGAAGATTTTTGAACTCCATAAGGCATCTGTGCTTAGTAAAGCCTTAGTTCCCTCTGATAATCTGCCAATAACTGTTATAAGACCCTGAAAATAATCATTTGAACTATCAAGTTTTATAAGGGAGACGTACTACCACGTTTGACAGTCTTCTGGACATCAGATGATATGAAAGCAGGGATTAACTAGCCTTTCAGGAGGAAAAAGAGAGCTTATTTGAAATACCCGGGTAATGGTGACATAAAACCAGATTTAGCATCAGCATAGTTTGGGATACACCTGAGACTGGTGGAGGGAATCGCCTCACTGGTTTCTTTGTGAAAGTCTGAAAAATCCCTCATGATTACAGCAGAGCTTGTGGCTTATGTCACCCCTGTCCCTCCCCACCCGGAGTACCCTTCTCTGCCATACAGTCCTTTAACTTTCACTGGTCTGTCGTATGTGGGGAATGATGCATATTTAAACTGGAGCGGGCACACTGATCTGCTACTTTTCTTCTCAGGCTGGTTTGTATTTTTACATGTTCAAAGACATTGACAGGTAAAGACAAAAACATTGGTTCCTTCTGCAGTGGTTACTCTGCATATGCATGAGTAGGTGCTGGCACGCCTGTCGTCAGTGTGAAATGCCACCCGTCCCCTGAAAATTAGTAAGTGGAACAGGTCCCCGGTCTTATTTTTGGCCTCCTCTCGAAGCTCTCCTGGGCTTATAGCTACAGCAGGACCAAAGGTGCTCACAGGTTTGCTCTCAGCAGATCAGAGGACTACTAGGAGGATGGGTAGAAAATGCATTCAGGATTTTACACGTTTAAAGCAGAAACAACTTTAGAGCAGGTATTTTTAGTGGGGAGCTTCTTTCTCAGACATAAATCCATTTATCACAGCAGCTACAGTTGCTCTCTGGGAAATATTATCATTGTAGGAAGATACGAAGAAAGAAAAAAACAACTTAGAAAAAGCCTGGCAGAGCTAAAACCTGGAGGGAGGAAAGCCTCAGAACTTAGAGAAAAACAGGGGGAAGGGGCAGAGAATCTGCACTTTTTCCCAAGGTCTGATATGAAAGAAGTATCCATCTCCTTCTTGTGGTGGTCTGCACCACCACGGTGCCCTTCCTTTCCAGGCAGAATGGGATGGGGTACACCTCCTTCGTGGCACGCCTTGGCGGGGCTTTGGCCCCACTTGTATTTCTGCTGGACGAGGTGTGGAGGTCTCTGCCTGAGGTGACCTACTGTGGGGTAGCAGTGTGCTGCGGCTCGGTGGCCTTCCTGCTCCCGGAGACACTCAACGTGCGCCTGCCCGAGGGCATCGAGGACATCGAGAAGGCACAGTGAGTCAGCTCCATCCTGCCCTGCACATGGCGTCTGCTTGAGAGAGGCGGGGAACGTCCCTCTCGAAGGGACAGCCTGGTGGGGATGGGGGCTGTCAGGCTTCCTGCTCCTTTGTCCATCAGCCCAAATGTGCCTTCTTTTCTTCCAGAGCGAAAGGGCCACCACAAATCAGCGCTCCTGAGGGCATGCCACTACAGTCTCTGCTAAAGTGAGGGACTCCATGGGACAGCCACTATGTAGGACTGCAAAACTGAGCCATGCTCTGACCTGTCAATAAAAGAGCCTTTACTGTCCACCTAGTCTCTCTCTGCAGGGAAGGGGGGCTGAAGACCTTGGAGGAAGGAGGCAGATCACGAAACCAGCTGGAGGGAGCTAACCCCACTCTGTAGTGTGGCCAGGAGCAAGAACGCGGAGATCTAACAGGATCTGGAAATAAAGGCACCCCACGCTAAGCTCTTCCAGTCTTTGGCCTTGTTGGACAAGCAGCACCTTTCAGACCACTGCACACCCTTCCAGAAACTACAATCCATTGGTTTACACACTATAAAACCCACAATGCAGCAATAAAAAATAACAAAGTGTGAATTGTACAAAACCAAATAACCTCAAATAAATCTCACTGGATGGTGGATAAGGCATAAACTGTAGCTACAAATATTTCTTGGATTTGGAAATGGTCTGGGCATTTTTCACAGCAAGGCTCAAAGCCAGTAGGAATCCCACTGAGAATGGGACAACTGCAAGCATTTGTCCCACACACAAAGAAGAAAAAAAGCTTTTGCAGATTATTGCAAATTATTTTTTATTTAATTTTGCAGATTATTACACATTATTTTTAACAAATAACCACCACCTCACTACAGGAACTTTTGTGTGGAATATTAAATAATTCATTATTTGATTTCATTCTGCTTACCGGTGTAACACATTGATCTGAAATTTAAGGAGTGCCTTTGCATCTTGCACTTACTTCTGCAAACAACAGGGATGAGCCACCCAATTATCTACAAATTTTGGGACCCTGACAAACAGCAGCTTTCCTAAATTGGGAAGAGGGAACGGCCTCAGCATCCGAGCCCCAGGCGCACCGTGATTCCTGGGGCTGCGGGGTGTTTTAAGCTAAGCCAGACGCAGTCCTGCGAGGACAACCCAAACTGAGGATGCATCTGAATGCGGGTGGAGAGGCACATCCAATCCCAGGTCCAAGAGCGCCTCCTAGTAGAAATATGCCGCCTGGCAAAATTTTATACATCACCTTTTTCGCTTTAAGGCAACAAAAGGAAAGCAAACTCCTCAGAACCGCCCTAAGGCTGAGACAATTTGGCGTATTATTTCTTTGGGTCAAATAATCTGTCAAAAAACCCTGGGAAAAGAGCATCTGCCTGTGCTCTGCTTTGGGTTCATCAGCGGCGGAACGATGCTAATAATCAGCTAGCCACAGCATGCCAACATTAATAATAGAGCACAATACACCTTCAAAAGTGCCACGTGCAGCACACTTGCTTGGGCACCTGCTCGGGGCATTGCCCTACCTACAGCAAATATGTGGTGGAGACACCCCGAGGTGCTCGTGCCACGAGGCAGCACGCAAACTGTGCCAAGGAGTAGAAATTAATAGGAATTTCTGGTTTCGGACAAGCCTGGTATGTCTCATTAGTTGACATTTAGTAATTGCAGGAGTTTTCACATAGCGTCTATATGCCTGTGAGTAAAATAAATTATATTTGCAACGCTGTCATCGGTTTCTGACCTGGGAGCAGTACAGCCTCACCTTATTTTGGCCACCCTGCTAGGAGCCTGAGCAGGCTAACGCTGCAGCAGCTTCTTCTGAGACATCCAGGACAGGGGACAAGACAAGCTGTGAAATCCACTTTGTCGCAACCTGGCAAGTGCCAGTCCAGGAAAACTTTCAATAAAGAAGGTAAAGTTTCGCTCCAGAGCAGGAGAAAGGTGAGATTTCATGTCCTGATTTCTTCCCCACCTCTTTAGTCTTGTCAAAAGGACAACAGATGGGGTCCCAAATTAATGGTTCTGGGGTCTGACATTTCCCACTCCCACCCTACCCACGCAGGAGCATACCCACAGGCTCTTCCTCACAGACCAAGGTGTGCACTAAAAAATGACCACGGTTCACTTCTACATGGCAGGGTTGAGACAATATTGCTTTAAAACCCTTTTCTTTTTCTTGGGGAGGTACTTTAAGCTCCAATCATTCTGCATTTATATTCAGGACAAAAAAATTAGCTTCAAAAAGCCTAAATTCAGTATCCCAAGTTTCATCCCAGTAACAAACAGAATACACAATAGTGTCCCATTTTAACAACCTCTACTTTGGCATTCTGTCAAAATTGATAAAAAATACTCTGACAGGTTTTTTTTCATTTGAATGTTGTCATCATCCATTTGGCCAATAGTTACGTGTTGTGTTTTCCTTAGACTATTAGTAACTTTGTGGTTCATTATACCAGCTTAGAAACACTAATTGTTGTCCCTGTCCACAATTCTTCCAAGGTGTAAAGCATTTTACTAAAAATGTTTTGGAAAAGCATTTCATTAAAAACAATTTTAACAATTTAGCAGGAGAAAATAAAATAGCAGCCATTTTTAAAATTCAACTTTTCTGTCCGTGAATCAGTGTGCAGGTCATGACCAATCTACCACACATCCGAGTTTACTTCAGCAAAATGTTGATTTGTTGGCACGACATCATGGTTTATAGCAATCTACATGAGTATGCAATGCTGATGTCATTCCTCATAGAGTGTCTACAAGGAAAAACAGGACATTAAACAAATCAATAACTCAGTTTCCATTACTGATAGGTTTGTTTAGACAAACCTGATTTGGGGGGTAAAATCTGATTTCCAGGTTCTGAATTTGTGAGAGAATTTGTGTCTTTGGTCTGCTGCAGACTTGTTTAAGAGAAGGACAGAAGTGATGGTGACAAACAAAAGGACATCTTCACAACAGAAAAACCAAACTAGGTAACAACGCATGAGAAGATAAGAAGACATCTTTAGGAAAACTAAAAGATACCAAGAAAAATGTGGTTTGAAGAGTCGTATAGGTTAAGAGGGGGAGGTGGTCTGTTGGCTCTCCAGTCCCAGTGCCGTGTGGCTCCAAGCACTGTCACCCCCGGACACGGACAACCCAGGTCTGCGGGGGCAGAGCGGGGCAGCCAACCTGGCCCTCTCCTCACTTCGTGCCCTCCTTCGGCAGCAGCTTATCGCTCTGGTTTATCAGCACCCTTCGCGAACGGCACACAGTACCCACACGCAGCCTGACGAGCACTGAGCCGGAGGGGAACAGCTCCTTCCCTCCACCTCCCGGCTGTGCCCCTGCCCGTAGGGCCGCCGCTGCCGCCAGGCCCCCGCGGCCTTCCCCGCACAGCTCCTCCGGCTCCAGCCGCTCTCACCGCGCACCCCCACGGGCCCTGAGCGCCGCAGGGGCGGCGGGTCTGTGCGGGTCCCCGCCGGGTGACAGAGAGACCCGCAGCGCACAGAGCCGGCGCCGGGCCGGCGGGGAGGCCCGCGGCGGCCTCCGTGACGTCACTGCCCTTTCCGGGGGAGGGCGGGTGGTTCTACTTCCGGNGCGGGGCCGGGTGGCGGCGGCGGCCGCGCAGGGCCCTGCCTGGGCTGTGGCGGGGCCCGATGGGCCGCCGGGGGTAGGGTGGGGGTGTCCCAGCGTGTGTGTTCCCCCTTCCCTCCCTTCCCCTCCTCCCCGCCGCCATGTACACCTTCGTGGTGCGGGACGAGGGCAGCAGCGTGTACGCCGAGGTGAGCCGGCTGCTGCTGGCCAGCGGGCAGTGGCGGCGCCTCCGGAGGGACAACCCCCGCTTCAACCTGATGCTGGGAGAGAGGAACCGGCTCCCCTTCGGCAGGCTGGGTAAGGGTGTCGTCGTCCCGTCCGTGTCCCCCCACCCCCAGGGTTGTCCCCCCCCCTCCCCCCTCCGCCCCGCAGCCCGGCAGCCGGGCCCTTGCCGCCCCGCTGAGCCCACCGGTGTCCCCCCTCTCCGCCGCAGCGTGGCGTCCCCCGCGACCCGGCGGAGCCTCCCGCCGCCCCTGCGCACTGGGCGTGCCCCGGCGGGGTCCCCCGCTGTTTGGGAGGGGGTGACCCTCCCTACCTCCTCCCCCACCGTGGTGGCAGCGGACCGTGTGCTGGGCTCCCTGTCCCACTTGGCCCAGGACAAAGGGTGGGGAGCGGGGAGGCTCTCCGTGCAGTCGCTTCCCGGCCCCCCGTAGGGCTCTCCGCACAGCCCGGTCCCGGGGACCAGCTGTCCCGGCCGGGGAGTGCTGCTGCCAGCCAGGGCTGGAAGGATGCCTCCTCCCAAGCTGCCGGAGGGTGGTTTCACCGGTGCCTCCGCAAAACACCCAACACACCTTGGGGACCGGACTGTGGCGGATGGTGCCCGGGGACCCCCCCACCTCATATGTCACAGACCCTCGGGGTCCCCACAAACCCTCGGGGTCCCTGCAGCCCTGGGTGCAGCCCCCACCTCCCTACCTTGTCCCACAGCCACGCGTTGAGGGGGGCGTTTTCACCATGGCAGTGGGCTTCAGTCACCTAGCGTGGGTTCATGAGGAGCACGGTGGTGCCAGTGGCATCCCCTGCTTGGCATAGGGCGGGGACATTGCAGTGCTGAGGTTACACGTTACAGGGGTGTTTCTATAGTTTGGGGTAGGTGAGGGAACAGGTCTGAGCCAGGCACGCTCAAATCCTCACCCCGGAGCCGAGGCTGGTGGGGATGTGCCTCTGCAGGGGCTTGGTGGGGATGACAGCGCATCTAGTTCCTGCTTGGAGCAGGGTGAGGGTTCTTCCAGAGGCTCTCTGTGTGTGTAGGGCCAGGCCCTCCGCTACCCCCACTATTCCCCTGCTGTCTGACCCTCTCTGTCACACTGCCAACGCGTGGGGCCCCGGGAGCTTCCATGTGCCGGCTTGTCCCCTGCCTGCCGTGGGCACTGCCTGTCCGGTGGCAGGCAAGGCTGTCAGCGCAGCCACCCCGGCCCTCCACCCTGCTGGATGGGGAAGAGCCCAAGAGCAGGCAGGGAGAGTGCCACGCACTGCTTGTGAGCGGGGAGAGCCAAGCCAGACGCTGGCAGCCTGGTAGGGCGCATCAGGGAGCAGAGATGCACTGTCATTGCCCACGGCTGGGGGCAAGCCGGCAGGAGCCGCAAGGCTGGCAGGTCTCCGTGCGCGGTGCCAGCTGCTGTGCTGGCTCCTGTCACCAGGCCTGTCAAGAGGAGGTTTGGGATGAGAACACTGCAAACCCTAGCAGAGCAGCGTGTTTCCCTCCTGCGGTCCCCCCGTGTCTGCATCTGACATCTGGCAGGACCTTCCTGGCATCCCTCTTTGCCCTTGGCCCTGGCTTCTTCCTTTCTGGGGTGATTTTGCAGCACTGCTTCTGGCTGCAGAAACGTCGGAGCAGGGGGAGCCCCCTTGCCCCAGCAGCTCTGGGGCAGGATGGCTTTTGCAGCCCCTTTCTTGCAGTTGAGACCCAGCACCGACCACTCTTTCAGATTTGCAAGTCACCAGCTCCAGCACCTCTTCCCTTGTCTCCACATGCATTTGTGAGTGGAAAGTCCCCATCACATGGCGATGCCATCTGGTCACCTCCCAGCGTCAGGGTGTCTGCAGCAGGCAGGGGAACACCGGGAGAGGCTTAAGCAGCGAGGATGTTCGCTCACGCTGTAGCCAGGCACAGCAAACAGACTTGTGCTTTATTGTGGCCAGCCGGCAGGGCCTGTGAGCATCGGGCTTCACTGCAGATCGAGTACAGTTCTTTGATGTGAGTGGGCCTGTACAGCATGTCCAGCCACGGTGGGCTTGTGGCCATCTCTTACTAACCCCTTCCATCCTTGGAAAGAGCCCTGGGATTATAGAAGCACTTCAGCGAGCCCTTCAGCATGTGTTGCCGTGGGATGCCCGAAAATTCAAACTGTTTCTCACAGACAAGACACATCTGTGACCCATGGAGAGGGACCGTGCTTTGGCACTGGCTTCTTTAACTCATCTTCCTATAGCAGGAGCTGGTTGCCTGAAATCAGTAGATTCAGGCCAAAAATAACATGGTTATTTTGGTACATCTTCCAAAAAGCTGTATCTTCTCTGGTACATCTTCCTAAAGCTGTCCTCCTGAGCAACTGTTGCATGAAAGCTGGCTTGGTTTGGTTTCCCTAAAGGCTCTACTCGGCAGAAGGAGGCATAAATTCAGGGAACTGTAGGGATTTGCGTTACATGGGGGCTAAGCTAGATCATTGATGTGGTAGAGGGGTCTAAGTGGGGACTCTGAGCCTGCACCGCTGCTTCTGTCCAGCTGCAGGGACTTCTGTTGCTCTCACTGATACCCTGATTCTTGGGGGATCATGCCCTTAAGCTGTGAGTGTCTGTATCTAATGGAAAAGCAGTTTGTGCTAAGGGAAGGGAAAGGAGGAAGAGGCTGCAGAGGATGCTGGGCTACGCCCTGCCGACCACGGGAGGATTGCCAGTTTTCTCGGTGCCTTGGCAGCTTTTTAACCCTGCTAAATGCGTGGCGCAGACCTCACAACATGCCCCTTCCCGCCTTCAGGTCCCTCCTTGCTGACCACCAGACTCCACATCACAGCCCACTGCTCCATGGAGATGCTCAGGAAACATGGCGGTGTTAGGTTGATGGTTGGACTCCATGATCTTAAAGGTCCGTTCCAACCTAGACGATTCTATGAAACCAATGAGGATGTGCCTCCTGGTGGGTCAGAGTTAGCCAACAGCAGTGGTTTCAAAGCAGGTTCCAGCCGTTTCCATCCCCCTCCTGTCACCAGCCCCATTCTTCCGTCACTGGTGACAGGGTGGACTGACTACTGTGGGGCAGAGCCCACCCAGAGTGGTGGGGTCTCCTTCTGGACCTTGATTCCTCCAGGAACCAAGCAAAATCAATAAACTGGAAACAGAAGGAAATTTACGTTTTTTACTAATTTCTTTCAGTAATTGAGTGCCTAGCAGTGCTGGCTACACCTTGAAGTGCCTGAAGTTACAGATCTTTTCTGGAATATGTTTTTCAGCTGTCTTGTATTTAAAGATTTGTGAATAAAATAGTGACCCAGGTCAGGGCCATGACTTAGGGGTCAAAATAGATACTTGCTCTCTGTGATCTCGCAGCTGCCTGGTCTTTCAGGTAATGTTTGCTCCAGGCCTTTTTTCCCAGGCAAACACCGAGGAGGGTACCTAAAACTCTGAATCCTTTTTCAGGGTCTAAATCACTCCCACAAGCATTTTTTTGAAAGAAGGTGAAGATGGAAGTAACTGCCATGCTTGGGGGATCCCCCTGGTCCTAGGTCCTTCAAACCACAGCAGTTTTCCATCAGGTTTTCCTTATTGATGCTCTTGTCGTTTGTTGTCACCGGTGACCCAGGTGTTGCCCCAGGCGTCACTCGCCTCTTGCACATCCATGTTTGGCTGTGCTGCTTGTGTGGGAGAGGCTGCATGGTGTTGCCCAGATTTCTGTTACCCTTCAGACAACTGCTGCCATCCTGTCCCTGCAGAGCTTCCAGCTGAGCGCAAGTGTTCGTGCAGTGTGAGAAGGTGAAGGCACACTGTGGTGTGAAGTCCAGTATTGGTAAGGAGGTACCCGTCTATTTGGCACTCTGTTTGGCACTTGTGATGCTGCAGCTGGATATCGGGACCAGTTTGGGACTTTCCAGTACAACAAAGGAATAGACACCCTGGAGTGACTCCAGCAGGGGCCATCAGGATGGTCGGAGGGACACAGGATGGCAGTCAAGCACTGAGACAAGGACCTGTAGAAGCAGTAGGATCTTCATCCTCAGACTTCGACCAAACAAGAGGTTGGAGCAGAGACCCCCAGAGGTCCCCTCCCACCCCAGCTATCCAAGGGGGTTTGTTGCAAACTGCCAGAGGGAAGCAAGGCTCCAAATCTTGTAATGTTTCCCAGTGTTTTGTGATATCAGGTCTGACGGGGAATCCTGCTGTATGTGGCAAAGAAACAAGGCCCTTTTCTAAGCTGTGATCTTTGTATCGTGGTGTGTTTCCCTGCATCCTCCTACTGCATTTAAAAGTAACTGAAATCTTGGCTTTTAAAAACTGCCACCAGCAAATGGAGAATATTTTTGGGTGGTGCTGCCGGTTCCCAGTGTGAATTAGGAAATGATTATTTTCCTTTGGAAAATGGAAGCATCAGATTCAAAACAAGCTTGGGTAAATGCATGGCTTTTCATAACTAAAAGAAAGAAACCACAGGAGCCAGTACCAGCTCAGAGCCTGTTTCTGTGATGCAGGGCAAGGAAACAGCCTCCTTTCGCTTCCCTACTGCACAGGTACTTTGCACCAAGCAGATATTTCTCCTTCATTAATTGAGAAGTTTGTCTGACCTCTTTGTTTCCCTTTTTTAGGCCATGAACCTGGACTTGTGCAGCTGGTGAATTACTACAGGGGAGCAGACAAGCTGTGCCGCAAAGCCTCTCTGGTGAAGTAAGAAATTCACTGAAATGTTACATGGGATTGGCAGAAATTTTTCTTCTAACTGTTGTTGAGTGTTGAACCTGTTCGGAAGGTATTTTGCAGAACAGCTGCCCTGGGAGTGTCCTAGCATGTGCTGTCCTCAGACTCCTGTGCTGGTCTCTAGAGCTATCTGTGTGCACAAAGACCTCTTTGTAACTTCAGGGGAAATGCCATTTTCACTGAATTACATCTGCTTGAAACCATAGAGTGTATTGAATCAGATTAGAGCCAAATCAAAAGGAAAAAAAAACCCACAAACATATCTGCTCTTTTTCCTTGTAGACATTTAATTAAAACCTACTCCTTTTATTCTCTGTTTCATACAGAGATGAGACACTAATATGCCTTTAGCTAATCAGATTTGTTGGTCAAACAAATGCTTGGAGACATCTCCAGGAAGAGCTCTGGGAGTTATTTCTGCATGACCAGGCGTGCTAGGGTCTCCTGGGGAAATGTGGATGAGCTTTCATTGTAGATAACCCTCGTCCCTGTGCAAACTCTGCGGCCATTAGGGCATCTTCACGTCAGAGCTCTTGGCCTCCTTGAAGCGTTTGTTTCCATGTTAGTGTCGGTGCTGCGTCTTGCTGCTGCAGTCCTGCAGACTGCGTGCGCTGATCTGAGGCCTCTCCTTGCCCTGCGAAGAACCTGGTCCCAATTGCTTTCTTTACAGCGGTGATGGTGTTTGTCAGGAACTAGCAGAGTATTTTTTAGGCAAGCACTCACGGTGCTCCCCAGCTGGATTTCTCTGCGGCCCATGGTTTAGAAACAGTGCTGAAAGTGCTTGCACACCTGTTTTTCTCTCCTGAAGCTTGGCTGACCTTTCTAATTGTGGGGTCAACCATGCATCAGGCTACTTATGAACCCAGGGGACCACAAATGACATTCCTCAGGGCTCCCAGGGTGTAACTGACTGACTGCCATTTAAACAGAGAGGCACAAATGCACAGAGAGAGTCAGCGAGTCATGAACTCCGCTTTTGGCCTTAAGCAAAGCACAGAGTGAGCATTCAGAGAGATAGGCAGCGCCCTTGACTCTGAAAGAAAACAGGCCTGGGCTCTGCTAACAGGAGTTTGCTGGCATCTCTAGACATTACTGGTAGGAGAGATGTGCCAGAGAGATCGGAGTCTGCATGATGCAAGGGGGATCGCAGACACCTTGGGTCATGAAATGTATAGCTGTGCCCTTGCTTTCAGTGGGTTCCCAGTGGTCTTCATCCACAGCTGGGACACCTGATCAGATCTCAGTGGGGATGGTATCAAGAACTAAGTACACAGAATATTTCTGCTCTGGCTTCCCTTTTGCCTGTTGTGATCACAGCATCCCTTCCTGCCCTGTTCTGTGTTAGCAAACACACCTCCTCAGTTCCCTTGGGCACAGATGATGCAGGGAATGCACTGCAAGCTCTAGTTACGTGGAAACTTCTCTACTGATTGTTTCACAATATCCATAGTGTCTACAAAATGTTTAATGAAAGCGTGCAGGTCTGGTTCAAAGAGCAGTGCTTGGCTGCAGGTTGAGGTTGCCATGATATCTTTAGAAAAACCTAATTTCAAGGGTCTAAGGAAAATACGGTAATTTAGCACAGACTATCTGTCAGCTGCTATTTATCACCAAGCAAAAGAGCCCAGTTAATGATGATTTGTACTTATTAAATGATGTCCATGCAGGTGGGGACACTCTGGAGATTAACAGCATGTCTCTCTTCACCCAGGCTAATCAAGACAAGCCCTGAACTATCAGAGTCCTGCACGTGGTTCCCCGAGTCGTATGTGATTTACCCAACAAACTTGAAGACCCCTGTGGCTCCAGCACAGAATGGAATTCGCCATCTCATAAACAACACAAGGACAGACGAGCGGGAAGTCTTCTTGGCAGCTTACAACAGGCGGCGGGAAGGCAAAGAAGGCAACGTGTGGATTGCCAAGTCCTCAGCTGGTGCCAAAGGTTCATTCTCCAGCAAAATGAGTCACCTTTTCATTATTCCTTACTCTTTACTTGATCAGTAGAGTCCTGGGGTTCGGCTGAGTCCAGCTGATATCTAGCATGTCTGAAGGGCTTCACCTACCAACTCCATGCCAGTCAAGCCAGCACAGGGCTTTCATTTGTCTGCTTGGTGGCATGGGGCTCCTGACAAGCACTGTAACATGCACATGCTACCTAGGACATGGATAGCAGTGAAAGGACCTTCACTTTCCTGCACATGCACCTCAAAATACAGGGAAGTTTGCTGCAGGGAGAAGGCAGCAGGGACCAGCAGGCAAGGGGAATGTGGAGAGCAGGAGATAACAGGGAGCAGAACAGGATATGGGGAGGAGGGCAGCAGGCAGGACAGCAGCCTTCAAGGGCAAGGAGCCCAGCTCTGCATGCTGCAGCTAAACCTGGTTTCGCCTGGGCAGAAATACCGCTGCTTGTCTTTCAGCCAAACCCAGATGCTGGGTGCCAGTGGCCTACCCGTGGTCACACTGAGAGACTGGCTCAGCAGCCACAAGCTCAGTGTATCAAAATTACACCCAAGCCTCAGGGGAAGGTACCAGCCCAAAGACAAGCAATGCAATGTCTTTATGCCCCTTTAATTTGAATAAGGCAATAGATACCTAAGTGATAACGTGTCCTTCCTTGTTCCAGGGTCATTGCATTGCTCGCTCTACAGAAATAATGAGCAATTAGGCAAGGTAGCTGGATACAGCTATAGATGTAGTGCTTTGGTAACTATGTGCTGCCTGTCAGTTACGGCAGTATCACGGGCACGTTATCAGAATGGGTTTATCAAAACTTGCCTTGCCATGTGTGTAAACCCCAGGCGGCAGAGCCCAGGCTGAGGAAGAACCTGGCCTTTTCAAAGGGGACAGGCCCACATGTATTACTCATATTTATTCACTTTTGATGCAGTCTTACAAAAATCACCAGAGAATGTGAAAGCCAGAGGTGGCAGCAGGGAGGCTGCATGATAAAACTGTCCTTCACACTGGCTTCCTTCACTGCTTTGCTCTCTTGGCGGTGTAACCAAGAAGCATCAGAAGGGTATGCCTATTTTCATCAGGGAGGAAGGGGAGAAGAGTCCTTTTGTTATGCCAGTGAGGGAATGCCTTTCTGTGTAGTATAACAGTCTGGCAAAGAATCAGTCTGGGCAATTGAAAGGGCCGTTGCTGTGGTTCACTGCAGGATGGGGAGGTTTCAACTCTCCACATACTTTATTCAAGTGCGATCCCATCTTTTCTGCATTAGAGCAGGGTAACCTTTCATATTCATCAGTGCGCTGCAGAACTCAAGCTGGGAATTAAAGTGGAAAGCAGAGCCTTGTGTTAATCTTCTAGAGGGAAGTTTTAAATGTCTGGGGATTACTTCTGATGAAGAAGAAAGCTTGCCAGCGTGAATTGCTTAGGCAGATCCAGCTCAGGCACAGCCCCTGACTCAGGACAGGTCTAGTGGAAGCTTGGTTGTCCATCAGTAAAAGGAAATTAAAGGTTTAGGATGTCCCGACTTAAAAGTTGAGAGATTTTTCAACCGTGGCTAAAGGTTTTGATGTTTTCTTTGAGAGAAGGGACAGCTGCCCCACATAAGCTGCTTTGCTGCCTCGCTGGGTTGCTGCCTAGGTGTACAGTTAAGCTAACCTCCCCCTTGATTCACCGTCTGTCCAGTGCAGAACGAGTGCCTGCTGATCTTCCCACTGCAGGAGCTTTACTGGCTTACAGTGATGATGTTTCCCTCCTTTCCCCCAGTGTGTAGCCTGTGGTTGTACCAAGGCAAGCTTCTGCCCGGCGCTGCTGTGATCAGGGGACTAAAAATCTTGCCCTGCCCCATGTAAAACATGGGTGAGAAAGACACTTTGATTGAAAGGACTTCCTTTCAGTGGAGGACACTGGGAAGGGCGTAGGGGGGTCAGTGGTGCTGGGAAGCTGTGATTCAGAGGAATGCAAAGCATGGAGCAGTGAAAATACCTGCAGGGCTGTGTCCACAGCGACCTTCAGAAGTCACAGCTAGGAGCGTTTTCCGTGGGATGATCCTGTCGAATGCTGCCTGTGCTCTAAACCTGTTTTCTTCCCCCAATGCCCCCTTGAAGAGTGTTTGTTTCTTTTCACTCAGTGTTTCCTCCAAAAAACTCAGCACAAAATTAAGACGAAGTCATCAGCTTTAGTCCAAAAAGTTAACTAAATGCCTGAAGACTGGATATAGTGCCAGAGAAGTGTTAGATAATTTTACCTCAGCTGGTTTATCCCTCATGTGGCTCTGTGCCATCCCTTTATCAAATCCCAGAAGGGATATGTTCTCCCTTCGTTGCTCTGCAACAGTGGTTTCATATCTGGACTCTTGCAATAAATGAACAGTGACAGCTTCAGCCAAAATGTGGCAGTATTTAAAAGGCACATCTAACTTCTTTAATGAAGAGCTTCCACGGCGGGGGGAAAACACTGACTACATGGATGAATATTTTGAAAACAGTTCTTTTCCTAATTCAGTAATGATTTTAACAGTAACTTAAATGAACTCCGTAAGCAGGGCAACACTGCGCAAGTGTGCATTTATGACTGCCTCTGGCAGCCAGACAGGGGGAGAAAGTCTGAGTCTAGGATAAAAAAACCACAAACATTCCTCCCCATATAAAAAAGAAAAAAAAAAGAAAATAAAACAAAGTGCCAAACCCCCTGTTCTCCAAACTGCTGAAAAACTGGGGAAAAACTTCCAACAAGTGTTGAACACTTGTGCCACCCCCTAGCCCCTCACCAAGCCCAGCTGGAAAAAAAAAAACCACCAAACCACTGGAAAAGGAAACAAAATCCTCCAAACCAAGCAGCTGCCTCACTGCTTGCCAAGGTCCCTCTCTGCTGTGCATTCACTCGCACCTAAATTGCCAGACCCCTGCAGAGGAGCCCCAGGCAGGCCATGCCATCTCGGGTACCCTTGGTTCCCATTTGTGTTAGCTCCAGTTACAGGGGAGTGAAATACCCCATGGTGTCGTAACAGGGAGATCTCTCCGCAGATTCGGTGCTTGACCCTGAGCCAACATGACATCGCTTGGGCACCAGCTGTCCCTGGGGCCACAAGTTCTTGTATGTCATGTGGCCTTTTGGGCAAATGAGCCATGGTTTGCTTGGGCCCTGAAAGAGCTCCAGCGAAGGTAGGAGGATCCTATGTCTAATTTTATCTTTGTCTTTTTGTGCCAGGGGAAGGGATCCTGATTTCTTCAGAGGCTGCAGAGCTCCTGGACTTCATTGATGAGCAGGGACAAGTGCACGTGATTCAGAAATACCTGGAGAAGCCTCTGCTTTTAGAGCCAGGGCATCGCAAGTTTGACATCAGGTAACCTTTTCTACTTTCGTAATAATACCAGTTTTCATTTTCGTGCTGTTTCTTTTTAAGCCACTGAGACTAGAGTTTGTTCTCTCGCCCCCCAGGAGCTGGGTTCTTGTGGATCATCAATATAATATCTACCTCTACAGAGAGGGTGTCCTGCGGACCTCTTCCGAACCATATAACAGTGCTAATTTCCAGGACAAAACCTGCCACTTGACCAATCACTGCATTCAGAAGGAATATTCCAAAAACTACGGGCGGTATGAGGAAGGGAATGAAATGTTCTTTGAGGAGTTCAACCAGTATCTGATGGATGCCCTGAACACGACGCTTGAGAATAGCATCTTACTGCAAATCAAACACATAATAAGGTAGACACCTGCCTGTTGCGTAGGGAAACGTAACCCTTCAGTGACAGGGAATGCGTATGGACGCAGCTGGGGAAACAGACAGATTGACAAGGGATGGGTTTCAATTGCACGGATCAGGGGTTGCAACCCAGAGATAAATTTAAGATAAAGCCATAAACACCCCAATGTCATTGAAAGGGGACCTCCATAGGTGCTGTTCTTTCAAGGGTATGTGTCAATGTGTCTGCATTTTGCCGGCTGTGGCTGGAGAAGGATGGAGTGAGATCACTTGGAAAGGGAAGAGGGTAGGTCGAAACACAGGGCTAGGAGAGATTGAGGTTAAAAAAGATAGAAGGTGTAAGAGAGGAAATAAAGCGGGACTCAGGTCTGCAGGATCTCACTGCTTCCCCCTCCATCAGCAAGCAGCAGCATGTCTCATTGGCATAGGTCATCTTACTCGGTCCACACAGAGCCAGCTACCTCCTGGGCACAGAAAGTGCCTGGAGAGAGATCTCAGAGATCACAGTGCCACAGAGAATCCGGGTCTTTACAAAGTGATCCTTCATGGTGGAATTTACTTTGCAAGTGCCCCATTGCTGTTACTTACACCAAAAAGACATGACAGGATTTTTAAGGGACTCGGAGGCAGATGAGCTCTCAATGGCAGTTCCTTGGGGACCTGGTGCAGACCTTTGTGGCTCTGCCTTCTACTCCAGGCTCTAATTGCACATCATGTTTTTCAACTTGCTTAATCCAGTAGTGAGGGTGGATGCTGCTCTCCAGCTCTTCAGGAGTTAACTCAGGGGTGTCCCCACAGATGTTTTGATGGTTGCACGATCTGGCTTGCAGGGGCCTGGTTACCATGACGTGTGTTGGATATAGCTTGTAGCTTGGGGCAGTCCCAGGGCAACAGGGGACCCCTTAACTGTGCTATGCACATGCCCTCAGAAGCTGCGGTGCAATGGGTTTGTCTGCAGGGCTTTTAATCCTGGCTTTCTGTTTTTCCCTTCACAGAAGCTGCCTTATGTGTATAGAGCCTGCAATCAGCACAAAGCATCTTCACTACCAGAGCTTCCAGCTCTTTGGTTTTGACTTCATGGTGGACGAGGAGCTGAAGGTCTGGCTGATAGAAGTCAATGGGGCCCCAGCATGTGCCCAGTGAGTTTCTATTATTATACTCTTGTGATGCCACCATTCACATGCTTCACCCAGAACGTGGCAGTGTCCCAGCTCCAAGTGAAAAAGGTAGAAGAAACTGAATGGTAGGGGAGTTTTCCAGACTAACCCGTAACCAAACACTGCTCTAAGTGCCAGTTGATTTAAGTTCATTGCTCCTGTCTCTGTGTTTGGTATCCCCCAGCTTCTTTCCCATGTGAGATGGGGCGCTAACCTCAGGTTTTGGACAAAATGGATTTGAATATAACTTGGGTCATTTTTATTGACACTATTGGGTTGAAGTTATGTTGCCAAATTAACGCTTTGAGGGTGAGGTGGTTTCTCAGTCTCTCTTGTGGAGCCACTGGTGGCTGGTCTTTACCTGAACACAAGATAAATGAGTAGAATCAAGGGCAGCAGCTGGAAGTGAGTGACTGAATTTGCAAGCAGCAGGACACCAGAGCACGCTGTGGATGCTGCAGACATTGGATCAAAGCCTCCACCAGCCACAGGGAGGCAGGGACAGCTGAACAGCTGTGGCCGTGAACATCTCTGCATAAGCACAGCAGGAGGAGCTGTGTTATGTGATTGAGACAACTGCAGGAGACTAGAAATCTTTGCTAAACGGGTATCTGTATCGTATACAAGCCCAGCAAAACAGAACAGGCTGTACATCACTATGTTAAAATTTGATTACACTAGATGTAGATTAAATTTGATTAAATCATCACTAACAGTAGACAAAAAACACAGGCCAAACCTACCAGACAGCCTGTTCAGCAGCCTTTTCAGAGCTAGGACTTGGGGAGCTTTCTGTGTCCAGGATGCCCTGTTCACCATGTGCACCATGGTGCAACACTGCCTTGCACCTCCTTGTGTTGCTTGCGGTATGGGTAGAATTTGGCTGTCACTGGTGGATTTGGGTTGCAACAATGCCCTGTTTGTTTTGTGCTTCTATGGGCACTTGGAAGCCATTAAAAGCAGCTGAGGTAGGTTTTGGCTACTTGTGGCTTCTTCTCTTCAGGGTTATTCTAATTTATAGCACCCATATGACACAGTTCAAATTTAAGAGACAAAAATTGGCTGCTGAACACAGGAACATTCCAAGGAGCTGAAGAAGTGTCTTACTGTCATGTAGCCTCAACTGCATAGGATGAAAGACATTGTTAATTCTAGTAAAGACAGCTTTGGTACTAAAAATCTCTTTGGTACTAAAAATCTAAAAAAGGTGTACACACTTTTACACATGTATTTCCTTCAGCAGAAAAAGTCTGGGGCCTGCTCAGGAGCCTATTCTGACAGTAAACTTAGATAATGGGGTTTGTGGTCCCATCCGGCAGAGAACAATATTGGGAATGGGAGCACCATTGAAAAAGAAGACAGTTGCTGTGGTAGGCGGGGAGGAGATGGAAGAGATGCCACCCTCCTCCCGTTTGCCACCCTGGAGCTACCTGTAATGGGAGCAGGATCTTGTAGATCTTGCTGGGAAGATGCACGTCTGTATAAAAATTGGTTGTTTGTTTGTCTTGCCTGGGCATCTGATTCTCTCTCTCTTTGTCTCTTAGGAAGCTGTATGCAGAGCTCTGCCAAGGAATTGTGGATGTAGCCATCTCTAGCGTTTTCCCCCTCAACGACACTGGGCAGAAGGCGAGCCAGTCATCGTCGATCTTTATTAAGCTGTGATGACAACAGGAATGCCTCTGCTGTGCACAAGGAGAGACTGCGCCCATCGGGTCAGCACAGTTCAGTGGCTTATCTCAGTATCATGCCAAAAAGTGATAGAGACAGGCTTCTTATTTTCTGGAAAATCATGGGGAAAAACAACAAAACAGGCATCCACACAGAGCTGCAGTGAGCCAGAGCTGCTCAGACAACTCTGCCTGCGTTCACCAAAATCCACTTTAGAAACAGCTCGTGTGACTTTGATATCTGAAACAAATCTCTCTGGGAGAACAACAAAATAACCTTAAAATGAAACCCCAACAGGGATACTATAATACTGTATTAGCTCCTCCTTTTCTATAGAGGTAACATTGGGTTTTTTAAGGAAATTGAGCGAAGAGTACGATGATCTTCTAAGACGTCGTGGCTGGGAAGTTGTCCTCCTCCCGCTGTGTTTCTTCTTTCCTCACCTACTGCATCATTAGTGCCTTAGCTCAGCTCCAAATAGGTGACTCCTTTCCTTTGTTCCTGCTCTTATTACATAGAAAGGAGCAAGCTCTCTTGCATCGCAGGATGCCTAAAATCAGGAACACCGAGAATTCAGTTTCCTTAGGTCATTTTCCAAGCTGGTTGGCTGAACACCCAGGCAATGGCTGGCGAAAGGGTGCTGAACTGCAGGGGGTGAATTAACCCAAGCAAGGAAGGCAATTTTGTTTATTTATAGTTATCCCTTTTTCCTAATGAGATTTGAATCAGTGTCCATCCCAGTCTGGTGCAGTTGGATTTTGTTTAAAAGAGGTAGAGAGACCCTCTCGGGGCTCACCGGCAGGCTGTAGGATTTTTAGCATCACTTTTGTGCTAAGAGTGTTTCAAATAGCAGAAACCCAATCTCCTCAGTTCCTTCTGAGACACTGCAGTGAATTTAGGCTCCTCTCTCATCTTTCACCTTCATGCATTTGAGGCTTGACTCTGAAACCTTTCAGCCCGAATGATTTTTATCCCGTTTGATCCAGTCAGTTTTATTCTCCTCCATTGGACAAATATTGCGATTTTCTGCCCTGAACACAGTCCACAGCTTGGTCCCAGCTAGGGGGAAGGTGGGTGAGGTTTTGTAGACCAGGAGAGAGATCCCTGGGTATAGGTTTGCCACACAGCTGGGAAGGCAGGTGTTTTTTGAGGGGAGGGGAAGTTAAATTCCTTGAGGTCCCTGAATTTCAGAGCTAACATCTACTTTGAGTATAACCTAAATCCCTGGCATATTGCCCACCCTGTGACGTGTATCTGAATTTTCAGTGTGAGCCCAGCACATCCCTCCTAAGCTAGAGCTCCTTGCAGAGCACAGTGGCATTTGTAACAGCAGTGGGCTTTGTGGGGGATGTTCAGGGCCGTGTTCTGCTGCCTCTGGGACGGAGAGATGGTTGGCACCAAAATAAACTGGTTCCTGTTACCCAAAAACCAAAAAAACAAGAAGAGATTGTGGAGGTTACAAGCTTCTGGCTGCCTGTGTGTAATGGGAAGTGAATCAAGCAGTGGGATTTCTGCCTCCCTCAGAAGATCCTAGCACTTTCGTGTACTCATCTCTGCTCATGACAGAGATTTCAGAGGTCTTCAAGCCAGCAGACGATCCTGGCATCTTTCTGTAGGCAGGACTGAAATGCTGAGGCCTCCTTGGAGTGATGCATTTTGATTGTGGTGTCATGGGATGAACATTCCTTGCAACGTGCTGTGAACCCACAAGTGGCACCATTTCACACAGGGCCACTCAAATCCAGGAGGGAACTTTTTTTGCTTAACAAAAACCCGTGGAAGCACCGCAGAGAGGGCACATCCCAAAGAGCCGCACAAGCACCTCTGAAGTTGTCAATGCCCTGAAGCGCAGCGTGGATCTGCATCTGCAGGGGGTCTGGTGGACGCAGGGTGCACTGGTGCACACTGAGAAATGACAAGGAGCAGGAGGTGTGTGAATACGGGGCTGCGGCTTTGTTTCCCTGCACTGCAAGTGCTGGCAGGCGGCTTGGCTTCCCGCAAGACCCCGAGTGCCAGGTCTAGTCTCTGGATTTGGGCCTTGTGGACGTTCAGAAGAGGGACCATGAATGCGTCATTTTGTGAGATGGGAAGCACTGGGTGATAAACTGGGAGAGGGGTGTGAGGGAAGGACTGGTTGGGTTTTTTAACCTTATGATAGCACGTAGGTGTCAACGTTTCACTGCAGGCCAGGTAAAGCGTAGTGGTAACACTCCAAGGTAAAGTGTAGGCTCTAACGGTTGTTACTCTACTTGCAAAGTTCACCACGTCTCCATTGGCATTTTCAGATGGTAGCTCATGTGAGCTTAAAAATACACCTTTTTGCCCAGCAAGGGGAACATCTAATAGCAATCACACTGGCACAGGATGTGTCTGAGGTAACAGAGGAGATGTTGGGCTTTTGCAAGCTCTAGGGCAGACGAGCAGAGCGCAAAGTGAGAAGAGAAAATTTTCCCCATCATAATGAAATGAGAAATGTTCATTTTCTGGGATGATAGATGCATCCCGCTTTTCCCCTCAAAAGGGAAATAATAAAAAAAAAAAAAGAATCACTCCCTTATTGCATAGTAATGTGAGATTCCTGCCAATGTAGTGGGATAGGGGCAAGAAAGCTGCCTGGATGCGGGCAAAAGCAGCGGGCTCCGCTGGAGCAGCTGGTACCACCAGGAGCAGCAGTGTCTCAGGAGCCACTGTCTAACTCCAAGGCCTTTCCCCCTTTTTCACCCCGGATTGTGTTGTGGTATGTCAGCAGGTGGCCATTTTTGCTGCTCAGCTGAAAGTGGGTCTTCAACTTGATGGTAAAGCCATGACCACAGGCGATGCAGCTATTCATACCCTGCCTTTTCAGCTGGGCTTGGGGGAGACAGTGATTCAGGGATGCTTTAACTGTTGGCTTGTTTGCTGAATTTTTCAGGAATAAGCAACAACCTCTGGAGGACAACAGCAGGTATCGCATGTGTTTACTACCTGTTCTCAAAGTGCTCCCCAAGGTAAAAGCACAGGAGACAGATGATAAAGTACAGAGAGCACAGTGCCTAAGGTCTTGCCCAAAATATTAGCTATGAGGGGGAGTAAAGGATGCGTGTATGGCTGAGACCTGGGCATTGCAGCCGTGGGTGCACCTTGCAAGTGATGCTCACAAGCCCTTGTGAGACTTTTGTTTGTTTCTTTTTTTAGGAATACACAACAATAAATGTTTTCTAGCTTATTTCAGCTAAAAGGTCAATAGAAAAGGTCTCGCTCTCATTCCTGAGCTTTCACAAAGGATGGTGCTGGGTTTCCAGAAGACACCTACCATATTGCAGAATGTTTCTAGTCTTAGTTGTATCCCTTCATGTCGGCCATGAAGGATTTCAGGCCCAGGTGCTCTGGCTGCGGTTTCCAGCAGGGTCTGGTCCCGCTGGACTCTGGGTTTCAGGTGACTCTCATGTGGCTTGTCTCATACCAGGTTAGTCATGATTACCATGCAACAGCTATTGTGCTCCTGCCAAAATCTGGTGGCTGGCCACAGCCCGCGGAAAACACTGGAGAAGTCTAAGAAAGGCTCAAAAGCCACTTCGTCCAGGTGGCCCGGCTTCCCAGCCCTGCTGTGACCAGCACCTTTCAGGACTGCTTGCATGTTCCTGCTCTTACCATTTATTGTTCTCCACTTGCAGCTCTGCCGTGGGAGAGCAATGCTGTGTCGTATGTAGGTTCATAATCATATCTCGTTGCCAGTGTCCACTATGGCAGCCCTCAGAAAATCCTGGTGTTGAGAGGATGATGGGGTACATACAGCGCTGCCAAGCTGGCAGCTGGCCGGGCTCAAGTTCATGTCCCCCAGCTGCTCTCACGTCAGCATGTGCGTGTGGGGCCAGTGGGTACCTGAGCTCGTGGATCTCCGGTGGCTCTATCCACATCTCTCCTAAACCATCATTAAAACATGCAAACCCCACAGCCTGCGGTGTTTCCTTGGGGCAGCGGGTCCCTGGCGTGGCAGGTCCCCCAGAAAACCTTCCTGTGGGCACCTGTCATGAGTGTTGCCCCCCTTGCCATGTGGGACCCCATAAACTGGCTCAGCCCCGCAAGCAGAGGATGACATGAGGGGCAGTGGCTGGGAGCCCCCCAGGGCTGTCCCAGCACCGGTGGGAGTGGGGGGGCTGTTTGGGGGTCCAGGGGTGCGGAGGCAGTAGCAAGTGATGGGGGGCATCAAAGCTTCCCCACTGCTGCTGTAGAGGCCCTGGGGTGCACATGGCTGGGGGTGGGGAGGGCAGGCCCTGGGTGATATGGGTGCAGATGGCTGGGGACATGGTGCTGGGAGTACCTGCTGGGGGACAGCACAGCTCAGGGACACAGCTGGGAAGTGGCTGTGGGGTGCAGGAAACAGGGGGGAGGGTGGCTGTGGGGAGCAGGAAAGGGGGAAAATGGGGGATGGCAATGGGACACAGGGTGAGGCGTTGGGACAGGGGACAGCTGGGGGTGGCTGTGGGGCACAGGGCGAGGGGCTGGAACAGGGGGGCATGGCTGGGGGCGGCTGAGGGGGGACAGGAAAGGGGGGACACGGCTGTGGGCGGCTGTGGGGTCAGGGTGAGGGTCAGGGACAGGACGCGGGAGGCCGTGGAGCCCAGGCCTGGCGCTGCTCTGAGGCGCAGCGAAGCGGCGCGCGGGGCGGTGGCAGGGCAGCTGTGCGCAGGCGCGCCGCCTTCCGCACGCGGCGGCGGGTGCCGCAGCGCCCCCTGGCGGCNTGCGGCCGCCGGGGCGCAGCGGGCCCCGGCGCGACCTGACCGCTGCGCACATCGAGTCCTTCAACTACGCCGTCAGCGAGGGCGTCTACCGCGCCGTGCAGGTCTGGGGCGGGGGGCGGCGGAGGGGCGGGGGGAGGCGCCGGGCCGTGCCGGGCCCTCACCGCCGCGCTTCATCCGGTGCCGTTGCAGGATCTTTCCCCGCTGGAGTTCGCGCTGAAGGACAGCCGGGTGTCGCTGGTGGTGGCGGGGGTGTCCATCGCCCCCCCCGCCGTGCCGGCCGGGACGGTGTGTCAGGAGCGGAGGGTGTTCCCCGCCGAGTGCCGCGGCCTTCGCAGCACCTACCGCGGCAGGATCGCCGTAAGTGATCGCCCGCCACGCCCGGCCTTGTAACACCCCCCCACACACACACACACACGCACGCTACCGCTGCCGTGGGGAGCAAAGCCGGCGGAGCCCGTCACCCGTTTGGGTGTCTTTTAGCTAAAGAGCCCCTCCCCGGTTCCACCTGCCTCGGGGGTGGAGGGTGGTCTGAGAGCCGCGTCCCGTGTGGAGTGGTGTTGGTGAAGGATGAGGTCCCTGAAACTTCCCCTCAGACCCAGCCTGTACCGGGCCCTGTCCCCGCTGCCCGCCGTGCCACCGGGCCCGAGCTGTGGGGGTCTGCACCCGCTGTCAAATTTGCCTTGCCATCAGCCAGCCGGTTCAGAAGGAGACCTGCGTCACCCCGGAGAGGGTGACACTCCAAACCTTGTTTCTGCGGGAATCTGGGTTTCAGAAGCAGTGTCGCCACCACATAAAAGTCCAGAGTTATAAATCCCTCTTGTTCATGTGATATGTTCACCGTTTTTCTGAATTGCTGTGAAATTTGCTTAGAGAAGAAGCAGCATCCTCAGCAAATGTTTTCCTTTGCACTAAGGAAGGATTGCACAGCCATTGCTGTTTTCTGTTAAAATTGTGCAATTGGGGCTGAGCTGTGCTTTTGCATGAGGCACCCAGTGCAAGGTCATGCTTGCTTGTAGTTTTACCTTTTTTTTTTTTCCTTTGTCCAAAGCATTATAATTTACAGTGATAAAAGTGGCTGTAAGTGCAGTATCTTATCTAAATATGGAAGTGGGGCAGCTGCAGATTGTGCACAGCCATTTTCCCAGTGGCTCTTAGATTTTCCTGAGCTAGAGATGTTTTTATTTTTCATACCTGAATTAGTTCCCATCTTTTTTCCAGTGTTTGTCCATTTAATTATTTTTCAAACCCCTGTAAATATTTGGAACACTTGGAACAAAACATTTTGCTGTGCCTTCCACAGGAAGGTATTGCCTTGTGCTTGGACAGGTTGGTTGGTCTCTCCCACTCCCTGCCCTTGCACAGCAGTGTGTAATCATGCCCTGTTCCCACCGTGCTGCCTGGGAACCACATACTCCTCCCTCAGATTCTTCCAGTAGTTCTCGCTTCCTCCGGGTGGGAAGTGAGCCCTGGTCTGCTGAGCAGCTGCTCGTACGGGAGCCACTTTATACCGTTAGTCACTGCTTAAGCTGGAGACCAGAACTGTGCGGAGGTCTCAGTGTAAGGCTGCACCGTGGGTTTAGAGGGGGGCAGTAACATTTCACTTCCCTAGTAATTCCTAAGACTCGATTTACTCTTTTAGCTGTTGCCAGGTGTTCAACCAGTGGTTTTGTATTGCAATGCCAGTGTTTCTTTCTTGCATGGCAGCAGCTCTTTTAAGGCCTGTCATTCTGCATTAAAAGAAAATAGGATTGTTTGCTCCCACAGTTCATTTTATCACCTTGTTTCTTACATTCATTCTGCAGACACACTGCCAGATCTTTACTGTTACTGTAAATTATTTTCCTTCACACACACTTTTCTGTCTTGCTTTTCATATCACTTGTGAACACGTTAAGCGAACAAGTCGTAGGAAAGGTCTCTGCACGCTTGTAGCGTGGTTGGCCTTTCATTGAGCAGTTTCTGTTTTCTTCTACTTTTTCTCTTAACTGTTAACTCCTGAAGTTTCCTTTCATATCCTGTGGCTGCCTTTTCTATTTAGGCTGCTCTGTTGAAGGGTCTGAAAGGCAAAGTAGGCAGTATCAACTTTGTTCACTCAACTAGCAGCTTCTAAACCTAGTTCTAGACTTGGTACAATTTTATTCTGTAAACCGATGTTGACTAGTTTCTGTGGAGTAATCTTTATGCATGTATTGACTACTTTTGCTTTTTATTATTATTACCATTTTACAGTGGTAGAACTTTGTGATTATATTGAATGTACTGTTAATATGGAAAGAATAAAAGGGCAACTTAATTTGTTCACTGTTTGCGTTGTGTTGTTTTAGGCTGACATCAGCTGGTCGGTGAATGACACGCCACAAGGGACTATTAAGCAGCCCCTGGGGTATATTCCAATCATGGTGAAGTCCAAGTTGTGCAACCTCTATAATCTTTCTCCCAAAGAGCTCATGCAGCACCATGAGGAAGAAGAGGTAATGGGGATTTTGTGGGTCAGGAAAATCTGTGTTTTATGTGAGCAGTCTCTCAGGCCAGCCTTTCTTAACAGAACTTGAGCATTTATGTTTTGGTTCAAGTTTGACTTGTTATTTTTTCTGAATGTACCCTATTTATGGTGGGTCTATGCAGCATCTTGGAAAATTTGCAGTCACAGCTGTCTTTGAATAGAGGGATCTGTTTGGTGCTGATACCTACAGTTCCAGTATATGACTTCTCAACTGCTGACTGGCAACCGAGGCTATGTAGCTGTGAGTGGGCCTCCGTGGAGGCAAAGATTTGGAGAACAGCCATTGAAAGAGACATTTTCATTGTCAGTTGTCTCTGCAGCTTTTTCCTCGTCTCCCCAGTAGCATGTCAGCTGTGGGGACTTGAACACAGAATTATTTAGTGCTGTATTTTGCACTCTCAAAAAGAGTGAGAAAACTATGAAAGAAAATCTACAATGGCATACTATTGCTGCCTCTCTAGTATGCCGCTTGTACCTTTATTCATAGTATGACTCGCTACTGAAACAATTTTTGTCTAATGGCATACTGTTTGGGGAGCTGTAAGTTTATCAGTGTTAAGCATGTATGTGACCAGAAGGAGGTTTTCTGCACTGAAGATCCCTCTAGTTTATAAACTCAAAATGAGAACTTCAGAGTATTTATTAAAAAATTAATTAATGTCAGCTCTTCAAAGCTGTTCAGTAGACCACACAGGTTTGGGGATTTTTTTTTTCTTTCTTCCTTTAAAGTGTGGAACATGCATCCCCCTTTTCTTGCACTGTATGCTACGTTTAGACTTAATAGTCACTGTCAAGGAGTGCAGCCTTTCCAAATTCAATTCTGAAACATATGTCTTGCTATGTGTTTCATAGTTAAAACATTAAATGTTTATTAACATATAGTATAGGTACTTTTGTCTTTTCCTAAAATGTTGAGTTAGGAATTTCTAAGGACATTAAAATGATTTTTCTTCTTCTGCCAGGAAATGGGAGGCTACTTTATAATTAATGGCTTAGAAAAAGTTATTAGGATGCTGATTATGCCCAGGCGAAATTTCCCTCTGGCAATGACAAGACATAAGTGGAAAAACAGAGGCCCTGGTTTCACAGAGTACGGTAAGCTGAAGTTTCCTGCGGCATCCTGCTAGTAACTACTTGAGGACAAACAGGAGTCACCATCTATAGCTGACTTTCAGTAGTTTGTTTTGGTGTAGTTCTTGTATAATGTTTATATTTTTTACTACATATAAAAATGAAGGGTCAACACCACCATAAGGGTACAAGCATGAGGCAGGTGCTGACCTTGTGGGAGCTGTCTGAGCCACCCGTGCTGAGCGATGAGATTGTACTCCTGGCCTTGCAGTACATGTAACCTTTTGTTATGTGGAAGGTGTCAGTTAAACCCTACCTTTAGTAGAAGTCAGTGTAAACTTCTGAACTTGTTTCATTGAATTTGTTTATCCATACTTCGAGGTGGCAGATTTAATTTACATGAGGCAGATTAACTAGATTCTTGGCTGCCCCATATCTTTGTCATGCATACTCAGTAAAACAAGTTTAAAGTTTAATTAAACCAGAAAAGTTACAGTTTTAAACTTAGGTGTTACCTGTTGCTGATTTGACTGGACCATGGTGCTTGAGCACACGCTGTAATTCCACATTAGTAAATTTTGAGGCAGTGCGGGTTTAAACAGTCCCATTTGTTTTATTTTTCTTTGTCCTGCAGCGGAAAGGATGGGACAGGACCAGGAAACACTGCTTCAGCAGTACCACCCAAACACAGAGATGTGAACACTTGACCTAGAGTGCAATTAGGAAGAGTACTTGTGTGTTGCTGTATCTTACAACCTAATGTTACGGACAGAATAGTTGAGGCTTGCGGCTTTCCTTTTCTTAAAAACTGTGTGCATCTTCCAAGCCTCTCAGCAAGCATGCTGGCTGTCCCGAGACACTTGTCCACTAAGAACTGAATGGAGCTGGTGTATTTAATTGAAATGGGAGACTGATGCTAAAACTGGTGATCAGCCTCATGTTCTCAGCCATGAAGTACTGAAGGTTCTCTCATGAGTTGTCTCAGGGCTGCTCAGACACGTCACAGCAATGCGGCCAGTTGATTTTGTACAGCTCACGTTGGTCTTTGCTTGTGTTAATTTTTGCAGGAGTAGTGATGCACTGTGTTAAAGATGAGCACACTGCAATAAATATGAACCTTCACTACTTGGAAAACGGCAGTGTCATGGTGAATTTCATTTTTCAGAAAGAGTTGTTCTTCCTTCCCTTGGGATTTGCTCTGAAGGTAAATGACTACTGCTCATGCTTTCTGTGTTGAATAAATACAGAAGTTTTTCTAAGCATTTTTATTTAAGTAATGAGAATAAGCTAATTCCATATTAAGTATTTTCAGTCATCCTTCCTATATGGGCTGAAGAACTACAGTCCAAACCGAGCCTTTGCCTGTAATGTCACACTTGACTGCAGCAGAGGAAGCGTGTGCAGGGTCAAGAGAGGAGGGAACAGTTAGGCAAGGGTTTCATGGCTTTTTTCTAATGGATGCACTGGATGAATAGCTCTTGGAGGGTGTAAGAGTTTGCCACCTAATGTGAAAGATCTCAGGAATCTTTTTAAAACAGAATGACAGCTGAGTGTTCAGTGAGTGAACAACATTAATAATTGTCAAGTTGTCCCATCTAAAAGTGAACCAGCGAACTGGCTTTTTTGTTTTTTTAAGGAGAAAAATAAAATGCTGTTTCTGATTGGAACTGAAAGCAATGAAGACCTGGAAGGACCTATTTCGGCATATTTGATGGATGTAAACTGTTCTTTGGATAGCTGGCAAAAGTTTTATCTGAGCTGAGACTTTTTAAATTCTCCTCTAAAAGCATGCTTTCTCTAGTAGTAGAGCCAAACTACTTCAGCCGTGTATTTTACCTACAGCAGCTAAGTGTTAGAGCAAATCAGAGGCCTGTGACATTACATGATGGAAGCATCATGTAAATCAGCCTCAGTGAATTTGTATCTTCTTTCAACCTGCTGTATTCACATTGCTGTTGCACAATGCATTTCACTTTTTCTTCAACACTTGTCTTCAACTTTTGTTTCAACAAAAGTAGTTACCAAAAGTATCTGATTACCTGTTGTTTTAAGATGCAAAGGAATTGTGCTGACTTTCTGGTAGCTCATGAGATCTCAGGATAAGCAGGCTGTGTTGTCTGAAGTTTGGATTCTTCCATAAGTAGTCACTCTCTACAGGTTTGCATCCCCCCCTGCATCAATCAAGTTCAGTTCTGCACTGGTTTCCTGGGGCATCCAGGTCCCACTGCAGCAGACTGCTGCTACGGCAGCCCCACTGCGCTTCTGTTCTGGATGTAATTCTGGTTTTTTCTTGCTGTGTAATCATCCCAGTGCTCTCCTCGGTTGGACAAGAGGCAGCACGTGCTCTGCCTGCTTCCAAATTGTATATATCATGACTGCCAAGCAGCAGAACTGAGCTTACATTGCCACCTTTCATAAAGAAATCTGCCTTTAATGTCTTTTTCATGCAGCCTTCAATTTTTTCCTGAACTTTTTGAAGCCTGCTTAAATGCAATGAACAAAGAGGTTATTTAAAGGTGAGGCACATTTGTCAGTAAATACAGAAGTCATTGGTGGACAACATATTTGCTTAACCCTGACGTAAAGAAACAACTAGGAAACCATTATAACAACAAGAGCTAAGAACGTTGGGTTTAAGTATGAGCTTTAGTATATGAAGAGCTGAAAGTATAGTGAATTCGTTCTAATAGCCTTCATCAAAAGGCTAAACTGCCTTTTGTTTTGCATGAGAACGAGTAGCAACTTGAGACAATGGTGAATTAAATTCATGTTTTTAAGTGAGCTCACTCTGTAAAGATATTAGTAAATCTTACCTAAACAAGAGAAGCCTGTTAATTTAGAGGGTGCAAGTTTGTTTTTTTCCCAAGGGTCTCGCTGGATTCAGAGTAATTATGGTCATTGTCAAGGTATGACTATCCCCTGCATTATTCTCTGAGCACCTCAACCCCACCGTATTTTTCAGTTTGCATGGCGGAAGGGTATTTCCAGAGGACTGAAAACCTAGATCAGTGGGGTGCCCTAGTTCTTTTGCTGTATTTTATGGACAGATGTTGCTATGACTTTGTTTTTCTGATCTGATACACTTCTGTCTTTCAGGCATTAGTTAATTTTCCAGACTACCAGATTTTTGAAGAGTTGGTCAAAGAAAAGGAAGGTGACACCTTTTATGTGAACTGCGTCACTGAGATGATGAGAGCGGTTGTGGATGCAGGCTGTTTTACACAGCAAAATGTCCTGGAATACCTGGGAAAGAGCTTCAGAGTAAAACTTAACCTTCCGGAGTGGTACAGCAATGAACAGGCTGCAGATTTCATTTTGAAGTATGTATGTATGCATGTAGGAGTGTGTGATTCAGTGTAATTGTATTGAAATTTAGACAGATTTAAGAGCACTCTGATGTATTACTTCACACTTTGTTACAGTTTTCACGTGCATTTACAAAACGATAGCCAGTGGCCAGTTTTTGATGGGACTCCAGGATATTATGATAATCTGTATTTGTGGTGTTCAGAAATATGTATTTTAATGGATTGACACAAACATCCCTAAAGTGATTTCAGGAGAGGGTATCAGTTGTTATTTAGATTCTGATGTATTTGATGAAGAACATAAATGTTAAAGATTAAGGAAGAGAAGGTTAAAGCTAGGTCTGTGACTGCTCGAAGCTCTGTTTGTGAACAGAAATACTGCAGTTTGTGGCACTTTATCAGTTTCACAGGGTCTTTGGCAACTCCGATGAGAATTACATTTATCTTTTAAAATGATAGAAATTAGATGCTTTAAAATCTTGCTTCTTCCATGGAATAAGTTAGAAAGGAATGTGAGAACTGGGTTTAAGACTGTCAGTGTGACAGGCATCCAACGAAATTATTTATTTTTCTGGTATATAGGTGTTTTTTATATGGGAGTTTTTTTAGCACATGAAAAGGATCATTTGGAATGCCCAGGTCCTTTGGTACTTCTAAACAGGGGGTAGTAAGGTGGCTGGAAACACTAAGGCAGCCTGCAGGTGCCTCAGAGGGGCAGTTAAATGTCCATAGACCAGCTGGAAGCACAGAATTTGTACTGAGAAATGTGAGTGGATAATCTCAAGAAAGTTGGAATTGCTCTGATTTTCTTATTTCTAAATATTCTGGTGGGTGGGTTGTTTTCCTCTGATATATTCTGTAAACCTTATTAGCCTCATCTGAGGAGATAGAAGAGGAGGAATAGTGAAAACACTAATTGGGATGTACCTTGTGTGTAAGAGTGCTGGAACTGTAACTTATCTGGACAGAACCTGCCTTCGGTGTTTTGTCTTGCTTTGCGGTGATGTTGTGAAGGCTTCAGCAGAGGGCAATGTAGAGCAAAGTGAAAAGCTGAAAAAATTCTTGAGTGCTGGTGAAGACTATTGCACTCGGGTCTTGGAGAGCAAGTGATCTCAAGTGTCTTGGAAAGCAGTCGGTCAGCTTCAGTGGGAATTAGACGTGGCTTTCCTTTAAGCATTGCTGGAGTGTTGTTCAGCCCACAGTTTTCCACGCATGGGTTGATAGCAGTGGAGATTTGGGCTTGCTGTGGCAGGACACTTGATAGTGTTAACAGAAATGTTTTGTGTTTTGCTACTGGTTTCTTGCTCAGATTTGGGGTGGAGTGCATGTATGTGGGTATGTGCGGGTATATGATTGGTGTCATAGCAATTGTAAAATGACATGCAGACCTCATCTGTTGACAACTCCTGACTCAAATACCTGTTTACGTAAACTGTATACTTATAAGGACAGTTATACACATATACACAAGACTCCATACATGGGAGTATGCAAAATTAATCTTTCACAAGTTTCACCTTCCTCTTATCAACCAGGTATATCCTTAACAAAACTAGCCCCTTAAAAAGTCAAGTTGATCATTCTTCTGCTCAGTCTCTGGGGTTTTTTTATTGTTATTTCTTAGAATTTTTCCTATAATACTAAGGGCAACTGGAAAACCTTGTGCCTTGTTAGGGTTTTTAGCCAAACAATTTGGTTTGCAATATTTAGGAGAAACTTGAAGAACAACTAGCATGAAGAGATGGTGTTAGTTGTCCTCCTTCTTTGTCTTCCTCCAGCAATTGTATCTGCATACACCTGACAAACAGAACTGAAAAGTTCTACCTGCTCTGTATGATGACCCGGAAGCTGTATGCTTTTGCCAAAGGGGAGTGCATGGAGGATAATCCAGACAGTCTAATGAATCAAGAAGTGCTTACCCCAGGACAACTTTTCCTTATGTTCTTAAAGGTAAGGTCTTATGGGGTTTAATCCTGTGAATGTAAAGGTCATCCAGTCCAGACCCCACAGTGACCATGGGGACAGGAAAAGTGCAGGAGCCAGAGTGAAGAGCGGGGAGCCTGGATACGCTACGAAGGCTGAAGGAGTGTTGGGTGTAGTGTAATCAGGCAGTGTAGTTGAGGAAGGCTTGGTTGTCTCAGTATAGGGTACTAAACATGCTGAAGAAAAGCCTGTAAAAAACTTGGAATAAAGAACTTTGTAGCCTTCCAGAGCAAAGGGAAGCATCCCATTGAGGTTGGGAGTTTGAGGAAGGAGGAATACCAATCTTCTGGTGTTTGAAGAAGGTTTTGAAACAGCATACTTCTGTTGTATCAATTGATACAGGAGTGGTAAAGATCTGCCTTGTGGTGTTGCTGCTGTTTCACATGGCAAATGTGCAAGAAAATAACTACCCCCCCCCCCATCTTCCAAAAGTGATAATTCATGTTGTTCTCATCGCTCTCCCATCTTTAAATTCCTTTATGGGTCAGGGATTTGATAGCATGCTTCTGACTTACGCAGTTAATTTATTACTGGTGATGGAAAAAATGTGGTTTCCTAATCTATTCCAGTTCAATATGAATTCAGTTTATTTCTAGGGATTCCTCATTTTAGGATGCCAGGAGGAAAGTATTCCTGTTCAGAAGCTTGACTATCCCGTGAAAATCATTGTGGAATGGTAGTTCGCATCCCCAAGTAAAGATACTTCCCTGAGTTATATAATAACTTTTTTTAACTTTTTCCATTTTCACCAAAATTTTCTTCAGCATTGTTTTGTTGAAAGACTACTAAAACCTCTCTACTACTTTGAGTGGTTTCAATGAGTTTAGAAGTAAAATAAAGTAAAAAGAGTTCTGTGAAGGATTTTAGCGCTACATGGAACTGCCACCAGGAACCAGAAAAGGTTGCTTTCCTGCCTGGCCCTGTCAGAACAGCAGGGGAGTGAATTAACAGCTTCTTTTTTGAATGCAAAGATCCTAAATAGACTAGAGCATACTCTAGACACAGTGTGACTGTATACAGTGGATGTTTACTAAGAGTTCAAAGCGTTATTGGGTATCTTATGTCCTTTTCACTGTTTTCATATAGTACCTAAGATCACAGCAGTGATAAAATTACAGTTAAAATGAAAATCCAGTTCACAATCTTGGATTGTCTCAGCAACATTTAAATATTGTGTGTCCATGGCCTTCAAGTTCTGGTATCTAAACTTACTTCGTTAGTGTGGTTTTACTTCGCCACTGTATTTAGCAGGCTAATCAGTGGAGTTAGTCCTGTGGTCAGATTATAGGTACAATTTCTGCTTTGGGTTTTGTTTTTTCTTTATGAAATTCTGTTACTGTACTTCGTTTGTCAAACTCATCTCCGGTCTGAGTGAAAGTGATTAGTAAGCTGTTGGATGGGTATTTTCCTTGCAGGTCTGTGTTGGCATGATACCATCAGCATTTTGATAAAGCGAAGTATGTGTGGTAAATATGGCTGGAAAACTGTCAGTTCACTAAAAGTTGTCCATCCTGCTGATTTCAGAGGATTTCTGTAGCACATGCAACTGATGGGAAGTTCTAATTTGAGCCTTTTTTTTTTTTCCTGTTTTAAATTTAAATCTCTCACTTTTAAACCGTAGGAGAGGCTTGAAAGCTGGTTGCAATCTGTTAAGTTCGTTTTGGAGAAAAGAGCAGAAAAGGCAGATATCAGCATAAATACAGACAGCTTGGTGAAGGCATTCAGCCTGGCAACAGACTTTACCAAGCCATTTGAATATCTTCTTGCAACTGGTAACCTGCGATCTAAAACCGGTAAATCTTCAGGCTTGAGAAGCCTTTTTTTTTCCCCTGCTAAACAGAATGAGAAACAACATAAAACTGAGCTCTTAGCTGAAAATAACTGCTTGTATGCAGACATTGTATGCTGTAACTGAATTAATGAAAGTGGTTTGAGGAAAGGGATAGTTGAGGAAAAAGACAAGATTTCTCCTCAAGCATAGACTTTATGCATGTGTAAAACAGGTTAGTTATTAAAGCAAAGCCTCTACCCAGATAAACAGTTGAAATTAAATTTAGAATTGTCCAAAACAGCAATCATATTTTGATTCATTTTCCCAGAGATTATTTCTTCAGAGAAGGGGCATTTGTTTATCAGGACTGCCCCATTGGTCATGTGAGTTTAAAGGGAGAGAAACTGCTTCACTAATGGGTATTTCAAATTTACCTTGTGCTTCCCTGAAGTGTCTAGTGTGATGACGATGTAATGGAATACCCACTAGAAAATTAAATATTAGAAGGCCACAGAATTTCAGTAAAAAGTACCAGCTGCAAATCCCCAAGTGTCTGCACTGGGAATGACTTTCACGTGTTTCTAAAAGGAGTTGGATTTTAAGCAATAGCTTGGAATTTAAAGTCTCTAGGCCTCTTCAGGTCACCAAGTTGCCTGTGCACAGGCAACAGCACGTGTGCCTTCTGTTGTTGGGATCCTGTGTGAGCATCTTTAGGGCTTGTCCGTGAAAAATAAGAAACTGTCTTGTAACATCATACTTTACGTGTTAAACTTGGATGGCGTCCTGACATAAATCTTGATTTTTGTTTCCAAGGCCTTGGCATGTTACAGGACAGCGGTCTGTGTGTGGTGGGAGACAAGCTGAATTTCATTCGCTATCTTTCCCACTTCCGCTGCATACACAGAGGGGCAGCATTTTCCCAGATGAGAACTACAACTGTCCGCAAGCTGCTGCCCGAATCCTGGGGGTTCCTGTGCCCCGTGGACACCCCAGATGGAGAACCCTGCGGTCTGATGAACCACATGACAGCTGTGTGTGAAATAGTGACAGAGATGGTCCCCGTGAGAGACATTCCACCTTTGTTATGTTCCCTGGGTATGTTTTACTGGCTTGATCATTTAATGAAGCAGTCTTCTCTTTTACCTTTCCGCCCTGCAAACCTGTATCTGGGAAAGGTTCTCCAGATGCCATCACTGTACACTGTTAACTTAAGAAGGTGAAATCAAACCTGTATTTACTGTGCTTCTGCTTAATGGCAAGTAGCGCGCTGTTTATAGAGGCTTGTCAACCTTTTGGAGACTGTAAAGTTCAATGTAAATGTCTCTTAGCTGTTTGCTGTAGAGTGAAGATGTTCACTTAAGCACAAGGAATTTCACAGTATAAGCTCTAAGAAATTGGACAAAGCGGTGACTTTCTAATGCTGCTGGTGACTTGAATTAAACAAGCTCACTTGTGTTCACCACAATAATAGGAATCCTTCTTTCAATCAGAAAAATTGGGAGGGCAATAGCATTCTTAGTTGTGTGTGGTTTATTATTTCCATTAAGTAATCTACAGCTTTGCCCTGTTGGTCTGAATTTTTTGATGTCTCGGAAAGCTTTTTGGTGTGGATTGAGGCTTCCTGCAGAAATAACTTCTGTGTTTATTTGCTTTTTTGGCTGTTCCCTCGTCTTACAGGTGTAACCCCCATCGATGGAACGCCAAGCAAGCCTTATGCGGAGTGTTACAGAGTTGTGTTGGACGGCTCTGTGGTGGGCTGGGTAGAGTGGGAGCTGGCTCCTGAGATTGCAGAAACCCTCCGCCGTTTCAAGGTTGTCTTGTTTAAAACGTTTCTTAGCTAAGCATCCTCAATAAGCAGTGGTGAAAAATAGGCATGTTTCGGACTTTTTTTAAACTTCCATTTATTTATTTTTTAATCTGACACAATAAGTTATCTTTGGCTGTATGTTAGTATTGGAGTGTTTTTTTTCTGTTTTTCTTCTTTATGTCCATATGTTTGGTCTGTTGGTTTATAAAGTCATCACTTTTAGAACTTTTTTCTCGGAAAAGATAAGATAGATATATTCTGTCCTTTTCTTGGTGGAGACTTTTCTAGAATTATTTTCAGAATCTTTTCTCCACCATTTTATATATACCTGTAGTTGGCATTTTCATTGTGTAGCCCGTTGAATGCAACTTAACTAAACCAGTGTTGGTTTGTGTTTCTAAATTGGTATTTCTTTGCACAAACAGATAACTCAAGAGAAGAGATTTCCTGCACGGGCAGAAGTGGTCCTTATCCCAATGACAGGAAAACCCAGTCTGTATCCTGGGTTGTTCATTTTCACTACCCCTTGCCGTATGGTGCGGCCTGTCAGAAACCTGTTCTATGGAAGGAATGAATGGATTGGTACTCTGGAACAGGTGGGCTTTGCATATTTCCTTTATAAAGTGCTGCCTATTGCAGAGGTACCCAGCACCAAAACCAATGTTTTAGAAAATATTTGTGAAAGAAGCTGAGAATGGGGCATACAGAGCTTGGGTTGAAGAGCAAAAGGGTGGCAAAAGGGTTTTCTCACCTCCTGCTAATTGGTTTCCAGAAACTGTCTTAGATAGACTGTAGGGATCTTTTTGAGCTACTGAAATCTGCTCTCAGTATTAACTTAGTGAAGCTTTTGAGGCAAAAAAGCTGTCTTGCGTGGAATCCAAGCAGTGGATTGCCGGGGAACTTGCCCATTTAGAACAATTAAAATGGGAGACAGGAAGGAGGACATGTTACTGCAGTTTCACTTTTCCAGACTTGCTTTCCTTGCAGTTGGTCTGTGATTGTGATAGGTAGTTTAACAGCTGTCTGATATTTTTCTTGCCTACTAATACACTAAGGTGCAGACCACAACCACAGCAAAAACTGAAATGGATAAAAAGACATTGGAGGCAGCTTTGGTTTGCTTCCTTCCCTTTAAAAGAAGGGAGCAAATGAGCATTGTCTGATTTGATGCTTGCAGATCTTCATGAACGTGGCCTCACTGGAGTCGGAGGTGGTGCCCGGAACAACCACTCACCAGGAGCTCTTCCCTCACAGCATTCTGAGCGTGGTGGCCAACCTCATCCCCTTCTCTGACCACAACCAAAGTCCACGAAACATGTACCAGTGCCAGATGGGTAAGTGCTGTAGTACCTAATGCTGCAAGTCCCTGTGCAAGGGAGAGGGAAACAAATCTCTCACGTGTCTATTCTAGTGTGTCTTTCCACATGCCCAAAAAACAGCCCTTCCCAGCTGTTGTTTCAACATTGAGGTTGATTAACAGCCATTTTTTTCATGGCGAAGTAAATGAAGTCCAGTTTATCATCCTGGCGGCATTCCAGTAGGCAGTTCTAGGTTGTTGCACTCATGTTGCCTTCCTGAAGCCTTTAGTAAGTTTTGTTTGGTTTTTTTAATTTGATGTTGTTGATCATATAGAAAAAGTGAAGGGCGCTGCACCAGCTGTTTGGTGGTGTTAGTGTGTGACAACTGTGCTGCCAACAGTCCTCTCGTCTCCACAACCGACAGAGGTTAACCTACTTCTCACTGGTAGCTGCAGCAGATGCTTTGCAGCAGTTAGCGTGAGGTTTCCTTGCCACCTGTTTTCGGTGAGCGACTGCTGTCATGACACTGCAGCTGTTGAGAGGATGCTCACTGTAGGCATCTGTTGCAAGAGTAATACATCACTGTGGCAATGGGGGGGGGGTGACACCTATTTGACAAAGATTTAAATTTATTTATTTGGTTGTCTGAAAAACTGGGTTAGGGTATGTAGTGGGGTTTCAATCAGCTGAGGTGCAAGTGATGTGCAGGAAGCTTATTTAGAAAAAAAAAAGGCAAACTAAGAGAAAGTGTGTGGGTAGGGACTTCAAGAGAGCAGGTCTTATTACCTCGATAGTATCAGTAGCATATTACATTTCTGACAATATTATCAGAAAGATGTCCTTAAAATGCTATCACTTTTTCATACTTTTCTGAAGGTACCAACGTTGACTATGTTTAAAACTTGTTTTCCTTGCCAGTGTATTTATACTGCAGAAGCAAACACTTTTTGGCCTGGAAATGTGTTAAGGTGTACCTCACTATGGGAAACTCTGGGGAGAGGAAAAACAAAAACCAAAACAACAACAACAAAAAAAACCAAACCCAAGCAAAACCAAAAAACACAACACCAACCTTATTGGAGATGTTGAAATTGCAGAAAAGACACAAAATTAGAAATAATCCTTATGAAACGCTATGAAAGGAATTGAGTGTTTTGGTTCATAGAAACTTTTATAGCTGGACTTAGGGCAATAATTAAATTCCAAGGGTTTTAAGATTGATAATCCCTCTAAATTGTAAGTATTTCCAGCTTTCTTTGTAACAAGACGCATAGAGGATGAAACCTAGATTAACTTTGAATTGATCCTGAATAAATCCAACTTTCTTTATAGGAAAGCAAACCATGGGGTTTCCAGTTTATAACTACAAGGACCGCTCGGATAACAAGCTGTACCACCTTCACACTCCCCAGAGCCCTCTGGTGCGGCCCAGCATGTATGACTATTACGGTATGGACAGCTATCCAGTCGGCACCAATTCAATTGTGGCTGTCATCTCCTACAGCGGCTATGACATGGAAGATGCAATGGTAAGCATTGCAAAAGGAGAAATCCTGCTGTCCTGTAAAGGAATTTCCTGTGGGGGACTGGGAGGAAGGGTGGTACCTAGCTGAGAAGAGCCTGTTTTCTGCTTCAGCTAGTCCACAGACTCTGTTAGGTCAGATACAGGAGCAGTTAAGTGGTGTTACCACAGGTAATGCTGAAGGTGCTGAGAGCAGAGCAGAGCTCCCTTGTGCAAGGCAGTGGGCTTCCTGCATTGAAAAATACTGGGGTTGCAGGAGGTTTGGGCCTTTTGAAACAGTGGCTTGCTTTGAGGCTTTGTTTAGGAAGGCAATATTAAAAAAGTAAATATCAGATTGGAACGGAAATGCTTTCTTTGTTGAAGTTATTAGCAAGTCTTTAACAGGCCTTTGTTTCTTCTTTTTAGATTGTGAACAAATCTTCCTGGCAGAGAGGGTTTGCCTATGGAAGCGTTATCAAGATGGAGAGCATTGACCTTTCCCTTAAAGCCAGCAGGGCAGGCGATAATTTAGTATTTGGCGTCAGGCCTGGTGATCCGAACGTTATGGAGAAGTTGGATGCCGACGGGCTGCCTTTTGTTGGCTCTATCCTACAGCCTGGGGACCCTTTCTACAGCTTCATGAACCTCAACACAGGGGAGACCTTCACTATGTACTATCCGTAAGTACAGCTTGTCCCTCCTGGCTCCACACACCTGGTGGTGAGCAGTCTGAGAGCCCTTGGCCCTGATGAGCTGTAGTGTCTTTTCCTCCAGGTCTTCCCTTTTCTCCTCATGTGATAGTGTTCATGTCATGACAGAGGGAGCATGAAGTTCATGTTGTAGGTGACTCCCATGCGTGTATCACAGCTTTTCTCTAAGCCAGTGTATGCTGCAGAGCGTGACGTGTCCCGGGAGAAGAATCTGAGGCCAGTAAAAAGAAAGAGCTTGCAGAAATGTAATACTGTCTCCCAAGGACTGTTCCTCTGCCCATCCCTGACAGTCATTTTCTGTAGCTTTTTGTTAATTTACTTGCATAAGGTGTTCTGTCTAAAAAACCAAAGAAACACCAAACAAAACCGAAGTGCCTGGTCCCAGAGATTTGCCAGAAAACTTTGTAAGCAAAGTTGTTATGGGATTAGGGGTTCAAAGAGCATTTTTGTGAACAGCTTCCAAACTGCTAGAATATCAGAATGTGTCAACTACACCCCTCCCTCCCCCTGGAATATTTCAGTAATAAGTTTTGTAAGATTTTTGAACTTTAGTTGAAAGAGAGAAGGTGGCTGAGGCTTTCATTAAAATCCTCGTAATTCTTTCAGGAAAGGGAAGCAAAAACATTGACATAACCTGATACATTTAAATGCATTCTGCACTCCCAGTTGTCTGTACAAATTCAGGTCTTACCTCTGTCTCTCTTACAGCATTGATAGAGTGAGGATAATGCTGTGTCGTTATTCACGTTGTGAAGGCAAATTAGTTTGAGGAGCACTTGTATAACACAGTAGCTGGTATTACTGGCAAAGCTATTGTTTATTACTCTATAGCAGATGGTGCCTTAACTGCACTAGGGAGGACTGTTGTGGACTTGTAAAATTGGTCGTCCTGGTCGTAAGAGATTTGGCACATGGTAGTAGGCATCTGTAAGCTCAGCACTTGTGGACCCCTCTTTGGCTCTCCCACCCTGCACTCCTGCTCCCCAGCTCTCTCGTGCCAGCCCAGCCCTAGTTTAGGTTCCTCATCCAGAGAGTCTTTTACCTCTCTGCCATTCGCATTTTGTTTACTCTTGGTCCAAATCAGATAATTATTTAGGTTCTTAGAAAGATGAGGTTCTCAGCTCTCAGTGTTGGCTCCTGCCCCCAATTTGCCCCAGAGACCTGGGGCCCTTAAGAGGGAGTTCTCCTACTGTCCTAAGTGCAGCATATGCTGCTAGATCTCAGGTGTGGCTTGGAAAACAGCGAGGACAAAGGTTTTGACTGCAAAAGTTTGAACAAGCTTGGAAAAGGGTTATGGAGCAGTTTTGGTTGGTTGGGGTGTTCTTGGTGGGGATTTTTGGTTTGGTTTGTGTGTGTGTGTGTGATTGCCTATACCCTGGTTGCTTTTGGACACAGCAAAATAATAGCTTTGAAACAGAAGCTAAACTTAGGTACAGGCCTTCTGCCAAGACTTAGTCAGAGGACTTCAAAGGAGAAGAAGAAAAGTAACCTTGTCTTAACATGGGACAAGATGTATTTATTCCGTAGCTGTTCTCTCCCAAACGAGTGGAGAGTTTGGGCTGAAAGCTCTGTAACGAGAGTTAAGCTGCAGCAGGCACCAAGCACGTGGAACGTCAGGCTGAGGGTTCATGTGGAGAAGCAGCACACACACCCCTGAACAAGGCACCTGTTGGCAAAGCCCTCTCTACTCACACTGTGCCTTCCCATTCTGCTCTGAACTTCCCTCTCTGCTTTGCACTGAACCCCGTTCTTTATTTTGGTATCCCACCAAGATGGTGTGAATTTATTGGGGGGTAGGGTGAGGGGCTGCTGCCTTAACACAAAACAAATGGCACTGGGATGCAGTTTGTCTGATAAAGTGCGATACAGATGAACCAGTTTTAAATTACCTTTATTTTAAATCATGGGTGGCACATTACCTGACCTGAAAGTCGTAGCTGTGCTTCTAGTATTAGAAAAAGCAAATGAATGGCACTCATGTGATGCCATTTTATTGCTTCCTTGCCCTAATTCTTACACAGTCTGACTTCCCTCGCTACCAAATAGTACTTTTCAAGAACGGTGTTGTTCCCCAGCTGTCCCAAGGCATTTTATGAGACTTTTGAAGTGGTTTTTTTTTTTTTCCTTCGTTTCCTTTTCCTAGCTAAAAATCATTAGCACGCTTGACACCTCTGCTGTGATTGTTTTTCCACCTACACAGGAATAAGGAAGTGGGCATTGTAGACAACGTCAGGTTATGCAGTAACGACCGTGGCACTGGGAAATTCAAGAAGGCTTGCATCACTGTGAGGGTTCCCCGAAATCCAACCATCGGAGACAAATTTGCCAGCCGTCATGGACAGAAAGGCATCCTGAGCCAGCTCTGGCCAGTTGAGGATATGCCATTCACAGAGAATGGGATGGTTCCAGACATCCTCTTCAACCCTCACGGCTTTCCCTCCCGTATGACCATTGGGATGTTAATCGAGAGCATGGCGGGGAAGTCGGCGGCGCTGCACGGCGTCTCCTACGACGCCACTCCCTTCACCTTCACAGAGAAGAACTCCGCTTTGAAATACTTCGGCGAGACTTTAGTGAGCGCAGGTTATAACTTCTTCGGGACGGAAAAGATGTACAGTGGCATCAGCGGCCTGGAGCTGGAGGCGGAGATCTTTGTGGGAGTGGTGTACTATCAGCGTCTGCGCCACATGGTCTCGGACAAGTTCCAGGTGAGGACCACGGGGCCCCGAGACTCTGTCACCAACCAGCCCGTCAAGGGGAGGAATGTGGAAGGTGGGATTCGCTTCGGTGAAATGGAGCGTGATGCTTTGCTGGCTCACGGCACGTCTTTCTTGCTGCAAGACCGTCTCTTCAACTGCTCCGATGGCTCCATCGCCTATGTCTGCACGAGCTGCGGCAGCATGACATCTCCTGTGCTGGAGAAACCACCGCACTCCTCCTCTGTGACCAGCAACAGGAGGTACTCCTGCTCTGTCTGCAGCGAGGTGGACGCGATCGAGGTTGTCCCTGTGCCCCACGTCTTCCGTTACTTTGTGGCAGAGCTGGCAGCCATGAACATAAAAACAAAGCTCCACGTGGAGTAGCTCTGTCCTCCGGCCCTGCGACCCTGCTGCTGGGAGGGAGGAAGCACATGTCAGTTCTGCCTTTGCCCCCTGTGGGTTTCAAATGTTAGGTCAGTTCTCAGGTTCTTCAAACGTTTGCAAGATTAATTTGATGTTTGTATTGAGATGGGGCGGCCGCCAAGCTGTATGGCGAGGAGCTGCGGCTCTGTTGAAGTTCGTTTGCACTTCCTAAAGGATCACTAGCTATTGAGATGTGGCATATGGAAATCAAGCAATATCACTGCTCCTGCCGGGCTGCTAGGTTGAGAGCAGTGCAGGTCCTTCGTTCTCCAAGCGCTGGCTGCAGCTGCGAAGATGAAGAGGTCACAAAGAGCATGAAGCAAATGCTGGAAATGATGAGAAAAAAAAAAAAGATATATTTTTGGTTTTTGAAGAAAAATCCTTGCAAAACGTATGCCTTAATGATGGGTACGTGCTAAAGTGATTGGACATGTTTTGTTTTGCTTTATTTCAATACATATGCCTTGAAACTCATGAAGAAGAAGAAGGCGGCACAAAGTTCCACTGCACGAAGCTGCAGCCTTGACCGCAAGAGACCAGGGTGGCCAAGCCGGGCCTGTTCTGGGAGTGTTTGGTGTCACCAAGCTCACCACTTCTCTTGGTGTGGCACCGCGTTGGGGTAGGGGGTGGTTTTTTTGGTGTGTTTCATCTCTGCCTGAAGAAGAAGAAGCAGCATCAAGCAGAAAGTTTTCCAGCCTGGCCCTGACCCCAAGCCCTCCTACGGTGCTGTAACGTGTGGGACGGGAGCTCGCCGGGTCGTGCACAAGCCCCGCAGACGCCGGCCCCGTCCCCCGCGGTCCGCAGTGGCCTCGGCAGCGCTCCCGCCTGTTCCCCGCCTCCTCCCTCGGCCGCCGCGCAGGGGGGAACCGGCCGGCTGCCCGGTTGACGGCAGCCTTACGCTTCTTTTGTTAAAAGAGTTTTTGTACGTTTCTACATCACCTGTCTTCAGAGCCGTGTGCTGGGGGGGGACCGGGACCGGGACCGGGAGGGCGGGCGGGTGGATCCCCGGGGTTTAGGGCCCGGCGGGACGGGAGCGGTTCTCCCAGGGCTTGGCGGGCGGCGGCCCGCGGGAGGCGGTGGGGCTGTCCCCCGTGGGCGAGGCGCGGGGTCGCCGTACGCCCGGTGGTTCCTGCCCGTTCCGCACCAACCGCAGCACCTCGGCGAAGGAGGCGGCGGGCGGCGGCGTGGCCGGGTCCCGGTGCGGCTCCATGGCGCGGCGGCAGCACCGGGAGAGGGCGGAGCGGGGTGGGCCGTACCACTGCTACCAGAGGGGAGGGGGAGGGGCGGGCGGTGCCATTGCAAGGGGAGTGAAGGGGGGAGAGCAGTGTCGCCGGTGACAGGCTCGTCCCCGGCAGCCCTGACGGGCGACACAGCTGGTGGTGGTGGCTTGGGTCTGCGGCTGCCATGGAGGTGCCCTGGGTGCTGCTGGCCACCGCTCTGCTCCTGCCCCGTGAGTACCCCCGGGAGGGATGGGGACGGGAGGGCTGGTTGCCATCCAGCCCGGGTGCGAAGGCTGAGCGTCGCCCAGCGGGGACGCAGTGGGGACACAGTGCCCCTAACCCTGTGTCATCCCCCCCAGCTAGCAAGGCAGCCGGGCCGCTGCCCACCATGGCCCCGCCACTGAGCATGGTGGTGGCTGGGCAGCAGCGGCGGCTGGTGGTCTGCGTGGTGAGCGAGCTGGCCCCCGGTTCCGGCCACGCCGTCTGGATCTCCAGTGGGAATGGCAGCGCCCTGCAGTCCTTCACCTACGGGGCCTCCCAGGAGGACGGCGGCACTGTCTGCACCGTTGCCCTCCTCCCTGAGGAACTCCCGGCCGAGGGGGATCTCGCCTGCCACGTGGGCCCCAACCGGACATCCCCAGCCCACAGCTCCAGCCCCATCCACATCACTGGTACGGCCCCACTGTTGCCCAGCCTGGTGGCCAACTGGCCCCAGAGGATGGGGGCTGGTGGGGACCAGGTGTGAGGCCCCACAGGCTGATGTTGCTGCCCCAACCGGCGATGCAGGAAGGGGTTTGTGGCTGTCCCCTGCACACCTGGTGCTGGGACGCTGCTGCCTCCCCAGCTGCTCTTTCATCCCACAGGCAACAAGGAGGTGGCAGAACCGTGTCTTGGCAGCGCAGCCGGTGAGTCCCCAGGCCCTGCCGTGGCTGGAACGTCAGCTGCCGGGGAGGAAACCCTGCTGGGATGCTGGCAGGGAGCTGGCTGGGGCCGTATGGTAGTTGGGGTGGGTCCCCACAGCACGGTGGGGCTGGGGAGGAGAGGATGAAGCTCTACCCGGGTGGGGAGGATGGGTAAGGTGGGTCAGAGCCAGCGTGAGGGTGACAGAAGCCCCATACAGGTTCTGGGGAGCCTGTTGGGCCTGAAGTCTTGGGGACACTTCCCCCCAACCTGGCCCTGGAGGGGACATGGGGGCAGTGGGGTGGCCAGCATCACCCTGTCCCCTCTGTTGCAGTGCCACCAGCCCGTGCCTTGGCAGCCCTGCTGGTGGCCGCCCGGGTGGTGCTGCTGAAAGTCGCGCTCTCCGATGCCCTCCTCACCTCCATTCTCCTCACCCAGAGCTGAAGGTCCGGGTGCCAGTCCACCCCTGAGGGTAAGTCGTCTGTGTGTCCCCCACACCGGTTTGGCCTGGGATCACGGAAGGCATCTGGAATGTTCCAGAGGGTGGAGAGGAGGGAGAGACCCCGCCGTGCTGCCGAGGGGGTGCGGCGGGGACCCCGGGCGGGTGGGGAAGAAAGAGGGGCTGCCACACTGTGGGCGGCAGGGCCCCCTGAATTATCCAGGGGTTGAGAGGGGACCCCAAATTACCTGGGGGGTGAGGGCAGGGCCCCAGGTTCTCAGGGGCAGGGAGGGCTCCCGGGGGGCTGCGGGGGTGGTGGGGGTAGGGGACACCCACACACACACCCGCCCCCCCACCTCCAGACCGGGGCCACGTGCGCGCCTGTCGCCACCCACATGTGGGCTCAGCGGCACAACCCGGAAGCGATTCTACGGCGGCCGAGCAGGCTCTCGGGTCGCTCGGATTGGCTGGCGGCGGGCGGGCGAGGATTGGGCGAGCGAGCCACGCGCGCCGCCGGGATTGGCCGGCGCCGCGCGGTTGCTATGGTTACCTGGTGGGGCGGGCGGGGCGCTTCCGGAAGCGCGGCCCCGGAAGCGGAGCTATGGCGGCGGCGGCGGCAGCGCTGCTGCTGCTGGCGGCGGCGCTGGCAGGAGGCGACGACTCGGACTGGGTGCGACTGCCCAGCAAGTGCGAGGGTAAGCGGGGCTGGGGGTGGGCCAGAGCCCGGCTCGCCGGGCGAAGCTGCGGTGCTCGGCCACCGCCCGCTGGATGCTCGGGGCGGGCGGGAGAGTTGCTGGTGAGGAGGCTGCAGCTGCAGCCCCAGCCCCAGCCCCTAGGCCTGACTGGGGTCCTGCGGGCTGCCCTTCCGCCCGCCTCCCGCCCCTCTTCTCCCGTCGCCCCCTCAGCCCCGCAGGTGGAGGAGAGGGGTGAGTGTGGGGACCTTTGCAGTGGCTGCTGCTGCTGTGTGCCTGGCTGGCAGCAAGTATCCACCAGTGCCCCTGCAGTGGAGTGGAGCTTCCCGCGGTGTGTCCCTGCTGGCGGCTGTCTTCCATCCTTCCCTAGATGAGAAGGTTAGGGGTGCACTGCCAGTCACTGCTGTTTCCAGTAGGCGCTAATCGCCTGACAGTTCATAGCTGGGGCTGGTCGTCTCTGCTGCCCACAGTTTGGCCCCAGTGATGCGTCCTCCCTGAGTAGTCCTTTGATTCACAGGCAATCAAAGGTTTCACAGGCAGTCCAGGGCAGGACATGATAGACCTTTGCTGTCTGCCGTGGTTTCCTCTGTCTTTGCTGTGCAGGGACATGGGGAGCTTGACAGCAAAGAGAAAATGAAGAAATGAAACTCCAGAGTACTTTGCAAAGCTTTTCCTGCTGGGGGAGCAGCTTGGCAACACTGATGTTGAGCCGTACTGTGGCACCTGCATAACCTCAGAGAAGGATCATAGCAAGCACTGACCACGTGCTGCTCCTCTTCCTGCCCAGGCTTGGAACCTGTGTCAGCGCACAGCGATAGCCGCGGGCAGCATCTGGATAACTGGACCCAACAGTGAGCACTCCTGGCATGTGTGGGGATGCTGCAGCAGGTATAGTGTGGAGAGGGACGTCCTCGAGGCCCAAGTCCAGAGGAGCTGCAGGAAGGAGCACCTGAGGAATGGCTGTGGTCGCCTCCAGCCTGTGGTGCCAGCAGAGAAAGGAAAGTGCAGGAGGTGTACACAGGGCTTCTCGACGCATGCACGGCCCCTGGAGAAGCCACCTCACTCTCTTCCTGCCTGTGGCACATCTCTCCACTCACGTCATTGCCTGGGAGAAGATGAGGTGACTTGTTGCTGTCAGGCTGTTCCTGCTGGGGCTTGGCCCTTCTCCCAAAACGGGGCTTGAAGAAGAGGTGACTCCTGGCAAACAGGACAAAACCTTCTCCAGCCTCTCAGGACCCTGGCTTCGGGGGAGGAAGGGCCACAAGATGCCTGGCTTCCATCCCTCCACACTTCCACTTGTAAACCCCCGAGATATTTCTCTTCTCCTGCTCTCTGTTTCTATAGCTCTGTTGAACTCTTTGTTACAGAAGAAATAAAGCTTTTGTTTCCTTTTTTTTTTTTTTCAGTTTTATAAAAGAAAACATGCGCTGTGTTGTAAAGCTGTTGGTGCTGTGGTCAGTGCTGCAGGCAGCGCCCCATGTGGTGTTGCTGGAGCTGACAGCCCCTTGTGCAGTGACACAGTCCGTAGCCAGCATCTTGTCCTGCCACCCGGCCTGCTGAGCCCTGCTGGCCTCTTGGTCCCTAATGCAGCCCGTGTGTCCCCAGAGCACTGGGGGAACTGATACCGGATGGGATGTGCTGGTGTCGCGAGGAGGAGCTGAGACCTACACTGGGGCTTGCATTGTGAAAAGACCCTCTCCTCTTCCAGGAGGAAGGGAGCAGCTTGTGGCACGGAGGCTTCGGTGGCTGCGAAGCAGAGCTGTCAGGAAACCTGCAGGCAGAACTGGTGCTGTCGACCTTCCCAGCTGTGCCATAGCAGCTGGCTGCGTGAATGCGCTTACATCGAAGCACTGATTCAGGCGTTCTTGGTTCAAGGGATCTCCGGTGGAATCAGTTGAGCCGTTCCCAGTTATTTCTTTGAATGGCTGAGGTGTCTGTGTTCTGCTCACAGTGGCTCTTGTGTGACCGACTCCTGGTGCTTGTTTCTGCTGCTGTCCCGTCACCAGGTGCTCTGTCGCGCTGTCCATCAGAGTGGTGAAAACCCGTAACCCACCTGTGTGTTCCTTCCCACAGTGTGCAAGTACGTGGCGGTGGAGCTGAAATCTGCTTTTGAGGAGACCGGCAAGACCAAGGAGGTGATTGACACCAAGTATGGCTTCCTGGACGGGAAGGGCTCTGCCGTCAAGTACACACAGTCGTAAGTGAGAGTGGGACGGGTGGTCTCCTGCTGCCGTGGCTGCCTGCGGTCTGCAGAGCTGGGGGGTTTTGGTAGCCTGCGGGCAGGCTGTGTTGCACACAGCTCCTCTGAGAAAACTAAACTGTGCCAGGGCTGGTGGTGTGGTCAGGACAGGGCAGCCGGGGGATGCTCCTTCTGCCTGGCAGAGCCCTGGGAGCCGCAGAGCGCTCCCCCATTGCACCGGCTGGGCTGAGGCTCGTCCTGTGTCCCGTCTGTTCTTGGGGGGCAGTGCTGAGCCCGAGCCCTCCCTCCTCTCTGTGCAGGGACATACGGTTAATCGAAGTGACGGAGAACATCTGCAAGCGGCTGTTGGATTACAACCTGCACAAGGAGAGGAGCGGCAGTAACAGATTTGCAAAGGTGAGGGGTATCTTCCAGTACCCTGCTCCCCGCACCACCAGGATGCTGAACCGGGGTTCATCCTTCCCGTCCCCTGTCAGTGCCCAGCATGTGAGGCCGTGCTGCCCCCCAACTCAGGTGTGGAGTTCTGTCCTTGGGGAGTGGGTAGGCCCCCACTTTCGCCTGCACGGAGAGAGATGAGGGCTGTTGTGCCTGGCCCGTGTCTTCCTGTTGGTTTTGGGAGTGGGTTTGCAGAGGGGAACTGGCTGTCACTTGAACTTTTTCCTGGTAACGCTGATGCCCCAGGGACCCTGATTTTGGGTGGCTTGCATGTACCTGCATCCCTGGTCAGGTTCCTGCGGCCAGTGCTGGGAGGGGGGACTGGGAGCCCAGTGGGAGGAGCATCGCTTCACTGGGCAGCACTGCTCCCCCAGGGCATGTCGGAGACATTCGAGACCCTGCACAACCTGGTGCATAAGGGCGTCAAGGTGGTGATGGACATCCCCTACGAGCTGTGGAACGAGACTTCTGCTGAGGTGGCTGACCTCAAAAAGCAGGTACCTGACCTGGGGGGTCTGGCCCTCGGTGGCCACTGTGGCCTTGTGGGCTGGAGCACAGGGAGGGTCTGGGGTTGCGCTTCTGGGAACAGGGGTGTCAGCAGGACCTGCTGCCCTGTTCTTGGTCCTGCCCTGGCAGCGCGTGGCTGGAGCTAGGCTCTCCTCTCTGTGCTAGTGCGACGTGCTGGTGGAGGAGTACGAAGATGTGATCGAGGACTGGTACAGGCACCACCAAACAGAGGATCTCTCCCAGTTTCTCTGCGCCAACCATGTGCTAAAAGGGAAGGACACAAGTAAGTCCCAGCTGCTATAAGTCCAGGGGGAGTACAGGTGTGCTGGGGAGGGCAGGGGAGCCCCACTGGGGCACAGGGAGCCCTGCTTCTCCTTCAGGGCCCCCTTCTGCCCCTCTCCTCCCCAGGCTGCCTGGCAGAGAAGTGGACCGGCAAGAAGGGTGACTTGGCAAGCGTAGGGGAGAAGCAGAGTAAGAAAAAGAGTGGGAAGAAGAAGAAGAAGGTCCGGAAGGATGAGAGCGAGGGAGCTGCCAGCCTCCCGGCGGCAGGGGAGGCCCTGGAGGAGAGCGGGGTGCAGGAGGAGGCTCCCCTCACCCACAGCCCGGCCGATGAGCTGTAGCCGTGCAGCCCCAGCTCCCGGTGCTGCCCACTCTGGTCTCTCACCCGGCCGTGCCCTGCCGGTACCAAAGCAAAAGGGACTTGTGTTGCAGCGTCAGCGACCCTGGGGAGGCCGGGGTGCCATCCTGCGAGCAGGGGGCGGGAGGGGGGGTTGGCACGGAGCAGCCGACCAAGCCCCGCTGCCTCCCTGCTGGGAGCTCCCGCTACGGCAGGCGGCGGGCGCTGCCCCGGGGCCGGCTCCTGCCCCGGGGCCGGTTCCCCGCACTGTAAATAAAGACGTTTTTTCCCGAAACTGCCGCCGCTGCCGGCCCTGCTTCCCCCGCGCTGCCCGGGGGCTCCTCTACCGCCCGGCCCGGCCCCACCGGGGGAGGCTGATGCGGGGCCGGGCCCGTGGCGGCGGCGGCCGGACAGACCCTGACCCCGCGCCCCGCCCCTCCCGCCGCGGCAAAGGTCGGGGGCGTGGCGGGAGGGGGCGTGACGANCGCGGCGCAGTGAGGCCGGAGCGGGGCTGGGGCCGTGTCGGTGTCCGTGTCCGTGTCCGTGTCCGTGTCGGTGTCGGTGTCGGTGTCGGCGGCGGCGGGATGGTGGACAGCGTGTACCGGACGCGGTCGCTGGGGGTGGCGGCGGAGGGGCTGCCGGACCAGTACGCGGACGGGCGGGCGGCCCGCGTGTGGCAGCTGTACATCGGGGACACGCGGGGCCGCACGGCCGAGTACCGCAGCTGGCTCCTGGCGCTGCTCCGCCAGCACCGCTGCCGCTCCGTCCTCGACGTGGCCTGCGGCACCGGGTGAGGCACCGCGCCCCGCGCCCGCCCGCCTCCCGGTTTCCCTCCCTCCCCGGGGCTGCCTTGGGCCCCGCTGCCTCCTGCTGTCCCCAGTGTTCCCTTCCCTCCTCCCCCAAAGCCCCCCGGGCCCCCTTAGTTGCCCCCGGCCCCGCTGACAGCCGTGTCCCCAGGGTGGACTCCATCATGCTGCTCGAGGAGGGCTTCCAGGTGACCAGCGTCGACGCCAGCGACAAGATGCTCAAGTACGCGCTGAAGGAGCGCTGGGAGCGGCGCAAGGAGGAGCCCTTCGACCGATGGGGTGCGGGGGCACAGGGGCCGGGAGGGGCGTGCGGAGACCAACACCCCCACCCCGGCCTGGGGGGCCTCTGCCCTGACCCCCTCCTGTGGGGCACCAGGCCCCTCGTGTTCTGTCCCCAGCCCCTCACCGTGCTCAGGCCCCTCGCTTGGGTGCCGCTGGCCAGGTGGCCTCGCTGCTGGGACGGGCAGGGACCTGCCGGTGCCGGCTGCTTGGCAAGCCCGGGCTGTGGCCCTCACCTGCCTGCTGGCCCCAGGCTGGATCCAACACCTGCAGGGGTCAAGGAAGGGCTGGGGTGGGGTCTCGCATGCAGGGGAGACTGTTGGGTAGGTGGGGTGTCCTTGTCCTCATCCACGCTCTTGTACTGCAGTCATCGAGGAGGCCAACTGGCTCACACTGGAGAAGGACCTGGAGAAGCCAGGGGACGGGTTTGATGCAGTCATCTGCCTGGGCAATTCCTTTGCGCACCTGCCTGACTTCAAAGGTGAGTTGGGAGGGGGGGTGGTGGTGTTGGGGTGTGTGTGTACCCGTGCACATGTGCACATCTCCCAGCAGGCTGAGAACGTGCCCTTGCTCATGCCATAAGTGGGGCAGTGGATTACACATGGTGGAGTTGTTGCATCATGGCATGTCTCCAGGGAGGCCTGAGAACGTGCCCCAGTTCATGGCACGAGTGGGACCATTGGGTCCTGTGGTGGTGGAGCTGTGTGCATCTATGTCCCATCTCTGGCAAGGCTGGAGACACACCCAGACTTGTGCCGCAAGCGGGGTGGTGGGTTCCCCACATGGCATACTCTGCCCCAGTGAGGCTGAGAATGTGCCTGAGCTCATACTATGGGTGGGGCTGTGGGTTCTCCAAGCTGAGACTGGGGCGGAGGGGGTGGTGGTGGTTGTAGCTGTATGTGTGTGTGAGAGATGGGGCCCCCAGAGGCTGTGCCACAGGGTGCAGCCAGTGCCTGGGGACACCATGGTCTCCTCCCCAGGGGACCAGAGTGAACACAAGCTGGCCCTGAGAAACATTGCCAGCATGGTGCGGCCTGGGGGTGTCCTGGTCATCGACCACCGCAACTACGATCACATCCTGGCCACGGGCTGCGCGCCACCCGGCAAGAACATCTACTACAAGGTGGGTGGATGGCAGACCCTGCCCCATCCCCATCCCAGTCCCCTGGCCCCGAGGGGGCCAGGCAGGGCAGGGAGCAGGGCTGTGTCCAGGCTGGGGACCACCGAGTCCCCGCAGGCCACAGACATCCTTCTGTGGTCCCCAGAGTGACTTGACCAAGGACATCACCACCTCGGTGCTGCTGGTAAACAACAAGGCGCACATGGTGACCCTGGACTACACAGTGCAGGTCCCCCCCACCGAGGCAGGGGCAGCCCCGGAGCTGAGGTGAGAGGGGCCGCGGGGGTGGCTCCTGGCACAGGGGGGTGGCTGGTGCTGTGACCTATTGCCCTCCCCTCACCATCTCACCATTGTTGCCTCCTTGCAGCAAGTTTCGGCTCTCGTACTACCCACACCGGCTGGAGGCCTTCACGGCCCTACTGAAAGGTGCCTTCCAGGGGAAGTGCCAGCACAGCGTCCTGGGCGACTTCCAGCCCTACACGCCGGGGCAGGCCCACGTCCCCTGCTACTTCATCCACGTCGTGAAGAAGACAGCCTGAGGTGGCCACGGAGATGGGACTGTGGTGGCTGAGAGCGGCTCCGGGGACAAGCAAGGGGCTGGGGACATTGCTGAGAGCCACATTGGAGCCCCCCCTCCCATTAATTAAGAGCGCTTGTGAGAGCTACTGGAGCCCGTGGTCCGTGTGTCCATGTGTCCGTGTATGTGTAGGGTATGGGTCAAGGGGAATGGCTGCAGCCGCCTCAGGACTCCTGGGGAAGGAAACGCCCAGCCGGGGGGGGGGCATGGGGTGGGTGCAGGCACAGCCTCACCCCCAGTTCCCTGTTGCAGGTGCCAGTCATGCCTGTGGTGTGGGGTTTGGGGCTCCCCTTGAAGCAGAATCAAGGGGGGGCTGGCTCCTGGCTGGTTGCACATCCCTACCGAGCCCACTGCAGCACCACTCACAGGGGTGTACTGCAACTGTTTGTTCTTCCTTGTTGCCCCCCAACCAGGTGCTGACCCCTTTTCTTGAACCCCCTCAGCTCCATCCTGGGGTGCCCACTCCTCTGCCAGCGCTCCTGGGGTGGGGAGGCTCCACACAGCCTACCAGTGCTTTTGCTGTGGCTGCAGGTCCTTCCTTGCCCGCCCTGGGGAAGAGGTGGTGGCCAGATCCAGCAGCGCGTTGCGGTCAGGGACAGCTCTGCCTGAACATGCTCAGGTACCAGAGCAGGAGCAACAGGGCTCGAGGCATGCATCAGCTGGATCTTTGTGCATGAACGCTCGCAGCTGCTGGAGAAGCAGCCCTTCGGGGAGGAGCTCGGTGGGGAGCTGGTCCTTGACAGCCACGCTTGGCTCAGGGACATGACTGCCAGCAGTCTCGGGGCAGGCAGCAGCGGGGCAAAGCCTGGGTGCAACAAGCCATAGCTTAACGCGGGGCGGCCCGTGAGCCACACGAGCAGCTGCAGGGACCTGGCAAAGGCAGAGGCAGCTGCCAGCCAGCTGGCTGCCACACTGCTCAAGTGGGGATTTATTTGGCATCAAGAAGCCAATTTGGCCAGGAAGCAGGGCACATGCAATGGTGCCGGCAGCTGCCGGGAGGCTGCAGAGGGAAGTGAGACAGGACTTCAGGGGCGCTCAGCACGGGTTAGCACAGACAGGGCAGCTCTGGGCTGCTCCAGCCAAGGGTTGAGTATTTCCCAAGGTTGGAGCCCTCCATCTCCCCATGATAAGTTTTTCTTAGTATCTGGTAGGAATTTCCCTTACTGCTACTTGCCTCTTGTCCTGTCACCCAGCCCATCCAAGAAGAACTGGGCTCCCTCTGCAGAGAGAGCTCGACTCCCAGCTGAGCAAACCCCATTCCCTTGGCCTCTCCTCATCCACCATGTGCTCCAGCCATTCTGGCAACCTTTGCCGGACAAGGGTGGCCCCAGCCCTGTTTGCAGGTGTGCTCCCCCCTCTACCTGCAGGACAATGGTTTCTCTGCAACACCCAGCCCACCCAGGGGCTCGCAGGGACCTTCCCAAGCCCACAGCCACCATCAGCAAGCAAAGACCTGAGGCCAGGTAGCGAATATCTAGTGCCAAAAATTTGTATTTATTCAAAGAGACCACATCGAGCCCAGGCTGGCTGCAGCAGCACTGCCTTGTGTCCTGGTGCCCTCCAGCCAGTGCCCCTCACTGGGGGCTGACACCCCAAACACCAACTGCCTCCAGCACCCTTCTTGCTGCCAAATCAGGGGCAGTTTGGGCCTTGGTCCCCCACCAGTGCTCTGTCACCCATGGAGACACTCCTACATTGCCCAAAACCACGAGATTCAACTTCCTTCCCTTAGGGACATCACCCCAGTATGCTCCTGGCACCACAAAGTGCTCTCCAAGCTGTGAGGGACCGTTAGAGAACCCACCACCTGCTTGGCTGAGCAGAGCAGCACTTCCACTGGGCTTTGGCTCAAGAAACTGCTCGGCCACTTTTTCATCCAAGCTCGAAAGAAGGGGGCCCAGGAGACATCAGAGGAGAGCAGGGTGTTCTCTTGCACCCCTCAACACACCGTTCCCATCACTCCTCAGTCCCAGCTCTGTTGAGCATTAGCAGGCAGCAAACTTCTGCTGGATGAGTCTGTACCTGAGCAGCTCCTGCTCAGAGACTGATGGCTGCAACCTCGCAGCAGCCTGCAGGAAGTCCTCCATGGTCAGGATCAGAGCAGAGCTCTCATTGTCCAGCCCTGCATGAGAGAGAGAACAGGAAAAGGCTGAGCCAAGAGAAGGGCTGGCTGGCAAGATCCAACAGCCCCCAGAGGCTGCAAGGAAAACCTGCGTCTCTCTCCTTCCCTGTGGGGCCAAGCACTGGAGGTGAAGATGCTCACATCCGCAGGAACTGCCTGCCTGCTGGTAACCCAGAGCCTAGCATTTAGATGTGATCCCAAAGCTGTTGAAGTTCTTCTCACATGGCCAAGTTACCAGTAGTGGTAACTCTCCTCTCTGCCCCTGCACAGGGCCACCCCAACATGTGGGACAGGTAGGGGCCAGGCTCCTACCTTCCTCGATCCATTCCACCTTGCGTTTGACAGCACACATCATGGCATCCGAGCACAGGGCATAGATGTCTGCTCCTGTCAGCTGAGCTGGGCATTTTTCTAGGATGGTGGTGAGATTCACAGAAGGATCCAGTTTAAACCTGCCAAGAGAGAAAACTGCAGGTGTAAAAGCCACAGAAAAAAAAACAGACCAGGAGAGAGGCGGCAGCCAGTGTGACTGGGCAGGAGGCCCCATGTTTAGCTGCTTCTGGACTGTGCTCTGCATGCTCAAAAAAAAAAATATCAAAGGGGTTTGTTTGTTTTTTCAACATAGTCACTTCTCTTAGTCCTATCTCCTGCTAAGTAGGATCAAAGGCAATTTTGAGTTCTCACTCTGAGAAATTAAGTGCTCCACATGCCTGGGAACAGCCTACAGCCAGGGCTGGATAAGAACATGTTTAATTACAGGCAGCACAAACCACTGCAACACCAAACCATCCCATCGGAGCCACACTGCAGACAGTGAGCCTCCTTCAGCATGAACAGCAGCACAGTGCTGGAGGGCACGACTGCCAAGCCACATGGCGTGAACAGATGCTCGCAGCCAGCCCACGCTGTCGCCTCTCCTCTTAGCTTATCATCACAGGCACCAGCGATCACAGCTATCCATGACAGAAAGTCCCTGCAGAGGCAGATTCACAGCTGCTCACCCAGCTGTGGTGGGTGGTACCTCTGCACCTGAATGCCAGGGCTTGCTTTTCTCCCTCCAGAGATGCTCTCAGGAGCTCAGAGCAGCTGGGGAAGCAGCCAAACACCACTGCTCAGTGTTCCCACACAACCAGTGTTCGGAAAGACACACAGAGCTGAACACTCCTCAACATTGCAGGAGTGGCAGTTAGATGAACAGAGCTGCCTTCACCCTTGGACGTGGAAACAGCAGATGTGCTAGGGGAAATCTCGCAGGAAGCAAATGGGAGCTTCCTGCCACGCTGGTGCGCTGCAGTCCCATTGCACTGTTCTGATCTGGCTGAGCTCCTCAAGAAGAGCATGTGGGCCTGGTGACTGGAGAACTCTACCAACCCCTCCACCTGGACAGCCAGCTGAGCTGCTCCCACCTTGTAGGAAAACCAGCCCCAGTTCTGCTTCTGGAAGTCGCTCCATCCTCTTCCCCTACCTGCTGGCTGTGGGTCAGTGACTCAGGCGCTCCCCAGGGCTCAGACATGAAGCCAAGCTGGAGCACACTATGCATCAACCCCAGGAAGCCTGTGACCCATTGGAGGGCGGTGGAAGGCTGCTGCGAGAGCACAGGGTCACTTACTTCCTGGTGACGGCGCTCAGCACCTGCAGCTGTGACTCCCGGTCTTCGTTTATGCCCACATAGACCAGTTTGTCAAACCTGTCAGCAGAAAGAAGAGACAGTCGAGAACAGGTCAAGACAAACCTGCCACTGGTGCTCAGCCCTGTGCAACAGAAACTGAAGGGTGGCCCTGGGACAGCTCCTTTTGCTGCCAGGTTCGTGAATGACACTAAAGCCTGAGGAGGAAGCAGCCAATGTGCTGGAGGACAGGGCTTCTCTTCAGATGGACTAGGGGCAGGCTGGGGAAATGGACTGACAGGAACCATGTGAGATCCAATAACAGCAGATGCAAAGTCCTGCCCCAGGATGGGCAAGCCGCAGGCATGAGGACAGGCTCAGGGGCAGCTCTGCAGAACAGACCTGAGGGGACCAATTCCTCCCGCCAGTTTGGTGCCACAGCAGCTCCCTTAGTGATCTGTTCTGATGCTGGGGCAATAATCAGAGTTCTGGGGGATAACAAACAGTGGTATCTTGTGCTGCTGCTACAGCCATAGGCACTGGCCTCCTCTTGGCTTCCTATCTCCCCGACAAGCCAGGGCAGGGGGCGCTTCAGAAACAGTCTCTGTGGAGGGAATGTGGTGGGGACACAGTCCAGCTCATCACTGCCTGAGGAGCTCCAGGGAACTACTCTGGAGGGAGGCAGGGTAGGATGCAACATACCTGCCCGGCCGGAGCAGAGCTGGGTCCAGGAGGTCAGGCCTGTTTGTAGCTCCAATGACAAATACCTCTCTGGTGGAATGAAGGCCATCAAGCTCAGCCAGGAGCTGCGAGACAACTCTGCAGGGAACAAGACAGGAGACTCACAACTAGGTCTTGGCAAGTCACCCATTGTCACCCTCAGCCACCAAACAAAAAGAGGAATAAGTGAGGCCACTGGCTGGTCCACATCTTGGACTTCAGCTCATACTTCTGTTCCCTGAAGAGCCCTAACACAGCCATCCAGACTTCTCTGTTTAAGCGCAGCCAGTGAGAGTGTGGGCTCATTGCAGAGTGCAAACCCCTGGTTCCAAGACAGTCCTTCAGGCCTGTGTTTGGCTCTGAACCCTTCCAGAATGGCCACATGTGCTTATACTTGCTATCAGACATGGGCAACACACACCAAACATAGGCAGGCACTCATGACTATGGCTCAGATTCCCCACACATGCTAACTCTCCCTGCTATGTGGTACTGCCCAGGAAGTTCAGCTGAAAGACTACCCTGTCACTCCATGCCAGGGACACCCTGGCAGGCCAGTGATGCTGCCAATCAGTTCTCAGGGCGGTGAATAGCACAAGTTGCAGATCTAGCTCTGTGGCCACAGGGCTTAAGCTGGTCTGGCAGCACAGTACTTCAGTGCTGCACAGACCTCCTGGAATGGGGATATCTCCACTAGGTTCTGGGATCACCTGAGGCAACCACTGGGGACCATACCCAGCCCATTCCAGAGCTGCTGGCTTGTGTGTGTGTAAAGATGGATGCCAGGGACACATGGTGTCAACTAGAAAACTCTGCAGAACCCCTCATGGATAGAGAGGGAGATCAGATGGGGACTATTAGCCCAGCAGAAGAGGCCTAGGGGAAAATAACCCTGTTTCTGGGTATCTCCAAGCTGTACATATTTTGCTTCAACCAGAGGCAGCTGAAAGGTTTCCCACCACAGTGAAACAGCAGCTAATAGGAGGAGAGCACGGCAGGGGTGTGAAGGATGACCTTGGAGAGGCCAAAGGGAGCAGTTGGCAGCCACAGAAGCAGCTGGAGGGGACTCTGTCTTAACCAAATGTTTGCACAACAAGCTTGGGCAATCAGGAATCTGTGGCAATGCAAACAGCAGTACTCATGTCCAGAGAGAGAGGAGACAGGCCATGCAGAGGAGCTGAAGGGAGCAAGGGAGGGGAAAAAGTAGAGGAAGATATTTGGGATGGACTCTGCCTCGCAGGGCAATGCTGTGCATCCCCCCAGCTGAGGCAGGTATGTTGCTCTCCCAAGGAGACATAATGTTCACTCACCTGTCCATGACACCCCCTGAATCTCCACTCCGCCCGCGACTGGGGGCCAGGGAATCCAGTTCATCAAAGAAGATAATACAGGGAGCAGCTGCCCTGGCTCTGGCAAACACTGGGAAGAGACAGCACAAAAGGTGAGAAGGACCTGGAGGAGCAGTCAACAGCAACAAGACCTGCTACATCCCCAGTAGAGAAGAGCTGTGGATGGAAACCAGCTGCCCACTGCCTCACCAACAGCAACTGCTCCTGCCTGAGGGGCTCAGCGGGAGCAGGGCCAAACAGCACCCAGCATGATGGGCCCTGAGGCTCAGCTGTGTCTCTGAGGGGCTGCCATCCCATCAGGAACACCAGTGAAAAGAGTGACAGGTACAGAGAGAGCAGGAGGGGAAGCTGCAGCAAGGCAGGGAACAGACTGAGTACAGGAGACATTTGGGTTCGTGTCCTTGTGGGCAGCTGTGGGTGAGAGTTGGGAAAAGGGGTTTAAGCACTACCTCCTTCCCTCCAGCACCACAGAAAAGCCACATCTCCCAAAATGCAGGAGCAGGATACATCTGCTCACCATTACGCACATTCTCCTCGCTTTGCCCAACGTACATGTTGATCAGCTCTGGCCCTTTCACGCTGTGGGAAAGGGAGAAGAGGGAGCCAGTTAGAGCATGCCCATCCACTGCCAGGAGAAAGTCAGTCCCATTGCATGAACCCCGACTCTTCACCTAAGGAACGTCATGGCACACGTAGTTGCCACAGCTTTTGCCAGCAAGGTCTTCCCTGTCCCTGGAGGTCCATACAACAGCAGACCAGAGCGGCACAGACCCAGTGACAGCAGCTCCGGGTGCTCCAGGGGCAACTGGATAGTGTCCAGTATCTCCTTCTTCACCTCCTGGAGCCCTCCAACATCCTGCCAGGACACGGAGGGGATCTGCCAAGAGAGGAAGAGTCCCTGTCAGCACTTCTTCCTGAGCCTCAAGCAGGCCTGGAGAGCTCTTGTTCCAATGGGGTACTAGTCATCAGGCCCTCGTGCCATCAGCTGTGTCTGGTTGTGCAGCAAGTCGGCCCTGCACTGCACTGCCCAGCCATCCCGCCTGTGGGATCCCCCAGCATCCACGTTTTCCCTCTCCTGAGCTTTGCAATAGGGAAAACAAACTCTGCATGTCCCCAAGCAAGCTGCACTCGCAGCGTGCCACCTTGTCTCTGATCCTCCGTTGCACCTCATATCACCTGTCAGCAAAAATACCCCCGGGAAAGTACCTGCCAGAATGCTCTGCTGCAGACAGCCCTTGGGACATGTGAGGGAAGGTAAAAATAAGAAAGAAAAAAAAAATTAAAAAAGAAGCCCAGACCTAGCAATTATGAGGTACTTGTGTTCAGGGCACCTTGTCCCCCAGGGTGGCGAGACTGAGCAAGGGCTTCACACCAGATCAACAAAACTTGGCCTACTAGGAACCTCTGTCTTGTGAAGGAGGATGTGAGAGAGAGATGTCCTGGAGGACACTCCTTTTGAAAGCAAGGATGCAAGAATAAAGTCCATGGATGCTTATAAAAAATAGATAGGGATGGGTTCAACTGCAAACACGCAAGGGATCATTGCGAAGAGAGGGAAGACAGCAAACTTGAGAGGGGTGAGCCATGCCACTTTCATCATTTTATGCTGAGCAAAACAATCTCAGAGGATGCTGCTGCTCTGCTCGCAGCATTAGAAATAGCAGGAATGCCACAGTCTGCATGACAGATCTTCCTGAGAGTCAGAGCAGCTCTCCTGGGAACACGTTTTCGGGCTTTGCTTTCTCTGCACTTCCCCCCAGCTGCTGGCTGGGTGGGGAACAGGTGCCAGCACGAAATGGGGAGCTTAAAAATAGGCCAGAGCAAAATTCTTTCCCCCTCAGCCAATTTGGCTCGCCTTCCTTCGCTACTTGAGATGATGTTATCTCATGCTATTTCCCCAGCTGTCCAGCAAGTCCACCAGGAAAATCAGGTCAGACAAGATAAGGATTTCCAGGGAAAAAAAAAAAAAAATCAAAAGGTCAGAGGCCCTACTTCTTCAGTGCCAATGAATGGAAGAGTTGCCCTCTCCCCTGCACTCTTGCTTACATGGCCTCCCTAGAAGAAGCTCTACAGACATCAGCACAGGAGCTGGAAAACTGCAGCAAGATTGTTTTCAGGGGAGGACATTGTAACTCTAGGACATGTTGCAGACACTGCTAGCAACCACAGGTTTGAAATTAGTTGTCTCTAGGAGGCTCAAGCTATAACTGCAAACAAACGTGTAACTAACCAGAACATGCAAGCATAACTGAGTTATGTGTGTTGAGTATATGCAGCTCTGCTAATGGGCTTTCTGAACTGCTGCCAATTACTAAGAAATTGATAAATGATTGTAAAATACAAAGAAAATCAATTCTCATTCCCACAGCTCACTGTCGAGCATGCTCTATGTTTATTATTTGTCTTACAGCAAGCATGGCAAACATACCTCAAAACAGAGCTCACTGCAGTCTCTAGTAAATTTATGAATGAATTAAGTCCCGGAGTAGTTCCTGTATGATGACACCAGCAAGGTGTCACCTTGCTAGGGCAGGACTGCAAGTGGGTGGTTGGGGAAGGCACCAGAATAACTGCTCCAAGGCCAGTGTTCCCTGTCCTGTGCTGAGCTCGGTCATTCACACTCGAGGGCGTGGAGAAGAAGCTCCAATCACTTTGCTTGGTCCTAACACCGCATTACACAGCCAAAATAGTCATCCCAAACGCCGATTCCCTGGGTGCCAAGCTGCCATAGGCAGATCACACCCCTCCCAAGAAGCTGACTCTGCTGCTTTTCTCTGACATTACATGTCCCTTTCTCTGAAGAACCCCCAAGCTCTTCAAACAGCCTGACTGTCAGAAAAGCCCATGTCAGTTCAAGCAGTGTCCGAGGCCAGGGATCAAGTATAAGGCTTCTCACACGTGGGGAAACTCTCTCACCAGCTTGTGCCCCAGCCTCTCTGTTCCCATGCACCAGGTGGCTGGAGAGATCTCAGTGAGGCAGCTTGCCTTTGCCTCTCAAAAGGCTGGGCTACACAGCCAGCACCCCTATGTCAATAGCCAATTAAGCGGTCTCCAATTAGAGCAGCAAGGGATACCCTGACCAAATTCAAGGCCAAGAGGATGAAAAGCACTCGTGGGGGAAAGCCCAGTGGGACCACTTCCCACCCAAGGCTGGGGGAATATGTGGAAAGAGACAGCAGGAAGCGATATGCTAGTGCACAGCCCTGTCTGCCAAGGTCTGCCAAGGTCTTCAAGAAGCATGGAGCCACACAGCTCTAGAAAACCAATCCCCCCTCCTCTGCCCCAGCATCCTACCTTTGGGGCTCCCACTGCCTGCGAATGGGCGTCGTGCAGCTGGTCCAGCGCAACACTAAAATCCTCCTCAAGCACTGGGAACCCAGCAGTGCAAAAATCTCTCTCCACTTCCTCATTCAGTCCACCTGGAAAACTGGCAAGGAAAGAGAAGGGAAGGACTCAGGCTCTGCCCTACTCCTGGCATTATCATGCTGGCTGCAGCCCCTGCCCTCCCCCACCTCCTGCCCTGTTGCCTCTGCTACCTCAAGGCCTGGATGCGGGTACAAGCAGCCCGGCTGCTGTGGGACAACAAGGCACAGAAATCTCCCAGCACAAAACCCTGTGAATGTGGAAACAAAGAGCATCAGTTCAGTCCCTGACCACAGCTCCAGCTAGGTCATAAAAGGTGTACAGGGAAAAGTTCCTCGCAGAGCTGTTCTTTGAGCTTCTGTGCCCTGGTTAAAGGCTCTAGCTTCCTTTTTTTTTTTTTTTTTTCCCTATTGGCTCTGTCTTCTAGCAGAGCTAAGCATCAGCCAACACCTCTGCAAAAAGTGTGCAGTCCTTAGGCACTAGAAATCTGCAGTTAAAGCTGATGTCTGAGGACCAGGGTTAACCACTGAAGAAGTTGACTGGGCTGTGAGAATTGCCCCCTTTCTCCATGGCCACGTAGGGGAGGTTAGCCCAGTACTCCCAGCCTGCCCATCTCCACATGCTGCTGTGGTTTCACTCACGGCAGTCCTGCGGGCCAGCTTGGATAGGCTCACTTCTTTGCCCAGAGGCAGACTGGCAGTCAGCATGCTCAGCATCAACCTCCTCTGCTCTTCTGAAGGGGCTTCAATTTTCACCTCGTGAAGGAAAGCAGTCTGCACATCTGTAGGAACATCCTGGGGTTTGCAGGTTGTGCCAATCACCAGGACAAGGTGGCTGTTGATAAAAGGATGACAGTGCATGGCTTCAGCTTTATGGAAGCTTCGGTCTTACATTGCCACCACCAAGTTGCTCTCCAACGGCTAGCCTTTCCTCTGAGAAATGCGCACATTGGGCAAGGTGTCTTGCAGCCACTGTCCGCCAGCTTGCCCTTGAACTGCTTTGCGAGCTCTGTTTCCGAGTCAAGGCCCTTCAATCATATCTTATTTCTTCACTTGATGTCCCCCTCCCCTGTGCCCTGGTATTTGTCATCAGCCTCAAGATCTTCCCAGGGTACAGCTCCCTTCAAGGATCCCTGTGACCCTTGGCATGCCTCAGAGCCCACACGCCAGGTTTGCTCATCTGAACAACTCAGAAACCAGCTTCAGACAACAAAGCTTCCTGATTCCCTCTGCCACTACGCTGGAAGAAAATGGCCCTCTGAAGTAAACAAAGCAAGTCTGGGAGAGACTCCACCAGATTAAAAATAAAACAGGTCATGTTAGCAATCAGTTACCTTGATGTAACGGTGACTGCTGCCCTAGGAATGGCAGAAGCAAACAATCACCGCAGATGCCCACAGCAAACATGCAGGGTCTGTACCTCAGTGCTGGGTCTCTGTCCAGGAGCAGATGTCTCACAGTAGCGATGACCCTAGCGTCCTCTCCTAGCCTGTCCCGGTCTCTGCCAAGCACCTCGATGTCTTTCAGCAGGAGCACACACGGATGATACTGCTGGGCCTGGGTGAAAGCCATCTGTACTTTCTCCTCTGTGGCTCCACTGGTGTCACTGCATAAACTAACACAATCGACCTGCGAGACAGACCACACAACATACAGTCTACAGCGGTTGCAACACAGACCCAGGATAAAATGTCCAATTCCACAAAGCCTTCCAAGGGCAATTCACAGCTGAAATCAGATCTAAGTGCATTGTTTCCCAGAGACACATTCAGGACTGTCTGGCATGGAAAAATGGCTGTTTCTTGCTTCTTTGCAGGAGGTCAGGGGGGCAGGACGGTTTTGTCTGAAAGGTGAGGCCAAGGGATTGGAGAAGTCGATACAGTGGATGTCACGGCTCAGCAAACTAAGCTGGAAGGGATGGGAGAGCTGTGGAAGAGGCCAAGACAGGGAGAACAAGGTATCTCGGAGGAACAGTGCAAAGAGCAGAGGGGGAGGCTCGGGAAACTGTTCAACCCAGAGCCACACAGGCTCAAAGTGCAAGAGGAAGGTAGAAGGCAAGGGGGGGCGGAAAGTTAGAAGTGGCTAGAGGCCCAGACACTGTTTACAAAGCAAACACTTGATAAAGTCATCCAAACAGGAAAGGTGACTGGTGAGCCTTGAACAGCAGCTTGAACACTGCTGGAAACAGGCAGTGCTGCCTCCTGGTGCTGCGAAGTCACGCAGGGAGATCCAAACCATCTCTGAGATTCCCTGGACCTCATCCTCAGAAAGGGTATCTTGGAGCAGGGAGAATGCCTCAAGAGCTGACGTAACAGGTAAGGACGGGGACGCAGAGCAGAGCAACTCCCGTGCTCCAAGTACTATAGACAAAAACCAGGAGTCAAGGTTGTGGAAGGCACAGCCAAATGGCAGCAGTATCTGTATGCAAGTCCAGAAGGGTGGAGAGAAAAGACAAAAAACTGCCGATTGTCAAGTGGTGGAGATTACAGTGTGGAAGAATTACTGTGTTCTGGTAGGAGAGCAGGCAGGACGGTCAGAGGAAGGGAAGAGAAGGTGGAATGGTAATATAAGCATTGCAGTAAATGAGAAAAGGAGGGGAGAGTGTAAGAGCTGGGATAGGAGAATAAGATGGACAGGAAATACCTCTGGCTTCAATAGTAGGAGCCTTAGTCTTTAAAAGCAGCATGCAAGGCCAAAACCAGAGCTATAGCCTTGCACATCACGCTAGAACCCGATGCCACCTGCCAGGACATGGCAGTGCCGCAGTGCTCCCAAACACACTGTATTAGTGAATCTGAAGGTACTGTTATGTCTCTGCAATCTTGCACTGGATCCCAAGAGCTATGGTACATCTGCAGAAGAGTAAGAGCTCAGCACCACTAAGGATCATATCCTTAGTGGCGCTGAGCTACACAGCAGCTGGTCAAGGCTGTATCTACCTCCCTCACTGACCTACTGCTACGGCTTTACTCGGATAGAAAAGAACAGTTAAAGAGAGTAATGTCAGCTTAACAGGACCCAACTTCTAATAACTTTCTGACAGGATTCTCCCTTGCAAAAACTACATGGGTTCTTCACGAGTAGTGAAGTCATCCCAGAGTGTGCTAACTCTATCCTTCACTCTAACCTGCTACAGATTTGTGCCCCTTGAAGGACAGCTCTTGTTTCAAGCAACTGCCCTTTCCCTGCTGTTCATCTGTTTCGTCTTCCATTTACTTTTCTCAAGCCCATCCTTATATGATCTACGCAGTGGCCTCTTGTGGAGCAGTGTCCCTCATTCACTTCCACAGCAGACGTAACACTTTCTTATCTTGGCTGATTCTTTCTTTCTAAAGAAACCTCATTTTGATGATGTTCCCCTTTCAGAAGCCAAGCACTGCTATGGAAGATTCGGGGGCTTTTTTGCTCTCATGGGAGGTGATGGTGGTGAATGTGTACACAGTTACGGGGCAGATCTACTACAGGCTGTGAAATTTTGAACCACATCTGACATACGTGCTATTATCAAATGAAGGGCTGCATTCCTTTTCTAGGCTTCCCACCCAGCTAGAGAAGATCTCAGCATCATCTCTGCCTCACTTTCCAACAAACCTTTTGCCCAGCCTATGCGGGGACAAGTGAAAACACCCCATGCCACTGCAATTCCTACCCTCATCACCTCTCCAACTTCTCTCAGTATATTTTAGTTACTGCCACCTTCTGGAGCATAGCATCAACTCAACACCCTATCAAATGACAGGAAGTTAGTCTGCTGAAATACAACTGTGTATTGCAGTATCTGTAAAGTACATCAGGCTGACAACAATAATAGCAATAATCAGTAAAGAAAGGTACAAATGCAACCCCTGGGCCAAGAGATCTCTAAATTACTGATTCCAGAGCACTGGAGGGAAACATCTCTTCATGCTTACGCTCTCTTCCTGAGTATCTGTTACTGGCCAGTCTCAGACATGGGCCAGGGGGACAGACAGACCTTTAGGCTGACCCAAACAGTTGCTCTGAGATTCTGCCCACCAGCAGTCATAATCCATGCGAGAACAAGCTACTACGCTCGGCTTACTTGGAATCCTTTTGTCTGCTTGTGTGCATGGGAGCAACTTCTGGGTAGGCTCATGTCACAATTGCAGCAGGGGAGTTGTTACGGCTAACTTAAAGAACATTTCTGTAATTCTTTGTGTGTTGTAAATCCACCAATCAACTGACTGCAGGAGGAATTACCTTGAAGAGGTGGAGGTTGAGGCAGCTACACACAGCTCTGACAGCCACCAGTTTCCCACTGCTGCTTGGCCCTGAGAGGAGAACGCTGCCAGCCCCGCTCAGTGCACTTGCCCTGTAACACAGAGGCAGTTCTCCCAGTGATCACGGATCAGGGTCCCAGCTCTCCCAGGGCTTGCTAGAAGGAATTCTAACTCACGGACTGTTCAGGTGAGGCCGAAGAGCATCACAGAGCTGCTTCACAACATCAGAAAGTCCAGCAGGAGACAAACTGCTCCAGAACTCATGGCTGTTATATGCTGGGGCAGACGGGACAGCGCTGTTTGTTGAACCCACCTGCGAGGATGGGAAAACAGCACTCTGTGGGACACTGCCTGAGAAAAGACATGTACCAAGTGACAAAGTCTGTCCTGAAATGCCATTTTTCAATGGCAGGAGACACAAACCCCCACAGGCACCTTCGTCATCCATAGTGCAACCTCAGCCTCAGATCTCCTGTGCACCCTCCCTGCTCTCCACTGACATCTTACCAGATAGAGAGAGGTGTTCTGGGTGTCCACCAGGTAACCCTCAGACTGGTCGCCTTCCACCGTGCCTAAAATCTTCCTCACTTTGAAGTAGAGTTCTGGCCACCTAAGGGAAAAAGGAAGCAGTCTAAATTGTTAAGTCAAGATCTTGAAGGCAGGAACAATACAGCTGTCAACAAGAAGACAGCTGAAAGGCACAGGTAAGCAGAGATACCCTTGCCCTCTCCTAGGACCCACATGGATCCTTTACAGACCCCACCGTGCTGTCTAGCCAGACAGACCAACAGGACTGTCAACAGTTACAGCTTCTGCTGGTGGCTTCAGTCCACAAGTACACCTGTACTAATCTTATTTCATCTAAGAGCTCAAGACATTCTCTCTTCTGCCATCACTACCTTCACTACAACTCGCAAAGATTCACCTGCAGCATCTAAAACCTTACAGCGCAGAGACCTCTACACTGCAGACTAGGACTCACCCAAATACCATGAGAGCTTTACAAGCATCCTGCCCTAGATGCAGGAAAAATGCTTCTTCCTACATTGATATCCCACTGGACAGATTAAGGTATCTGCAGAGGTTTCTTCCAGGATTTTCTCCATCCTATGAATAATTGTACCACTTGAACACCAACACAGTTCCAAGCTCTTTAGGACCCATGAACTTTGCTGTCTTCCCTGGCTTGCCATAGGGCTAATATATAAGTCCACAAATGGAAGACTTGTGCCTCCTGTGGTCCTGCCTCCCTCTGAGAAACAGCCTAGAAAATACTCATATTTTTCCCCATCAATTTCTCTCTCTTTCCTTTCTTCATGTCTATTTCAGTGAGCTAAGGGAGGCTTCCCTCTGTAATCTAACAAAAACATTTCCCTCTCCCCCTGAAAGTAAGAGGCAGATAAACTCTAAACTCCAGGGAAAGATCAGAACAGAATAAACTACCTTGTTTCAAGTGAGTCAACAGTGGAAAAGTATCTTTTTCCTTGCAGTACCCATGTAATAGAGCCACAGTTTGTTGCCACCCACCTTAGGAATTTGTCTGCATTTACTTCTAAAAACTCAGCATATCCAAATGTTGGAACACATAGGATGTCTCCCTCCTGAACAAGCCTACAAAATAAAACAGGGAGTTTCACTAGTTAAAGTGAGTAAATCCTTCTGGTCATGTGTCTTCCCCACCCCATACCACATGCGTTTTCACAGAAAAGACTGTAGCTATTCACAATGACTTGCTCCTTTCCTGTAAATAAAACCATAAACAACCACGTAAAGATTTAGCATGCACTGGATGCGAGTAGGTGCATCCAAACTACTATGGGGAACCTTCTGGGAATGGTATAGAAGATGAATGCCATTAAAGAGCATCTCTTCCAGACCAAATAAACTCTTTATCCCTGTAACAGCTGAGTATCATTCCTACAGAAAGCCTTGACAGCCAAATGAAAGAGGCTTGGAGGCAGGTGTCATAAGAGAAGGCGGCAACACATACAGTTTCCTGATTATTCAACTTCATTCAAAGCTGAAAATTGCGGTTACAAACATGCCTGAGAATGGAGGTTTGCGGGCAACACTTGGGAGCCCTCAGCATTGGATGGTAGATCACAAGGATGACTTCCAAAGGACAGGACAAGAGGTGTCGCATGCAAGTGAAGCACACTCATGAGGAGAAGACAGTACAAATGGATATTCTAAAACTACTCAGCATCTGCATTACGGTGTTGATTATGCACATCATCAGTGTGTATCAGATCTGGGTGCCACAAATACAGAGCGAGGGTTCATACATCTCACCAACACACAGAAACGCATCCCCTCCCTGGGCAGCTTACCGGGGCGTTTGGAAGTGCTTGTAGAGGACGCGGTCGTAGCCTGCCCGGGTGCTGTAGGCCGGTGAGCAGACGATCTCTAGGTGCAGCTCTTTGGCGAAGGGGGGCACGGACAGCACAGACCGGCTGCCCTTCCCGTCCGCGGCGCCCGATCTCTCGTACCTCTGCAGAGGGGAAAAGGCACATCGTGAGACCCTCGACCACCCCGGACCACCACCCCCACCGGGCCCAGAGGCCTCTCCGTCTCCCCCCCGTCCCCGTCTCACCCGCAGGCGGAGGTGCGCGACGGCGGCGGGGTCGCAGCCGAGGTTGAAGGCCAGGGCGGGGGACAGCAGGGCGGCGCCGTCGGGGGGCCCCCGGCGGGCGGCCCGCGGGTACTCCCACGGCGGCGGCCGGGCCAGCAGCGCCGCCAGGTGCTGGCGGGCCGCCCCCTCGACGCCCACCCGTACCCACTCCCCCTGGAAC
>VUYV01000415.1:352628-397610 GCA_008711295.1 Anarhynchus alexandrinus | reverse complement strand
CCCCCCCCCCACCGCTATGTCCCCACGTCCCCTCTCACAGGACCCAGCAGTGCCCTCCCCAGGTCCCCTCCCCAGTACCCCCATCCCACCCCGTGGCCCTTCAGCCCCACATCCCAGACGGGACATCCCACCCGGCCGCTCTGTCCCTCCACTCAGCACCTCGGGGACAGGGATGGCCAGGGGCTGTGGGGCAGGACCCTCCCTGACCCCAGGTGTCCCGCCACCAGGGCCAGGGCCACCTCGAGGTGCCTGGCCTCCGCGCTCCCTTTTGCTCCCAGATTCTTGCACCTGGGCTGCAATTTTTTCCCCCTTCCCTTCATCTGTTGATGGAAACGATTTACAACCGGCTTACACGGGCCGCCTGATCCAGGCCTTCGCTGGACGGTCAGATTAACTGAGGGTCCTTCTGATAAAGATAATTACAAGGGGACTCCGCATTAACTTTGCATTATTAAAGAAAGACCCAAATCTCCCCTCGCAAGCTGTTCCTGGGATTAGCAGAACAATAACTTTCATTTAGGATAATTGCCGTGGCCGGCGCTGGGGGCTGGCGGGGGGGGACACTTTGGGCCATCACGCTTCGCGCCAAGAAAGGCAAACGTGTGCGAGCGGAGCGGGAGGTGTGGGGGGGTGACACTCCCAAAGCCACCAATTTGGGGTCTCCATGTGCCTGGGATGCAGGGATGCTTGGGGCATCCCCAACCCAGGGCTGCCCCCCGCCCGGGACCACAGCACCCCGGGGTCCCCTTGGGCACCTCGGCTTTTCCAGAGTGGTTTTGCTGCAGTTTTGCTGGAATCGAAGACTTTCACTGCTAGGCAGGGAGGATCTGCCACAGTAATTAGAAGCCATAATCCGGCCACCACCCACAACAAATTTCCTGTCCGAGCAGATATTAGTGGATAAAACCCTAATTTTTGACGTTGTCCCAGAATCAGCTTGATTTCAGCAGTTTACATTCAGGCTGAGCTGTTGGGAGAGATGATGAAGCCTTAAATATGCATATGGCCTAGGCATTTGGAAAGTTTGGGGATAAAGCGCGTATAATTGCTCCTAATCAGTTTATGAAACATAAAAGCTCAAACCCAAGAGAAAGCCGATAGATGCAGAAATGGAAATAGCGATTAAATCTCCCTGTGCTGGCGAGGTGGCCTGGATACGGCACAGCCGCCCGGGGCAGAGGGTGGCAGTGGTGGTGCTGGGGGGACAGGGGATGCGCTCACTCCTGGGATGGGGCTACGGGACGGGGTTGGGGGGACACACGTGCTGCCACTGCCAGCTCCCCCGGCCGTGGTGGAGAGGGGCATCTCCACCCCTCCTTTGGACAATAAATCAGTTAAAGGATATCTTGATATATGCTCATCAGATAGGATTAGCTGGGATTAGACTAATCAGTAAATGTTTCTCTGCTCATTATTTTCCAGGGAAGATTTTCAGCTGATTCTCCGACGCCGAAAGATTATTAATCGCTTAAAGAGCAGAACATCAAACATCGCCCCTTGCTCTAATTTCCCCGGGGTTCCCCCCCCATGCCGTGGACAGCGTAGGGCGCCTGCGCCAACCGGCTGGGCAGCCCCAGGGTGCCCCGGCACCCATCCCCTCCAGGAGGGCTCCAGCCAGGGTGGACAGAGGCCATAGAACGCCGTCCCCAGTCCCAGGGGTGGGTGCTGCCTGTGGCCGATGCTGGAGCACCCCCGTCCCCTGCGCTCTGCTCCCCGCTGCGCTTTGCAGGACTTGGGCCACAGTGAGGTGGGACAGTCCCCGAGGTGTCCCCTCCTCCCTGTGGCTGCTCCAGCGCCACATCAGGCACCCACTGTGCCCTGCAGCACCCTACGGGATGGCATCGTGAGGGCACCTGGGAGGGGACGGCTGCCTGGGGCTGTCCCCTTCAGAGACGGGGGAGAAACCTTGCAAGTCCTGGGGGGATTACAGATATGTGCAATATTTTGGCAGACCCTCCTCAGCCGATGACAGCTCCCGAGCCAGCGGCTGGTGGGTTTTTGGGGCCCCTGTCCTTGCAGGGACATGAAACTTTGGGGAAATCCCAGAAGGATGTGCACTCTCCTTGCAGCCGCCTGCTGTAGCGATGAGGAAGGGGCAGCAAGGAGAAGGTATTGAAGGGCCTGGTTTAGGGGATTAGTAATGGGATAAGACAGCTTTCACCTCCCTGGTTTAGATATGAATCAGGTCAATAATAAAAGACCATCTGACAGTTTCAGGCAGCTCAGGGTGGAAGAGGCTCCCGTGCTCCAGGCTGGATGGAGAACTCCTCTCTGAAAGTCTGTCTCCTGCTGCACACCCACCTGTTGGATGGACTTGCACTGGCAGTCACAGCCTGGTGCTCCCCGCCAGCTCCATGCCATACCCCCGCATCAGCTCCTGGCAACCTGGCGCAGGAGCGAGGTTGAAGCCTGGTCCCCAGGGACGAGGTTGAAACCGCAGCCTTCGGGTGCCTGCTCTGCAGGGCAAGCTCAGCCGGCTGGCTGGTGGCCATGGTGGACCTTACGTGGGTGTAAGGTGGCCCAGGAGTGGAGCATAGCGGGGCGAGGAGCCAGCAGATGGCAACACAGGCAATTTGGCAAGGGTGAGAGCCTGGGGGCAAGGTCCCTGCCTCAGTAAGCATGGACAGAAAGAAAAGGGCTTTTCTTCCACCTCCTCCGCTTCCTGCTGGGAGCATGGGGAAGCGGTGACTGTTGTGAAAACAATGCCTCTGACAGACAGGTGAAAAGGAACTGAGAAATAGCCCATTGCTAGGGGAGAAGGCAGCAAAGAGGGGGGCGTTGCTGTGAGGCACGTCCGTATTTCACAAGGCTAAATCCCCACTGCTGAGTTACAGGTGGGCTTCCTCCTTGCGATGCGAGCGATGGGACTTTTCTCAGGCTGCAGCCAGGGCTGAGTGGTGGGTTGCGTGTGCACTCCTGGCCAGTTAGGAGAAGATACATGTAATGGCCAAATATCCTCCTTTTTGGGACGGTGGATTTGCAGGGGCAGGCAGCATGGCCAAGTTAAAGGAATGGGGAAATCTGTGCTCCCAGCACTGCCAGGCTGCGGGAAGTGCTTCGTTTCTAGCTCGAGTTTACGAGGGTGAAGCAAAGGGTTTGGAGGGTGAGCGCAGCCACAGCTGGCCGTGCATGCCACCTGCTCAGCGCCGTAGCATCGCCAGCCGAGCTTACTACAAGTCCATCAGCAGCCCTAATTTGGCACCAGAAGGGGGGGGTCCCTTTCCATGTCCCACTCCACATGCCCCAGAGACATCCCTACTAATTCCTGTGCACAGATTTCTGTCTTAAGGCATTTGCCTTTGATTAAAACCAGAAGAGCAGTCATGGTTTAAGTGGAGTTTAAGAGCAAACCATGTGCTGATGCACAGGGCTCTCACATCTGGAGTGTCGCAGATTTAATCAAACTGCTGGGAAGTGCCGCACGCAGACAGCTGTCACAGCAGCCTGGAGCCCATCTCCTAATTAATTCCTAGCCAAACACAGGGCAAACAAATGACCATCAAGGTGCTACACCTACAGCCGTGACTGGAAGCATGACGGGCAATCGGTGAGCAAGTGGACCTCACCCCATGTATCTCCAGGAGCTATAAGTGATGCAGCCCATGGAAAGCCCTGTCCCTGCTCCTCAGGACGAGACTGGGTCATGTCCCAGAGGTGTAAACCTTTAGGTGATATATAGGAACATGAGGGTGTTCAGGGAGAAACCCAGGTGGAGCAGGCACAACAGCCATAGATCTGATTTTTGGCTGCTCCTTCAGCTGGTGCTTTTCGCTTCCACTCCACTGTGTTGTTGTTTTCTAGCCCCGTTTACCTGCCCATCTCACATGACCGGAGGCAACCCCCTGCTCCTGTCCTATACAGGGTGTGTGAGCTGGGACACAGCCCTCCCTGGGGATGCTCTGCCTGGTGGCACCTGGAGCCCCATGCCTGCCGTAGGTCTTGGGCAAACTCCGCTCATTTCCGCAGCCTTCTGCAAAATCTGGGCAATGGCAAAACAGGGCAGGTCGACACTCGGTTCTCCTTGGTGCTCATTCACAGCTCATTAAAGCTAATTGAAATGACTACCGGAGCTGGGTCTATGTGGGTGCTTGGAAGTCCCGGGCACACGGCACAGCTAGGCTGGGAATATCCAACTGTGAGGAGCCCCAAACTAGCCGATGGACTGTCCACTCCAATTAGCCCCACAAAGGAGCTATTATTCCTCCGCACTATGCTTGTCCGATTACTTTATCTTATTATTTTTTGATCATTCCTCCAAAATGTGCTAATTAAACAGAAATCATCAAGTCAATTAGAGAAACACTCATTAAAGCAGAAAAGAAAAGAAAATATCAGCAGAAGAAAAACGGCTGTGAGGCTCCCAAGCACACACAATAGCTGCCACATTCATTAAATCAGCATCTCCCAAAAGAGGGGTAGACATTGTCCCGCTCTGGTACGCGCCCTGGAAATGAAACTTCCCAAGCGATGGAGTCAGATTTCTTTCTTTCTTTTTTTCCTTTTTTTTTTTTTTAATGAAAAAAACAGCATTTCGCCACCACCTCAGGTTTCTTTTACATTTGGGAGAGCAGAGAAGTTTTTGGTCCCATGAAGGTCTCGACCCAAGGACAATGAAACCCCCTGGAAGTTTTTTACTGACCTTAGTGGGTCTTGAATTGAACCTAGATTCTTAACTTCCAGACTGGAAGATTGTCAGCCAGTTTCTTCATTCAGATGTTTGGCTTTCAATCAGATAATGGCATGATGTGAAAATAAGATAAAATAAGTTAAAGACCAGCAAGGTCTTTCAGAATATCTCCACTGACATCCACAGCTTTAGCATTTGCCATCTAGATACGGGGAGCTCACCGTGCTTTAGCCTGGAGGGCAGCGATGGGCAACTACTCTGTTCGCTATGTGGAATGGGCAGGAGGAGGGGAAGGGACCTGCCCATGGCCAGGCAGCAGGACAGGGGCAGAGCTGGGAGCCAAATCTTGCTGGATCCCAGCGCAGGCGTCTTATGCAGGTGCCATGGGCATTGCTGCTGCTCTGCACTCACTCTGGGTGTAACATCACAAACTATGCTAGGCTGTGGCAGACACACCAGTTGCTCCCATAGGAAATCTAGGCTTGGCTCCAGGACTCTGGTCTCCGGACCTGGCGGGCCCTCAGGTACCCAGCAATGTGCTGGGGAACAGGGCATACCTCACACCACCCCCCCCCGAGAGCCACAGCTACAGCTTGCAACTGCAAGGGGTGTTGGAAAAGCTCAGGAACAACGGGGTTGGTTTGGAAGCCACTGGTCCCAGGAGGTGAAGGAGTGATGGAGAAGTGCCTGGGCTGCAAACGGTCCTTGTGAGAACTGGCTGCTCCTCTGGTGACGTGAAGGTTGATTTTTTCCCTGCCTCATCTATTCTCCACCTTTTCCACAGCCTTCTTTCCCTCCCAAACACCTCTACCCACCCACCCTCTGAGCCACCCTTCTCTTTCCCTAAGTGCCCATCCAGTGCTCATTGTCATAATGTCTGAACCTCTCTGCATTTTATTCTTTCTGCTGCCTCCCATGGCTTTCCCAGCCCCCAGCCCAGGAGCATGGTGAGCCCCCAGGCAGCACCTTCTCCACATTCATACCCAGCACCTCGTCAAGCAGAAGCCCCCCAGAACAAACGCATCCCTCCCCACCTCCCCGCCCTGACCTGCAGCAAGCTGGAAGCATGTGGCTGGCCCCGCAGACACAGGGAAATCCAGGAAAACACGTGAAACGGTGATTTCAGTAGTTCTAATACATCTCCCTTGGGGGTAGAGAAAGGGCGATTTCACTTTATTCTGACCCCAAAGTGGTGGAGAGTCCAGCTCAGCTCTGGGTGAAGGTGTTGCCGAGCCTTTGCGTTTCCAAACCAGTTCAGCCATGCCTAATCGTAGGCGCTATGCTATGAGACCTGACAGAATTACTTCTCCTTTAATTAATCTCCAAGTTTGCTATCTGAGTGCTGTGCCATATGGTATTGATTTTTCAGCTCGGTATGACAGCACTTGCCATGAAAGAAGCTAACCTAATTAAAGCAGGGGACACCACGCGCGCAGGCGGCTACTCTCACTCTTCCCTTTAATACCGCTTTCTAGACCGGCTCCCCTGAATGCAAACAGGTGCCGAAACGCGGTGCCTCTGCTTGAAGGTGAATTCAAAGGTTTTGGCTGTGCAAAGAGGTCCGGGTCCCATTCTCAGCACTGGCCCGGGCTTGCAACGCCGCTCTGGGTCTGCCGTGACAAGCGAGACCCTGGGCTTTCCCAGCTCTCTCCTCTCTGCAGCTGAGCGGGGAGATGGCGTTGGCAGAAAGCTCAGGAGATTTTGGAGCACGGCTTCCCAACACCGCGCAATGTCTCCATTTCTTTTCAGACAGAGCAGATAATTCATTAATGAATTTCACAGCCCCCGCCCCAGTTTAGGACTGGACTCCCAAGAGACATAAACTAGGGTCTTTTAGCTACAGAGACTGACACGTGGCTGTCTTACTGAGCCCACCTGGCATTACACAAGCCAATGACCCTTTACAGAAACAATCCTGTCCCAAACAGACCATCTAAAGGACCTACAGAACTAGGAGAAAAAAACCATCAGATATATGCCCGTGCATGGATCCTCCTTCTTGTATGAGTAGAGGCACGCGTGCTTGGCCGGCTCACCTTTGCAGGCAATGGCATTATTTGGTGTTAGAAACACAGACATAAGAGGTAGGCTTCCCATAGCTCATTTCACCCATTTTACTTGACCCTGCAGGAGAGCTCTTCATGCCCAGCTTCCCTCCACGCTCTCGGGAATGCGTTTTCTGCGCTTTGACACTGCACTGTGCAATTTTCTTTTCAGATGCAGGAAGAGCAGCTTTCAACGTGCACGGACTTCCCCCTGTGTGCTTCTCCTGCCATAGCTCAGCCCTGCTGTCACCAATGTCACTCCTGGGCCATCTTTTTCTCTTCTTTTCTCTTCAGCTCCTTCATTGTCAGCAACTAGTTGTAAAATGTGTAAATTTTCCTTGTGGGATTAATTTTTCTTATAATAAAGGACAGATTTTAGCACAAAGGACTCTCTAGCTTTTCTACCAGCTCCTGGTCTTTGCTTTGACATGATTCCTCTAACATAGTCAAGGTGGATCTTGATGCCAAAAGGGAACATATTGTCCAAAATGAACAGATTGAATGTTGCCAACAATGAACAGTTACTTAATCACCTCAAATAAGGACTTACATTATTGGTATTGTCATGCTTTGAGAAAAAAGGAGGAGGAAAAGGATTAAGAGGAAATAAACCTCTCCCTTGTGGGATCATTGTCTGCAGTCTTCCCTTTCGGCTTGAGGTTTCACTGGATTTTGAAGGTGGAATAAACATATTTTCTTCCTATTTGGAAATGGCAGCAAAGGCTCTTGTTTCCTTTTGCTCTGTACCTAGAAAGGTTCCAGTTTCACTGGGGAGAGATGCCTGGTTATCGGTTTCCTTCAGCATCCCCCTGCTCACCCTCCTTTGCGGCTCCTGCCGTGCTCAGCCAGCCAAAGCGACCTCCAGCCTGCTGGGAGGTGGACGTGCTGCAGTGGCAGTGGCAGCAGAAACCCTTGGGAATACCCTTCCCTCTGCTCTTGTCGCCCTGCCTGGCCCAGGGCAAGAAACCTCCGCGACAGCCCCATTTTGGGCTGCTCGCTGCCCCGGACCAGCAGAGCATCTCTGGGGGTGGACGCAGCCCACTCGGGAGGGGACCCACCGTTGAGGGTGTCCTACCCCACTGCCCCTTACTTTTGTTGGCCATCCTGGTGCCATAACGGTGTGGAGCACACACGAGCGGGTTACCTGTGTCTCCCCTCCTAGCTGGGAGCCCACCGTCCATCCTTCCCTCTCTTTTTAAGTTACACCCCCTCCTCTTTTGTTTTCTTAGCTCACGAGGGGAGATGTAACGAAGAGCCCCGTGGCCCCGTGCGGCGGCTGAGTGTTCATTTGTTTGGCAAAGGAGATGCTCGGGCTGGGGGAAGCCCTGAGAGCGCCAGCGTGAACCGTGGCCAGCAAGAGCTGGGCGGCGGGCCGCGGGGCAGCCATCCCCAGAGACAACCTGAGAAAAGAGGCAATTAGCCAGCCCCTCACCAGCACAGCGGGGAGTGGTTCAAGGGGAAAGAAAAGCCGAGCCCTGGTGGTAATGACATTTTTCCACATGGGTAAATGCATTGATCTGTGACAAACAATACCAGGCTGTGCCTCTGCCCGTGGTGCAGAGGAGGAGGGACGGGAGAGCTTCCCCGTGCAAGATGTTAGAAGCAGAAGTTTCCCAGCTTCCCTGCAAGAAGCTGGACGTATGTGGGGGATGGGGTCCTCAGGACATGCCTCCAGCCCCTGCTGAAGACACAGTCCAGGTCTTGCCCAGGGACAGGCGTCCCAGCGGGTGCCATGAGCTCCTCCTTAAAGGCAAGTGCAATGCAGGCAAGCCTCATGCACAATCCCATCCAACATCCTCAGAAAGTCCTGCAGAGCAGAAAAGCAGGGTACAGAGCACTTGAGAGAAGCTTGGTAACAGAGCTACCCTGGGGTAAAACACCTATTCATGCAGGCTGAAACAGTGACAATCAAATCTGCTTCTGTTCCCCATACCCTAACTCGCCACTGTAGCCGAAAATAGCTGGGTGACCACATATAAATACCACTATTCAGACAGAAGTGGTGGGATGTCCCAGGAACATCATACACCCTATGGACCAGGCATCATGCACGTCTGAGAAGAAACATATAGGAGTGTGTTATTAGTGTCTTGTCATCGGGTGGACAAAGTGGTTCAGGAGAGCACAGGGCAAGGCACGCATCCTGCCCAAAGAGCTTAACTTCTAAGCTTTAATCAGAAGAATTAGGGCTTTACTTTGGCTCTAATTTAATCAGAATGAATAGCGGAGGTGGTCATGCCATTTCGTGGGCAGGGTGCTATCCGCTCCGGGCATTCCCTCCTGCCTTGCGTTCCATAGGCAGCACCCCTTGGTGGCCAGGGTCTCACCACCGATGACAGGCACTGTCCTGATGGCCACAGCTCAGCTCTGAGCACCTCAGGCAGGATGACAGCCCTCTTGGCTCCGGGGCAGCTTCCCAGGCCGGCTTTACCCTCCCATTGAAGGCTTAGCTCTAGGTGGGCTCCCATAGGGCTGTCTGAGGTCTCGGCTACCTGGAAACACGTGCATGCATCTGATGGCAGCTCCAGCAGGTCTCTGACATCTCTGCTCACTCAGCACTGTCCTTTGGGCTGGAGCCATCAGGAAACGGCCCCTGATGGTCGTTTTATTGCCAGCTGGACCGTAGCCTGGGACCTGGTTTAGCCCAGCTTCCAGCACTCGTGCGGTCGCGTGGCTGTGCCGTGGGCGTAGCGGAGTTGGACCAGGTCTCCCAGCAGGAGATTTGTTCCCTTCGTGGCAGGCCCCTCCACCCACAACATGGGGGTTGCAGACGCCTTGGCAGGACAGGATCTATGCACAGGGAAAGGACGTGGGGCTAAACTGAGGGCAGGCATTGCTCTTCCTCCCCCCCAACCCCGACTTAGCACCTGCCTCACCCACCACATCATCACAGGATCACTTTTCCTTCCTTTTTAACTGCAAAATGGCACTTTGGGGAGTGACATTGCACCTGGCAAGATCCATTTCAAGGCAAAGAGCCCCAAACTGTGACTGGTCAAAGCAAACCGCCCTGTCCTACTGATGTGAGCTGCAACGGTCGGAGGGCTTTCATCGCTCACCTCTTTCCACCCTCTTTCTTTTTTTTTTTGACACTCACTTCTGTTAGCTTTTGCACAGGAGCCAGAGGACCCCACTGCAAAGCCGGACCGCAGCTGCCCTGGGCATGGTGCCACCCCACCACCCTCCTCCCTGGCCGGAGCAAATTCCCAACCACGGCAGCAGGCAAATACCAGGCAGGCGCACTGGATGTGACCCTCATCCCACTGCCTTGCACTTCTCCTTGCTGCCTTTCCAGCCCACAGAAGTGGCTCAGGTCTCCCCGAGCAAAATCTAATCAGGCCTGCGTTAAAAAATGGAGGGGGAAAAGAAAAGCCCCGATCATATTTTTAAATAATACCAAAAAGCTGTAAGTATTTGGTCGGCCTGCTTGTTCTTACTGCCTGGGATCAGCCCGATTATTCAGGGATTCATTTTTATTTCTGAGTTTTATTTTTTCTCATTTAACAGCTGCACATTAATAAAAACTCCATTTATTGGAGGATTTGGCTGGGATTGCTATAATAAAATAGAAGGATTTGTGCTGGGCACTAAAAGAACTCTGCAAAAAGTAGTGTTTTTCCAGTGATTAGGAGCGCCGGAACATATTGTTTTGCCGTGTAGCCCCGTCACTGCCGAGGACGGTGACAGATGTCTTGTGTTAATGTTGAATGATTAAATGCCATTTCTGAAGCCACTCCCTAGCTGTGTAGCACGGTGCTGCTTCACCCACACAATCTGCCTTCAATCTGTTCCCTTCGCCGAGAGCATCCCGCCTTGCTGACTGTCAAGAAGCCCTCATCACAACCCGGGCTGCATGTCCTGCCCCAGGGCCAGCCTACGTCCAGCCAGTGTCTGCACATCAGCCTTTCAGTCACCCTGCAAGGACCAAACCAACCGTCATTGCAGCTCAGAGATGGAGGACGTGACCAGTGGATGCCGACAGACAAGTACAGCTCCTGGGCTTCTCATCCTGTTGTGGTGTCCTTCACCCACACCACTAGTGAGAGCAGGTTTGGTGGGAAATGTGAGGCCAGCCCAAGATGTCACCATTTCCAGCGCTATCCACCGCTCTGCTAAAAGAGGTGATATGTCTCTGCACGCTTGCCTCTCTTCTATCCACAGGCCACTGCTTGTGTCAGCAGGGTCTTCCTTGATCTCATTTTTAACCATTGCCTTCAAGCAGGGCGAAGAACATCCCAATCATGGGTGTCTACACAGCCATGTCCAGGTGCACCAGGGGCTCCACAAGCCCTCTAGCACTGGCTTACTCGCTTTCCAGTATTCCTAACCCATCTCCTTTCACTCTCTATTCTGCTAAACCACTAGAGCCCACAAATGGCATCCTGCTCTGCTCAAAACCTGTTAAGTAATTCAGCTCTGGGGAAAAAGACCTGGTCTAGTGGAAGGTGTCTCTGCCCATGGCAGGGGGTTGAAATGAGATGATCTTTAAGGTTCCTTACAACCCAAACCATTCTATGATTCTATGAAAAAGAGCCTCTGCTCAAGAGAAGAAGATGGGCAGGCCAGGAGCAAGGTGGAAATGGTGGCTCACTGCTGTCCACCCAAAATTTATCAAACAACAGTGATGGTCCTCTTCTAAAAGCCTGCTCTGGCCTTGACAAACACAAACATCTACCCAGAGAGATGCATGCAGGCACGCGCGCGCACACACACACACACACAGATCCTTGATCAGAACATCTGTATCCTCTGGAAGTATGTTGTCTTCGCAAAACCATTATCTGTTTGGCATCTGTTGCAATGACCTACTCCAGCGACAAGTCGCGCGCACACCACTTCTGAGCCACACGCGCACACGCGACATCTGAGTCCCAACACAGCACAGAGGACAAATAAGGTTGTTTCCCCAAATAGAGCTGATGTGGTGGGGGGAAGGGAGGAGCCGGCTGGGGAAAATCTGGCCGTTCACATGCATTCACACATGTCGTTACAAGTCCTGTCAGTCAAGGAGAAAACATGGTAGGCGGCCCTTCAGCAAGCCGGGAGGTGCAGAAAGATGTTAAGGAGGGGGATGTCCCCTTGGGAAGCCAAGCCAAGATGGTGTGATCGCACCCATTCAAGCCATCCGCAAACAGCACCCTTCTGTCCGCCTCCATTCCCTCCTTCCAATCCTCTCAGTGCACCCCGTGGATTGGGAGGCGACATCCCCCCTTGCCCCATGACCAAATGCCACCGAAGACATCAGCCCCCGGGCTTCAGCGACATGGCTGCGCAAGGTGTCCCTTCTGCAAAGTGTGAGGAGGCGGGAGGGCAAGGTGGTGCCAAACAGGCAAGAGGCCCAAATTGACTTATTTCTACCACCTCTCCTTTAAAAAAATATGAAACCTGCTGTCACTCGCTAATCCATCAGTCTGACAGGTCAAGTAAAAGCAGGTTGCCCACTCGCTTTCACTTCTCCCCCAACTTAATCTCTGTGCTAAATTACAAGTTGATAATGGGTTCCCATTAATTATTGATTTTCCAGATAATACTTGTTAAAGTAGAATTAACGCTATTGTTTCTGAACAAATACTGCCCAAATACTGTGTTTAGCGGGCTTGTAATCAGCTTTACCCACTTCTCCTCTAATCTGATTGAAACAGATTTCCTACCAAATCTTTTTTATCATTTTGTTGATATTAAAAGGTCACATATTTATGCCTGCCCAAAAGTTTAATTTAAGTTACTGCAATTGATTATCATTACGTGTTCATACATGAACAGCAGAGTGCTCATGAATGCAGCTTTAATTTAGACCGGGAATGAAGAAGCAGAGAGAAAACCAAAGTAGAACACTTTCTGTGGTGTTCAGTGAGTGATGTTAGGCATTGTACATTTTAGCTTATTTTCCCAAGCCCTATATTATGATTCTGTTCATCATAATGCCTTTTGACCCGTTGCATTTACTCCAGCATAATTATCCTTTAATACTCTTATAAATGAACTTTTAGCTTATCTTCCGTTAATTCTCAGAACAAGCAAAGCACACACGTAACAAACAAAGCCATCTAAATAAAGTGTTTAACCCTTTTGGTGGCTTTCCCTGATTATTCAAAGGCGGGCTGTGCGTTTTAGGGGTAGGTGGCTTAATTACACTTCCTTTCACGAGGTGCAGAGCGTGTGATGGCATTTCAGCCCCTCCTCAAGCCAAGCCCCATCGAACGACTCTCTGAAAAGCAAAAGCAAGGAATTAAAGCCGAAGCAAAACTAGCTGGCAAGAGTATCACAGGTCAGCCTGGGATTTCTCCAGTGTCGGGCGGCCGCCCAGGCCGAATGGCACACAGGACCTGAGGTGAGCTACTTAGAAAGGAAAGGTGGAAGCGACTTGTCTCAAGCACTTGAGAGGCTTCACTTTGATTTCCAGCTCAGCCATGAGCCCTTAGTGAGCCCTTGGACAACTCAGCTCTCCAAGATGTGGAGGGATGTTTGTTCTGTGTACCTGCACCTTGAGCAGAGACCATCTTTCACAACACAGCCATCGAAAAGCTCACAGTACTAAAAACTATATTGTCTTCCACCTTGTTTCTCCTTCACAGCCATGTACAAGCCATGGTGGGAAATGGGTTGTTCCATTTACTGTGTTTCAGAGTTTGGCACACAATCACGTCTCAGCTATGGTGTCAACAAAAGTTTCTATAAATACAAATATTCCAGGAATAGGATATTTGGGGAGCACAAAGACCGACACTGGTTTGCAGCTGTAGCTGGGTGCAGGCGAGACCCTGCAGACTGGACTGGAGACACCATCTGCCAGCAGAGTCCTCCTTGTCCTTCATAACCCAAGAGGGACAAGAGTCTGTGATACTCCCAGCGCCTTGGACACCTGCCACGGACCTGGCATGTCAGGCTCTCTCAAACTTTTCTGCAGATGGCAAAGCTGCAGCCCATCTCTGCCGTGACCTGATTTCCCTGATCCACCTTGCGACGAGCGCGAGGTAGCTGGCACCGGCCAGTGCCTGCCTCCCACGGTGGGGGACAGACGCCCGGGAACCCACCGCCCAGACAGCCCTGCTGCCTGGGCATTTCTGAATGTCCCAGATGGGGACAAGATCGGTAAGGGATCTGTGACACAATGAGGGGTCACCTCCTCGGCAGGAGATGTCTGCTGCTTGCTAGTGCTGCAGTTGCAACTCCTCTCGCTGTGGTCACTCCAGTCTCCTTGCTGCGGTTATTTAATATTAGCATGGCAAGCAAAGCAAGAGAAGGTCGGTCTCCTGGAGAGGTTGCTAAACCTGGGCATACAAGGGCAGAGAAATGGAGCATTATTTTCCCTGAAGGAGCTGAGACACAGAGGTTAAAGACCAGATCCAACATAGGCTTCAGCTGCCTGGGACTCAGACTTTGGGTGTCTACGTACAACCCTGCAAACATAAAACACCTTCTCAGCAGCTGGTCAATGGTCATCCCGAGCAGCTGCCCGTTTTCCCAGGACACATGGCAATGAGGTCCCACAGGCAGAGCGAGGAACAGAGATGGGTGGATGTTTCAACCACCAAGCCGTTGTCCTGAAATGGCTCCACATACAGCAGGGATTCATCTGCTTCAGCATTTCCTTCCCCACACGCAATCCTGCATCTGCCTGTTCCAAAGGCGAACTGCTTTCATTTTCCACCATTCCATCAGAGAGCGTCTCACCTGCATAATTCAGAGGTAGCTAGAGGACAACTCATTAGAGACAATTCTTAAGATCCTCTTTTATAGACTGGGTAAACTCTGCAACTTGCCAGTGAAAATCAAACAGATTTTCATGGAAATTTGGTGACATTCAGTGAAAAGCTATTAGCGTGCATAATGAGAAAATACCTAATTCTCCCAAAGAAGGTTTTATGCCCATAAGTGCATCTACAATAACCTGGAAGGGTTAGATTATAGCTAGTAATGCCAAGCAGACCTCTAAAGGAGATTAACTCAGGAGTTTTGTTATTAAAGGTGTACTGTTCATGAGTCTAACTCCACTACAGTGGTAGATACTAAACAGTACTAAAAAAGGTTAACAGCCCTCAGCGGCTCTACGAGACAACTTGCCCATGTTGGTGCATGTTCCAGTAAAAAAAAAAGTCAAAAACCCACAAATGAAACAGCCGTCCTCTTTGGTCCCCAGCCCATCTTATTTGCTCTCTAATATTATTTGCCCTCACGAAATCCTGTTATAGTCTTTTCCCTGGTTTTGCCATCAAGATGATGATTCTTTCAAAGTCACGGGGCTGGATCCTCAGCTGCTGTGGACTGACCCAGCTTCGTCAGCTAATGGGACTATGTTGACTTAGATCAGATGGGAATCTGGTCGTTCCCCTGCTTCACGTGGAATGGACTCACAAAGATTATCAGTTATCTTTAAGACTATCGTGTATTTATTGTAAAGAACTCTAAAAGCGGTTTTCCCTCTTCAGTTTTTAAGAATCCAATCCTGTGCTGTAGCTTAAGGACAAACAATTTCACGATTACCACCAGCAGAGCCAAGGCCAACTTGAGAAATTTTTATTTATTTCCTGATAACATAATCCACATTCCACAGAATTTGCCATATGAAATATACTCCTGTGTAATACCAAAGTGTTAATGGCGCAGAGTAAAACCGCAAGCTGGTTTGAAATGCAGAGATTTTTGAAGAAAAGATATGAAATCACATAATGCAGCTCCATAATCGTTTGACAATAAATGATCCTTTTATCCGATTATTATTTCAGTTGCGTGGTTTTTAATAAAATGCAGCAGTTACCCGTTCCCCAAAGCATTTGGACCACAGTTATGACCAAAGAGCATCATGAAAGCTGGGTCCTGGTCCTTCATTACCCCATGTGCAGCCCGAACTCCTCAAACCTTAGGACCATCAGTGGGATGAGACATAGGATCACATAATTAATAGCTTTAAACTGCAGTAGCTCAAATGAAATCATTGCACCAATGGTTACCGACTGCCAGGCAGGAAATGGAGAGAACCGATATAGGAATATGAAAAAGAATTCAAAGCATTGAAAAAGACTGTGACTAATAGAGTCAGAGAGAGGAAGAAGGAAGTCTCTACATTTACCAAGAGCAAACATATCTCCTGCTCATTAGCTAGCTTTGCTACAATATGCTGCTTGTTAAGCTGCCATTCACAGTTCAGAATAATTTCCTTTTAGTCAATAAACTTTTGCAGTTTTAAACAAGGAAAGAAGCAGCGGTCACATCTTTTGGTGACAGCTGCAGGAAACTACCAGCTCCTTAACTTTCCAAGGGGAAATGCTCCACCACCAATAGACAACTTAATTTGTAAAGAATTCAGGAGAGCTAAAACAGCACCAAAGAAGTCCTGCTTTTTATGGTTTCAGAAAAGGCAAATGATCCTTTTCCATCAGATTAGAAGTTGGCTCAAAGAATGTAAGCATGTTGATAATACTACGGCTTCTCAAACGAATTTGATTTCATTCTGGTTTAAAAATAAGTGAGTGTTATATAATATTAGCTGTGCCCATATTGACGAGTTTTCAATCTATTTAACTGCTAAATCCTCAAATCAACACCAGCCTTTTCACAGCCCGGTAGACTTTGGTTAACCACTGGACTGCAAAGAAACATTAAATGTTACTGGGTTTTCGTCACGTTTGCAGAGGATTCAAAAACGAGCACTAAATAGCACAGGGTCACGTCAGATATGCAGACGAATTTAACCACCTGCAGAAATATATTATTGTCTTCTAAAAAGCTACAGCCAAAGGCAGGTCTACATCTCCATGGAAAAAGATGGTGACTAGAGACAGTCCTTTAGGATGGTGCCTGAAATAGCTGAAGAAAAAGGTTGACTAAAATGCCATGGTTGGAACAGATTCTGTCTCTGACGTGAGATTAATTTGGATAAGAAAGAAGGGACATGTTTTGCACCATGAATTCCCTAAAGTTATTTACAACAGCCAAAAAAAAAAAATGGGCTGTTCTTAACTGTGCCAACTATGAACTTGGCTGTTCATACATGGTGTCATGTGTACATGGGGTACAGGAAAATTACTCACCCCCAGAAAAGACATTATCAGAAACTAGGGCATAAAGATATGAGGCAGAGGTAAATTTTTCTCATTTTGTTTTGTTTTGTTGTTGTTTTCTGGCCCCTGGGGACTGAGCGACAGAGGTGTAGAAGCGGATTTGCCATCAGTAACTCACCTAATCAGCATGCAAAATAACACATGTTGAATTTCTGGAGGAGAAGGTCAGGAAAGAAGCACCTTCTTTTGCCTTCGCAAATTCTGCAATTGGAAAGGAAGAGTCCTTGCCTTTTGCCTTCCAAATTTTCTAGTGGAAAAAAAAATAGTCCTGAAAAACTGCAAAAGCAGCATGGGAATCATACTGCCTTGGTCATCCCTTGCTGGCCTCAGCAAGATACCAGCTGTTTGGGAAAACACTGAGTAACCGGGGATGCTTCGCTGCTGACTACAGGCCAGTTATACAGATCCGTGACGTGGGTCTGATTTTCACATGCGCCCCACTCTACCCAGTTCCTACTGAAAGCTACAAACACTGCAGGCTCCCAGCACCCCAGAAAATCAGGCACCATGTATCTCTACAGCAATGCCTGTGGGCTTTTTATGTATTTTTCTTGTAATAAACAGGCAATGGCAAATGCAGCGAAAGAAGATGTGCCAAAGCAGAATTACGTGTCAGAGAAAAAGCCACCAGAGCCAGACTGGACAGGAACAAAGTGACTGACCTAGTGACAGACCTTCATTACAGTCAGCCACTGTGCCAAGTAATTCAAGAGCAAATTCTTGTTACAGCAGTATTTTTCAAAATCTTTACAGCTGCCAAAAATATTTGCAGAGCATTAAGTTTTTTTTCTTTACCCTGATCAACTACTTGAAGTTAAAGATAGTCCTACGGAGTATCTACAACAGCACCCTCTGAGATTTCCCAGAAGAAATGCAGATGCCCATGTAGCACATTCATGCCTCCTGACCACAACTTGCTTCTCTATAACTTTTCACAGCCCTGGCAGTAGCCCCTGGACTGCCAAGGGTCTGGACATCTGGCTGAAATCCAGTGGTCCAGAAGGTATGATACAGCAGGAGTTGAATAGTTATATTAGGGGCTGCAAGGCATGCAAGGTAAACATCTGAGCTAAAACCCAGCTCAGGAGGGCCCTTCTCCTTCCTTGTAATGGTGGAGAAACATCAGCAGGTTCAAAGCTGGATAACTGAAGCCTTAGTCGCCTGCAGAGATTATCAAAGGTGGTAAGAGCACAAACTCTTTCTTTGGCATGTACAGATCAATTGAAATGTCTGACCAAAATGCCCAAGTATGACAGATAGAGCCACACCTCATCTGTATTTTTCTTCTCTTGATTAGGTAGAAGTGATCTACCTAGTGGTTTGGGTTTTTGAACTGGAGAACTAAATGCAGTGTGAACGTTGAGCAGGACTGTCTGTTCAGTTAGATTCCTTTGACAGGACTCTCCACCAGCTCCAGCAAATTCGGACCAGAATAAAATTGATGTTGTTAAACCAGGCTGAATATATTGGTGGCTCTGGTACTTCTCTGGCTGTTGAAATCCCAATATGGGATTTCTCCAGAAATGAAGGAGCAGTTCAGTTACAGGATTGGGGTCACATCTCCAAGCACAGAGAATGTGCACCAGCAATGGCAGTACAAGCTGACAGCTGTCATATATATTCTTTCACCAGAAGAAAAAAAAAAGGTTATTAAATGAGCAAAAAACTTCGCACAACGCATGCCACCATTACACCAGCATCAACCCAGAGGCTCAGAAACACACAGAGGCAACAACCCTGGGAACCACTCTTTTCTTCCTGGGGATCTCATCCATTGCCTGTCCTCCCCAAAGAAGAGGCGAGGACGGCGCGCGTGTGGCGAGAAAGGCGTTTGTCCAAATTACCTTATTTATTCATGGGCCTTCCTTAATAGTAATGGTAAGAATAATAAATCCTGTGGGAGCAATGTAACTAATTCATGCACGGATGTGCAAATGGGCAATTTGCAAACTAATTGCCCCCGCACAATATGCTGTGCTGACAGGTTGTCCGAACGCTGGCTCTGGGTACTTTTTGTACGCGGCGGCTGCCTGGTAAGAGGCGGTTGAAATGCTTTCTGGGCAGACAATGGGCTTGCTCAAGTGTGCAACTATTTCGGAGGGAAGCTATCCCGCCCACCCCGGGTGGCGAAGGTTTGTTCTGCCCGCGTCCAGCTGCCGTGTCCTGCCAGGAAAATACAGGGGCCATGTGCGGGACAAAACAGTTTTGCCTTATTGCCTCTGCTGGCTCGGAAGGACGCAGAGAATATCAGCAGCATATGGGCCTCGGGGGATTTCAGCCATTTAACAAACATTATATGCTCCATAACAAAACAACAATATTTCGGTACTCAGATCAACCAAATAACTAAATTAAATTCCCTAGACGGTGATGGCTGGTATGCTAATTGGCTTGCCTTGTGGATTTTCTATGCGGCTCCCCAAGAAACAGATTGGCCCATTTTTCAGGCAACTGATTGTTAATTGGAGTAATGAATAGCAGGCTGGAGGGGCCGATCACTTCGCTTGGTAAATTCAAACCCCCGTTATTCATGAGGACAAGCTAGAGGTGAAGTGGTTTTCATGGGAGGTGGGCAGACGGGCTGGTGCCAGGTTGACCCACAGGCATTTTTCTTTTCCTTTACGCTGGGAACACAAGGGAGGGTTTAGCACCTGATTCCCCCATCCCTCTGGGATGCTGTGCTCCTCAAAGAGCTGAATTGCCCGCGAGAAGGGCTTCCCCTGCTGACTACAGGAGACAGCCAGTACCTTTATGGAGCAGGTCTCTGCCGATCTGCTGCTCTGGCTCTATGGTCCATAACACAAGCAATCTCTACTGCCTCTGGGAAAGTCCTCGGTTTTGCTACACTTTGCTTCCACGGTAGCTCTGATGGGCTGGACAGAAGGACTCCAGAGGCAGGAGCAGGCTGGTGCAGGTCAGAAGGACACAGCTCTGAGCCATCTCCCTTCATCATCCCAGCTCCTGCATCCTCAGCTGGCCATACAGCCACTGCTCCTTCCCCTTCCCACTCACTCACCAGCAGTGGTTCTGGTTCCCCACTGTCCCAGCTTCCCCAGTTGGTTAGAGGAACACAATTGGGGTGTGGGGAAGGTGAAGCTTGGGGTCTTGTGTGCTCCTTGATCCAGAACACCCAGCCACCCAAGCCCACACTGGCAAGGATGAAGGCTGTTACCTTGTTTCCCACCCTGCTCTCTCCAATGCCTGGCTTCGATTTCAGAGTGCCAAAATGCCGAGTCCTCTTTGTTCCCGCAAGCCAAGCTCTCAGCATCTCCCCGGGGCTAAGCAGCCCTCTTCAGACCAGGCTCCATGGTGGCACACAGGACACCTGCATGCTCTTCTGAGCAAGCTTCCTCACAACTGCTTTCTGCACCAAGACACGAGGTAACAACTGCCTGAAAACCACAGCCAAACTATTCACCAAAGACTATACTCAGAAAATTTAAAGAATGGGTCCCTTAAGGGTACTTCAAGTACTATTCTGCAGCTGATGAGCTTTTCAGTTTGTTAGCTGAATCAAAAAATATCTTCTCTAAATTCACAGTTACCCTAGCAAAATATTTTAACTTGTTAATACATCACCTTCCCAGGCACAACCACAGTTACACATTCTACTAAAATGTAGTAATTGTTTCAGTTGCATATTCTCCAACAAATGCACGGTTTTGGTTTCATGTTGAGCACAAAAGTGGCTCAAACCAGTGCACAGGTGCCAAATGTCAAAAGTCACTTCTGAAAATCACACAGCATAATTTTTCTGCATCATGATATCAAAGTAACTGAGCTCATCAGAGAGACTAACATTACCTTTTGCTTACAGGAGACTTATTTTCATAAATAATGTTAGAAGACAGGTAGGTGACCCCATTTACTGTGAAAAAATCTGGCACAAGAGAAGACACACTATATTCAAAAGCAATTAATGATTTTTGGAATTTGCTTTTCTGGGTGACCAAGGCGGGTACCCCAGAAGACCCAGTCCTCAAAGGGCAGAGAGGCTGGTGTTGGAAAAAAGTCTCCTTAAAGTGCCTCAGGTTGAAAAGCAGAGATTTCCTATGTTTGCTTCCCTAAGCTGATCATAACTATTCATCCAGGCACTTCTGCACTTCATTCACCCTGTCATACAAGTGCTTTATAACCAACGGTGAATCTATCACGGGGGCACTAGAAAATACATTCATTTTACACGAAGTAAACCACTGAAAATTGGTTTGCTTCTTCAAGGAAGCTTAGAAATACCTGAGAGCAGTCCTGCAGGTCCTGAAGCATAAATGATTGAAGGCTAACAACCGGCTGCCACTAATATTTATTTGTCAGTAGTTGGTGCAAGACATGAAAAAACTGAGAATACCTCTTTTCTTTCAAAGATGCGTGATCATTATTTCACACACAAAACTTTAGGCACCTCCTAACAAATGAGAGTTTCACAGTGTTTCAGAGTGGAAAAGGGACTTTCTGGCTCATTCTCCCTTATGAGACTCTAAGGATTTATCACCAATATACAGGGTCAGGCAAAACCACGTGGAGGACTGGGAGTAGTGAACTCCTCCTCAAGGGGCACTGGGACAGCAAAGCACCTCCAAAAATGGCTCTCAGGGCATGAGAAGCAACATTCAGCAAAGAAGAAAATAATACTGCACTTGGATCTGATGCAGTTGTTTAAGCTGGGCATAGTCCTCTGGACACAATGCCACACTTTTTAAGGTACCCTACATTAAAGTTAAGGTTTGTTTCTGATGTGTTCCACCACAGCTTCTGAGGGCTAGCTCCATGCGAAAGCCCCCCGGGGGGTCACGCTGATGCCCTTGTAGCAAAGGTGGCCAACCATGCCCTGGGCTGTGTTAGCAAAAGGGGAGCCAGCAAGAGAATGGAGAGACCCTACCCCCCCATTCAGCACTTGTTTGTTCAACCTAGAGAAGGGAAGGCAATGGGGAGAGCTTATTGTTATCTGCAGCTGCCTAAAGAAGAGAAGACAGAGCTGGGCTCTTCCCAGAGATCTTCAGTGACAGCACAAGAAGTGACGGGCACAAGCTGGAACATGGCAAGTTCCTATTAGACATCAGGAAACAAATTTCACCTTGTGGGTGCTGGGACAGGGCACAGACAGTCTCCATCCTTGGAGATGCTAAAAACTCAACTGGACAAGGCTTTGAGCAACCCAATCAAACTTCAAATTTGGCCCTATTTCATGCATGGGAACCTCAAGAGGTCAGTTTGAAGCTAAATTAATCTAAGTTTCAAATATCACACCCAAAATGTTTTTTAAAACCACAGCATTTTTACTAAAAGCTGCTTTTTTGAACTTTTACATCATACATCATATAGTAATAGCTCTCAAAAGCTCTATAGAAGAAGTTGGGATCAGGGGAAGCAGAATGATAAGGTGAGAAAGGACTTTCTTCTCACTCAGAATATTTGCAATTGACTGCAAGATTATGACAAGATCATAAAAATATTTTTTAACAAAATCCTGGTCAAGGCACAGGCTGTCTATTCAGCTAGACAAACCTGTGCCACTTGACAACCAGCTGAGCTCATGAATAATATACATATTTGAACAAACGCTTTGCTGACACACTCACTGATAGAACATACGTTTTTGATTGCCTGGAAGCCCATCCCTAATGTGCGACACATGAACAGCTCCTGAAACCATGAACAGTTAAAAACGGTAGCAATTTGTTTTCACTTTACTCATCCTCCCCATCCATTTTTTCCTCAAAACAAGCTTCTTGCAGGAATTACAGATAATATTCAACACAGTGCTATGTGACAGCCCACAGATGGATGCATTTCTAATGAATTTGGAGAAGTTAAAAATGCACTGATAGCAGACATGAAAAAAATCTGGGGAATTCTCCTTAATTAGATTACACTCTGCGCACCCTGTCTGTATGAATGAGGACACAGCAGTAGAAACTGCCTGACAGCGTTATTAATGCAACTGCTAGGGTTCGTAGTAGCGGACATCTGTTTTAAAGCTGTGATCCAAATCTGCCCCTAGAGGCCAATCAGCCGGGCTTTGGACCTTGGTCTAAAACATTAAAAGCAAAATTCATACTTGCTGGGAGCAGGTGCAATTCCATTAAACTCAAAGGTATTACTGCTCACCACATTTCAGCCTAGATTCCAAACAGTTCCTACAGTCTGCAAGTGAGTGCAAGGAGAAATAAACCCATTCATTATAAAATGTTCAAATATCAGCAGGGTGTAGTAATGTCATTCCTCAGCCTAGAACTGTGCCTCAATAGAGCGACCGGAGCACAAAACACACTCAGCTCCTACTCGCTGCCCTACAAGCCAAGGGCTTGAAAATTTTGCTGTATTTTCTCCCTCATGCTTAATTTTCTTGCATACAGACATGCATGAGGATACATCCCCTTGCCTAGAATATTTTTTTTTCTCTGAAGCAGAATCAGTTCATGCTTTATAGCAATAATCCAAGGCACAGGTCAAATATGGAGGGGGCAGAGGGGGAAAATCTGGAAATGATCCTCCTGTACGTCACTGCAGACAACAGGCACACACACCTCCGTATACATAAATAACCGCTAAGCCATCCCCATTCATGTTTCTAATTAGTGCAACCTATTTAACAAACAGACACATAATATAGGTCAATTATGTAGGTCATGATAAATTTGTGAAGAACTTCAGCCTGTAGGACACCAAAAGCGCCACGTTGAGGCAGCATTTTCAAAGTTACAGCTTGTTTCTGTGCACGGCTTATGAACAGCAGTGAGGAACGGCAGAGACCTGCTTGGCTTTTCTGTTCTGCAGTACTACAGCCACAACCACGAATGAAAATATCAGTGACATCCCCTGGGAGATACCCTCTGTCATATGACCACAGAACGTGGTGGAGCCCATCCAGTATTTATTCTAGACAAACCCAGTGCAAAGCCACTAAGATCATCTATTACACCCTACTGTAGAGCAAGAGCAAAATATAGTTACTCGACCCGATTCTAGAGTGCTTCAGAGTTTGAACTTATTGCCACACAATACCTTTAGCTCTAGAAAAAAATCCTGGAAGACCAAAAGCCATATTACTTCACAACACAGAAATTGTTGAGGCATCGTTAGAAAAGCAAAGACAGAGCCAGAAAAGCAAAGCAGCCAGTGGAGAGCCTACATGTGAATACGGCAAAGGCATGTTTTGATCATGATTCCCTCAGAATAGGCGGCTTATGTGATTGTTTTGCCCACCTGCTGCCCCTCCAAAACTTTCGAATCAGTTACTAGTTTCCGCCACAATTGCCAGATATGTAAATGTCTCAAAGACGTTTAATTTCTATTAGTTTGTCAAAAACTGATGGGTACCAGAGGTGACGGAGAAATGTCTTATTTACGCTTTCTCCATAGAAAAGGAAATGGCCACTCAGCATTTATCTAGGACATTTGACCACAGCCAGGGACAGATGCAGCTCCGGAGAAGCCACAGTAGGTGCCAAGTCCTGCCTTGCTGGAAACGTTTGGAAGGAATGATGGAGAACCACAGTGGAGGGCATCAGAGAGCAGTAGGTGCCATGTGGTGTTTCAGGTAAGTGATGAGACTCCAGAGCTACCTATCCTGCTCGGGGATACAGGGAGGGCATGGGGGCAGAACATTACAGCAAACACTATGGATGTGTGGCTTGCAGCAGGGAAATAAAGGGGTTGTGGGACTCAGATCCATAGGGAAGCAAGCTTAATGCTCACTGTTCAATTTTTCTGCTAAAGGTCAGCACTGGTATAATTTGTTCTTTGAGATAAAGGGAGAAAAATGGATCTTGGATGGGAATTTGAGCTGCGGGTTTAGTTGCTGTTACCCTCCCTTAGTATTTCCAGAATATTTTTCTTCTTCAGGCAATCCCAACTTGGCCTGCTGTGGGACAGGACTTCTGGCTTCCTGGACCGCCGTTAGCAGAGGAACTCCAAAAATCTTCAAATGAAATGTCTCAGGGAGTTACACGAGATACTCTTTTGTACTTTAAACATGCAATAATACTAATAGCATTATCAGTTAAGTGGCTGGGGAGCATCTGGGACCCCGGACACAGCTGGGAACTGAGACACAGAGCAAGAGCAGTTGGGAGGCTGGTGCCTGAGCACCTGTGGGCTGCTACGCCAGCTCCAGTGGCACCAGCACCAGCCACGAGCTGGGAACAGACTCCTCACCCCTTTGAACTTCCCAAACCTGCTCTGCTGCCTGGAAGAGTCAGTCCACAGGTAGGGCAGGGGTGGCAGCACCAAGGGAAACATGCTCTGCGCAGGGAGCCTTAATTAACTGTGCAGCTCTCAGAAGGCAGATGTTCAAAACCGCACATGTGCACCCGGGTCCACATAAGGCAGCCCAAACTCTATCGCTGGCCTTGTGTCAGCTGGTTGAACTCCTGCCTGCCTCTCTGAGGATGTGAGGAGATGTAGCATTTTGTCTAATTTGTATATGTTACTAACCTGGCTCGCATGAAACAACTCACCAATCATGCGCAGTTCAGGGGTACGCTGTGCCAAAGATACTGACCTTGTATTTATATCTAGAATATAATCTTGCTACTGTTTGCAATAGTCATGACTGAACTGGTGAAATAACCTTTTAATTATACAGTTTCTCATATTTGTACAATTTGTCTTTGATCACTGTTTACTAATTCTCATCCACACATCCAACATAATTGTTCTTGTAACACTGGAGTGACAGAGATAGTTTCCCAAATAACTGGTTCCCAATAACCTGCATTCTAGCTCAGGTATGATATATATAATACACCAAGCTATGAATTTAAACGTGCACATATAAGTAATATATTTAATACGTAGACACCATACTTGAAAATTGGTTACAAACCTCAGACTATATGGCTTGAGTTAATCCTGGGAATGACCACAGTACTGTGCATGAGAAAGTCTCAGGAACAAATGCAAAACCTTTTAAACCACCTACAGTCCCTCCCAGGGCCCCAGATAGGGCAAGGGGTTTTCCAAGAACAGACTCTGAAAACTGTTCCCTACGCACATAAATGATGCTTTTCACAGGAGGAAAAAAAAACCCCACAGCATTACATCCCCATTCTTTGGGATCTCTTGTCCTAACTGCAGCACTGTCTGTGAACATATATGCAAGATATTTCAACTATGAGCAATAAATACTGTGCTACTTTGCCCCATCCCTGGGGAAATGGTGATCCCGATAAAATACTGCTCTCTGCTGGCCTGGCCTGCTTTTCCACAAGGGCCTCGCTTCCCGCAGTCTGAAGTCTTCCCCCGTGAAAAGGGGAAAGAACACCTTGTTTTGCTGACTCTTTAAATGCATCTTTTAGCAATCGGCAGCAGGAGCATCTTGCATTTAGGATTGAAAAATATTATATTGCTAAGGAGAACAATATTGATATCATATAAATCTTTTGTCTTGAAGAAAAAATGAAAGTGGTCCTTGAACCTGAGTAACTCTCCAGAAGTACTCCTGTTTTCTTGCAACTTGAAAGAAGAAATGGGGTGTTCATGTAGCAGCCTCCCCATTGTAATGAGCTCGGATAAGAGTGTATTTGTGAACGTAAGGGACTGAAGTCCTGTTCTTGGTTTCGGGAAAATTGCTCCTAGGTGGGAATTTTCACAGCAGCACAAAATCCCAGTGACAACCACAGGATTCGAGATGTGGCTTCCCAGTCTTTTACTTTAAGGACAATTTCAGAGCTCAGTAGCCCCCTGGCCTGAAACTTGTAGCATCTCTACTCTCCCCATTTTTTGTTGTTTTACCTAAAGGGGATCACTCAGACCAAAGCTAAGTGAAAACCAGCTTATTTGCATTGAATTTACCTTCACACTGCCACTAGGTATCGCTGTGCTACAGCTGGTAAAGTAATAACCATAAAAACTGACATTTTTTAATCTGTCAACATCTCATATTTCCGGTCCGAATAAGGTGATGCAATGCTGCAGACTCACCAAGACCAGCCACCCATGGCCACCTGCAAGTGTCATCCTCCCCTCAGTCCCAGGGATAAAGGGTATTTACACAGCAGTCAGGCTGCATCTTTGCTTAGGTTCTGTCTGTCTTCTTCCTGATGGATTTACAACTCCAAAGATGCTGTAAACAACAGGAGCGCTACAGCAGCAATTTTGGGATTAACACCGACAGGAATTATCAGAGCACTCTCAGCTTTTTTTCAAGCTGCCTGCAGGCTCAGACAGGCTTCTGTGGAGAAACCACACCAGGTGTCAGGGTCTCGCTTACGAACTAGGAGGGTGACAAACTAAATATAGATCCTGTTGCAATCACATCATGGGTGAGCAACAAATCTTAAAGATTTTAAGTCTTTGTGCCTTAATCTTCCTTTGCAGAATTCTCCCATTAATAGAGCAGTTCCTTTTAAATACAATTAAACAACATTAAAGCAAGTTATAGAAATAGTTGGAAAGATCAGCTTCATTTACCTGGGTAAAATAGACAGGGAGTTTGATTTGAACAGTAACCATCAGTTGAAATTTCTCAATGCCTGCTACCCGCAGGGCTGGGGAAAAAAAACCAACCCATAACTAATTTGCTTTCCAAACACTGCTATGAGGCAGTCATTTACTACAATAAATAACACCCTGGGAGACTTTGCGCTCCCTCCTACAGCGGGGTCTCTCAGCACAGACACCTGCATGGAGCTGCAGGAGCGGCAGCAGGGCTCGCTGGGAGGACACGAGCCTCTCGCACACAGCCAACAGCATCATGGCTTAGACCTCTGCTCTGCACCTGATTTCCAGTCTCCACCTCTTTTCTTCATGCCTTGTGTTTGCTGCTGCACGCTCACGTGTCCTCACTCCCAAACCGCCTCTCCTCATTTTGTCCAGATTGGGTGGAAGCTGCTACAAGAGTCATTTTGGCTGGTGAAAGAAAATGATGTAGGTGGAAAAAGAGCCATTAAGGAAGTTACTCAAGCAGAAAAACTGCTAGAGGAACATGAGATCCGGAGAAAAAAAAAGTGGCTACCTAAGGGTGTCCTTTGCTCTCATCTACCAATGCTTTCTGCCTCAGAGCTGGACCCAACTTGCAGGTGAGGAGCTCTTGCCAGGGCTGGATCTCACAAGAGGAGCAGGGGCTGTCCATCGGTCCTGCCAGCCATCTCCTCGGTGACCTTATCCCAGGGTCTTCCCCTCGACTTGCACCGGCCCCGCACTGCTCCACAGCTACCTTCTGTGCCTCACCTCCGCCCCCCTCCTTCTCTCACCTCCAGGACTGTTTCTGGGATATCTTTTCCTCACACCTATAGAATCATAGAATGGTTTAGGTTGGAAGGGACCTTCAAGATCACCGAGGTCCAACCCCCCTGCCATGGGCAGGGACACCTCCCACTAGACCAGGCTGCTCAAAGCCCCATCCAGCCTGGCCTTGAACGCCTCCAGGGATGGGGCATCCACAACTTCCCTGGGCAACCTGTTCCAGTGCCTCGTCACCCTCATGGTCAAATATTTCTTCCTAATATCTATTCTAAATCTACCCTCTTCCAGTTTGAAGCCATTCCCCCTCATCCTATCACTACACGCGCTTGTAAAAAGTCCTTCCCCAGCTCTCCTGTAGGCCCCCTTTAGGTGCTGGAAGGCCACAATATGGTCTCCCTGGAGCCTTCTCTTCTCCAGGCTGAACAACCCCAACTCTCTCAGCCTGTCCTCACAGCAGAGGTGCTCCATTCCTCTGACCATCTTCGTGGCTCTCCTCTGGCCCCGATCCAACAGGTCCATGTCTCTCCTGTGTGGAGGGCCCCAGAACTGGACGCAGTACTCCAGGTGGGGTCTCACCAGAGCAGAGCAGAGCAGAGATGCAGAACCACCTCCCCGGACCTGCCGGCCACGCTGCCTTTGATGCAGCCCAGGCCGCCGTTGGCTTTCCGGGCCGCCGCCGCCACCACCGAGGGGCTCCGCTGGGCGCGGCGGGGGGAGGCCGCCGCGGAACCGTCCGTGTCCCCCGCCGGGCAGCCCGGACCCCTCCTCACGGAGGAACCCCGGCGCCCAACGCCTGTCCCCGGTCACCGTCCGTAGCCCCGCGTCCCCCGGCAGAGCGGAGCGGGGCAGGGAGGCGGTGCGGCCCGCACCGCGCCTGCGCAGCGGGAGGGGCGGAGCAGCGGCGTCGCCATGGCGGGGCCGGCGGCGGCGTGAGTGCAGGTGGGCGGTGGGGCCGGCCGANCCGGGCCTGTGGCGCGGCGGGCAGCGGCCCGACACCCGTCTCCCGCGGGGTCCCCGCCCGCCCTCGGCCGCGCAGGCTGAAGGCTTTTCCTTTGCAGCAAATCTCATCGTCGCCCTGGCAAAGGCAGGGAAGAGTTAAGCGCGGGGTTCCCTGCAGGAAAATAGGGGTAGGGGGGGGTTGGGCTGGTGGGCTGCTGCTCCTCCACCGTCCCCATCGTCCTTCCAGCCTCCCCTCTCCCGCCGTGGAGGCTTCTGTCCCCTCAGAGGATCGCCCGGTTGCTGCTGCCTTCCTCCCGCGGCGTGTTCTTTAGCTGTCGTGTCGCTGCAGCGGAGGCCTTGTGTGGCACCAGGAAGATCGGAGGGATCACCCCGTACGTGTGCCGCAATCACCCGCTGGTGGAAGCCAGAAAGATTTTTCATTTTAGCAATGCCGTCTCCCTGATTGCTGTTTCTGGACAGCCTACAGTTCCTTTTCCCCTACGCTGATCTATTCATCATATGTATTTGTGCCTGTGGTGTTGCTTTCCTTCATTTTTATAAGTTTTTTTCTTGCCCATTTTTGGCAATACACTGTAATCACCTTGAATTTAAATTCTTCCCTTGAATTTAAATTCCTCCCCCTCACACCCTCTGTACACCTCCTGAATTCATATCTTCCACAGATTACGTATCCGTCAAAGCCTTGTTCAAGTCAACTTTATCAGTTGGTTTGCTTTCTCTTCTTCATTACGCTATCAAAAAAAGAAAAGTATAACGTAATTTGCTCCCCATAAATCACCACTGACTATTTGTTAATCATCTGGATGATGTCATGTGGGTGCTTGTAGATTTCTTGTGTTGTGCTTTGCTGTGGTTTTTTTTCCTGGTATTGGAGCTGGGGAGGTCACTCTAATTCCCTAGATCTTCTGTCTTGCCTTTTAAACACTGATTTTAAATTGCACTTGTCCAGTCTTCTGGGATCTCCTTCACCATCCAGGAACTAACAAAGATAACTGCAAATGATTTGGGTTGCCCAGAGAGGTTGTGGGATCTCCATCCTTGGAGGTTTTCAAGATGCAGTTGGATGTAGCCCTGACCAACATGGTGGGTCCCCGTAGCTGCCTGTGCTTTGAGCAGGAGGCTGGATGAGAGACCTCTTGAGGTCCCTTCCCACCTCAGTTACTCTATTTAGCTTCTCTGAACTCCCCTTACTCTGTTCCTTCTTAGGCCTCAGTAGCAATGGGGAACAGAAGATTTATGCAGCTTCACGTCTTAAAATTAGTTGTGGATCTCAATGACATGCTGAAGGACGATGGATATGTTCCTTCTGAACAAATGTGTGGTCTCACAGGCATTCAGCAGCCATGGAGGCATTTGATGGTTAGGACAAGCAACATGGGAGAGAGGAATTTTGCTGCTAGGTTCAGCTTTACAAGTGATTTGCAGATGAATCTCAGATTTTTGAATGCAGGATTCTACATTGTCCTACTGGAATAAATGTAAGCATTCAACTGCAAATTTTCCTGATTTAGTTGAGATAGATTTGAGCCCTGAAGACAGTAGCTGATATCTCAGTCTTACTCCAGATACTGCAGGTGTAAACTGTTTTACTTGCCAGCAGTAGTCTGTCACTCCCTGTGTGTAAATTTTTTTACCAAGTGTTTGTTGCAGTGACTTACTACTTATGTTGACTGTCATGCCTAACTTTCTTATCACAGATCTAAACCAACTAACAGTTAAGTATTTAACTAATGCTCAAGTCAAGTTTACTCCTGTAAGTCCCTTATCAAATAACCATCATACTCTTAAATCCTTTCAGCGGGTTTAGAAAATAAAACATATCTTTTCTGTTGCATATAGGAGTGATGTGGGAACCACCTGTTCTGTGTGAAGGACAAGAAATAAAACACTTGATAAAGGGAAGAAACAAAAAATCTGATAAATGGAAGCCATGAAGATATCAAAGCGGTTCTTCGCTTTTGGGATTTTGGCGTGTATAGCTATTTATGTTGCATACATAAAATGGCACTTGGATTCCAAACCAATCGTGGGAGCAACAGAAGGAGTTGCTGAAAGCAGGGGAGAAAAACTGAACCATCAGGCACTGACCACAGATCTCTCGGTCTTTTACGGAATTATGTTTGATGCGGGAAGCACAGGAACTCGCATCCATATTTTTAAATTTACACAGCAGCCAAAAGGTATGGCCTGCTCATTACACAATAGATTAATTCTTCCATAACATATAGAGCAGATTATTGGTGATTCTTTTCTAGGGATTACTTGAACAAACATGCTTTAGCTGTTTCTAGAGAGCCATTAGGAAGTACATTATGATTCAAGTGTGTGGGTTTGAATGCAATTATGAAAACATTCAACAAGGAGAAAGTGCTGTGGTGTCAGAATGTGAACTAAATAGCAGCTGTACCTTTTAGAATGGTGCCTTGAAGAAGAGCAGTTTTTCATCACGCTGCTTGGTGGAAGACAGGATTATAAATTCAAACTGCCTTATTCCTCCTGATTTTCACCATGAGGTTGTTGGCTGTCTCCAGTGCCTGGCAGTGAGCTGCTTCTCTCTGCATTGTCTGGTTTTGTGCATCCTTGGCTTCAGTATTGGGTTTAAATTGCAAAACTTCACTGTTTGATTAAAATTGCTGTGTATTGCATATGGACAGAAAGTAATGCTGAGAAGTGAGATGGAAGTGTACAAAAACGCTCCAGTTTTCCTCTGGAGTCATAAGCTTCATTTCTTTAGGTGTTGTCAGCTCCTAGTTGTGAAACTCTTAAAGATGAAAGAACCCATGTGGATGCTGTTAGTAGGTGGTCTGAGGATGCTTTTAAGGATGTAAGGATTAGCAGTGTGGTGTATGGTGTGATTGGCCTGTGGGGAGCACCTTAGGTTTGGAAAAGGGGCTAGTGTAAGGCTTAGCCACCAAAGGCATTAAACAACATCCATGGATTTCTTTCTTTCAGTGTATTCCCAAATCTTAGCTTCTTCCTTGCCTGCTTCTCTTTAAACACAATTTCAGAATATATTGCAGGAAACTTTATGGATTGTAGTTGGGTACAGGAGGAGGATGTTGTCAAGCTCATGTTATCTTGCCTGCAGGTTCGTCTAATTGTCTATACTGCAGATATCCAAAATACTATGGTCTGGCTCCCTTTGCTGCCGTTGAAAATGGTGGCAAAGGTTCCACTGAGTTTTGCTGGAGTCAAGTTTAGCCAGAACAGAGCACGCTGAAACGTGGGGTCTTTGTTACCAATGCAGTTTGGAAAACTGCACATGGCAGGTGTAAGGGCTCAAAGAGAACTTGCATCCATCTGGTGATTATATGCTGTGCATGAAAAATATGTGCATAGTAGACACCAGCACCTGAAAAACAGCCATGACTTTTAACACTGGTTTTCTCGGGAGCTAATTTCATAGCAAGGGCTGTATTTAAAGGTCGAGTGGCTGTTGGTAGTTCATTAGACAGAGGCTTCAGTTGACTTCCGTTGGCACATAATGACATAATTTGTAAAATAGTTTTCTTTTTGTGTATGCAAAATTATTTGTACAATTACTTATTTTGGACTATTGCTTTTGAACAGAGACTCCCAAATTAACCCATGAGACATTTAAAGCACTGAAGCCAGGTCTATCTGCATATGCCGATGATGTCGAAAAGGTAATTTTGTTTCTGTTACTGTAAAAGTAGGTGCCCCAAAACCTCCTGTTCTTGATATGCCCCACAGATCACATCTTGCTGTGGTGCAGTATGCTGAACTGTCTCAGTTCAGGGGAGTGTCTCCAAGTGATACAAGCCCACAGTAAAAGTTGGTCAGCATGCAGAGGAGCAAGGAACAGAATGCATCTAGTCCCACTCAGTGGTGGTCAGTAGATGTTTTTCCTGTTGCTGCCTTAAGAATTACGATGCACTTAAGAAAATGACAAAAGAGTTGTATTGGATTGGAGCAGAGCCTTCTCCAAAAGCGACTGAATTGGATTCTCAGGAAAACAGTCTAACAGGCCAAGTACTAAGTGACTTCTCTCCTGTCTCCTTTACCTTCTGGCTCACAGGGATTTAGGGACTTCCTGAGCCAGACTACACCCAGCTCACAGTGTTTTACTGGTTCCAAAGGTCTTTTTTCCGCAGGGATTTGTCATACTGCCTTTTGAACCTTTTGTAGCCAATACATTCAGTGGCAGAGAGTTCTATGTGACTGTTTGAAAAAGGGACTCTTCCTGTTTGTTTTTGACCTGTTGCTGGAGAATCCCCATTATATCCACTGGGTCTCATGCTGTAGGAGATAGTGAGTCCTCCACCTTCTCCTGACCCCTGGTGATATTCACTTGTCTCTGTTCCACATTGACAGTGAATCATACCTCTGATCACCTTTTTGCCCTTCCAAGAAAGGCAAATCCAAAGAGTTTCTAAGATGCCTTTTTTTGTTCTTTCTCTGCTCACAGAGTGGCCAGGGAATAAAAGAGCTCCTGGAGGTGGCAAAGAAGGAAGTTCCTATGGAGCTGTGGAAGTTTACCCCTCTGGTCCTGAAAGCCACAGCTGGGCTACGGTTGCTGCCAGGAGAGAAAGCTCAGAAGTTGCTGGATAAGGTACTATTTCATGTCTTTCAGTTTGCTTTACAGAAATTTTATAGCAAAATTTGTTCCCTTCTGTGTAAGGTACATACTCCTTTACCTTCATGTACATGAGCCATTCCTATCATTTAATCCTGAAAGCAATTCAGAGCCACCTGATCTCAAATAGGGTTGGGGGGAAAAGTGGCATTAGTACAAGCACAGAGGAATGATGACAGCTCTGAATAAGCCTGGAGATGACATATAACAAGTGTAATGAGATACTCCTAACAGTTACCACAGGCTTGTTCTTACTGAGCGTGTTTGTTGGTGGTTTTGACCAGGATGCTGCTATTTTGAGAAAAGCTCTCTGCTATTTGATTGGTCATTTTATCAGCCTGCTGCTGCAAGGTTGCTCCTTCATATCGATAGGAAGTAATGTAAATTGTATTTATAGGGATGTCAAATATGTCTACTATTTTAAAACATCATAAAATAAAATATTATGTTCTAGACTTTACTGCTGCAGGAAACGTTTATTGTGTGCACTAAGTATACTCTTTTTCTAAGCAATAATTGGAAGGAAGAAATATGGTGTGGTTGAAACCCCTGTCTGTATTGTTCTCTGCTGCCTGCAAGCTGGCCCATTCTTTTCCACACTGAATTTCAACTGGAAGTGCTGCAGTTGTTACTTTAGAGGACTCTGGAAACCTAGGGCTTTGCTACTTCATGTAGGATGTAGTGTAGAGGACTTCTAACAGCCAACATGCTCCTGTTAAAAATGCCATTCCCTGGGGTATTCCTGGAAGCCAGGGTGTTTATCTTCTGCCTCTCCCATTCATATACAATACCCTGTGAGTCACCAGTTGCAGCAAAGTAAACTGGGTTCCCTTCCCTACCCATGTCCATCCCGTGTTAATGGCATTTCTGAGCATTCTTCATGCTTGAAAACCCACACATCCATCCCTATCTCTGCACCAAACTGCAGAGCCAGTGTGTAAATCGCTGAGCTTTTGTAGCAGACTGCAGGCTGATGCTTATTGGGCTCTTGAACTTCAAACAAAGTGGTGAGCAGCAGTCAGGATCTGGCCCAAGAAGAGGAGCAGTTGTGTAAAATTGGAGTTTAAAAAAAAAACTTGCTTTCCAGCTGAAAACAGAGTTCTCTGAGTGTAGTTTGTGTTTGAACTACAGGTGAAGGAGATTTTTCAGGCCTCCCCCTTCTTTGTGAGAGACAACTGCGTGTCGATAATGAATGGAACCGATGAAGGTAGGCTAACTTGTGGAGACCCTTTCTGCAGTCCTGGAGATTCCTGCTGCACTGTGACAAGTCCCCACTTACTTTAATGGGAACCCACAAGCAGCAGGTTTGACACAGTTTTCACGCTGCCTCAGGCAGTGCCTGCCAAAGAGATCTTGTGCTACGTTTTCCAATTTGAAGTCCTGAACTCTGTCCTGATTTTTAAAGCTCTGAGTGCCGGGTGGTCCCTGTGGGATCACCAGGAAGCCACTGTGCAGTCAGCACTTCTGGAAAGGTTTCTGAATATCCGCTTGTTGAGACAGTCTTCAACAACTGGTTTTGCACACCCTGCTCTTGGCAATGGTTATCATAGCTTTCTGGAAGTATTTGGTCATAGTGTTAATTATAACTGATCTAATGCGTGTGATTGTGAATTCAATGTCAAAAAATGTTATATAGAGAAGAAAATACAGGCTGAAGTAAGTTGATGCTCATCAAAAAATGCTGAGGATAGAACCCAGAATCAGTCTGGGTTTAAAATAAGTTGGAGAAACATGTCTAAATTCTAAGTAACTGAGTATGGAGATGTGTTTTAAATCTGCTTAGAAACCAAACTTTAAAATAGCTGGAGCTGTTTGGAGCTGTTTATGAGTTTCTTTTTTACTTGCTTAATGGAAGAAAGACATTGTAATTCTTCTTTTTGTTTTGTTTTAAAATTGTTAATAGCAGTGACAGCCTTGGTTCAGCCAAGGGTTGAACTGGACCATGTTGCTTAGCATGCCTTGAGTTTTAACCCCATGGATAAATATTTGAATTTGTTAATATAAGGCCCGCTAATTAATCTAATTTATGGAGAAAAGGCTTATAAAACAAGAAGAGGACAGAAACAGTGTGGCTCACAAGAATGCTTAGAGGAAAACAGGAAAAATTATAACACTGAAAAGATGAAAATTCCTAGTATTCAAAGGAAAGTTGAGTGCCTGACATCAAACAAAAGCCTACCAGTGGATGTTTTCCTAGAAGATTAACAATGTGAGTGTCAGTAATCTTCTTGTCTTTTAGCTAAGGAGTGAGGCCTTTGTGACTTCTTGCCCAAGTTTTTGACCTGTGAAATACAGAGTTCTCCAGGCATTTCATATATGGGGCTTGTCTCCCAAATATCACATAAGCTCTGGTATAGAAGATCATTGTCTTTGTTCAAGGCATCTAATCTTGGTTTTTGATGGCCATTGACAGTTGTGGAATGATTGGCTTTGGGGCAAGGTGAGTCAGGGGAGCCAGCAGAGCCAGTCCTATTCACCCTTCTTGAAGGTCCTTCTTGCTTAGCTCTCAACTAGACATCCTTTAGAGACTTTGTATTAGAAGTCCTACATTTATGAAAGGGAGACAAGGGAGCTTGTGGCAGATGGTCTCTGGTGTCTCTGTCTATTGTTGCACGGCAAGCTCTGGTTTGCTGATTATTTTGTTTAGATGGAGCTGTTAAAATGAATGAGAAAACTTAAAAATGCTTCCAGCTAAACAGGTCCTAAAACAGGAAGACCTTGTGATACGGCTCACCTTATTTGTTACTGTTGTTAGATAAAATGAAATGGTATGGTCTAATAGTGCATCTTCTGAATGTTTTCCTTATTAGGTGTTTCAGCCTGGATCACAGTAAATTTTTTAACAGGTATGTGTACACGAGCATGTGCATAAAGATATAACCAATGCTGTGAAATTTGCTCATTCATTGGGGTGGAGTGGGAGAAAGAAAGATCTGGGAATAAGTCAGCAGTTGGTTTTGGCCTGGCCTATTTAAGTCGTTAGGATTTTGGCCATTTACTTGACAGAGTGAGGAGTTTAATCCCTTTTCCTAGATGTTTAATGTAGCCTTTATTTCAATTCCCTGTAGGGTGCCAGAGCACTTTATTCCTTTTTAAAGTCTGCCACTAGCTCTGGCTAAATTTTTAATGTGGATATTCTAGATGTGCTTGGCGGCTGCACAGAGTGAAAGAAAGTGCTATGCTACTTTCTTACAGATTTATAACATAGAAATACCACAAGTGTTGACGCTGCTGAGTTAGAAAAGGGTAGCTGAAGAGTAAAGAAAAAAACGAAGCTGAAACCCTCTCTGACAATAAGTAAAGCAGTCTGCTGTCCGAGCTCTCTGTTCAGCACACACAGTGTGTGGGGCAATACCACAAGTGCTCTAATGCTTTTTATGCTCACAGGAAATATCAGAAAGGTCAGAGATCTTCAAATATCAGCTATCATGAGGTATACCGAGGTAGTTGGGACAAACTAGTCTTGTCAGGAAGGTGTATTTGAAAGATCTAACTAAGCACTGGATTTAAATCAGAAGAGAGGTCTGGGCTGTCAGCAGGAAGAATTCCAAGAGAGCTGGGTCTCTTAGGCAGCTCTTTTCAGTCTGTCATCCCCTTGGCTATAGGAATCTGCAAAATATCACTAAGGGATCAGGGAGAGGTGGCCAAGAAAACCACATTCCTCTCTGTTACAAAGTGGTTACCAGAGTAGAGTTTGCAAAAGGGTCCTTGCATACACTGAGGAATGTTTAGGAATCCAATAACCAAAGCTGCTGTAATTAGGGCATAAACAGCCACCAGAGAATTAAGAGAAACTGTCACTTGAAGATTTTCAGGTCACCCCCATAAAGCCAAAATAAGTGCCCAGTAGATGATGGTATAATTTAGTGCTGGCTGGAAGCTGGCAGGTGGACTTAGATTGTTCTCTTTCTTTACCGCTGTACTTCTAGTTTTTTTCCTGGCCAGTTTCTCACAGTGCCCACCGTGGCTTTGTCTGTTCTGTCACACATTTCAGGTAGCCTAGATGATCCGCAGAAGAGAAGTGTAGGGATGCTGGATTTGGGTGGTGGATCAACACAGATCACCTTCCTTCCACGCACGGAGGTAATGTGACCACGCATGCTGTTGGGAAATGCTGGTGCAGAAATCAGGAACTGCTCAGATTTGTTTCCCTTGGAAACAGACCAAGAGTTTGTCAGTGTGACGTGTAGCCACGCTTCTGACAGAAAAACCCAGGTCACTTGGTAACATCTGCCTTGATACAGTCAGTCACGGAGGCATTCATAATTCTTTGTCAGTCCTCTTACTCCAACACCATGGGTCGGTGGTGCATGTGTTGAATCTGTCAGGGCTGCTTTATCTTGGGGGAAAATACAGTGTTTGCCTGAGTTTCTTAATCCTTGATGCTTAGTTTGTGCTGCTTATAATGAAGAACTCAAAGGCAATGCTGTTAATGAATTCAAGTCCAACATTTGGCCTATAATGGGTTTTAAGAACACAGTAAGATGCCTTCTCAATACTTGTTTCTGGTTTTCTTGGGTTCACTCAGCTGCAAATGAATGCTTTCTAAGGAGCAACTGTTATTATGCGGTAAAAAATACATGCTGGTGTTTGTCATTTCAGTTTCTTGTTGTGGCGTTTTTATAGGTGTTCTGTGAACTGGAAGCCCTGTGGATATGGAGTTGTAAGTCTCTGCCCTGAGCAGAGATACTGTTCATAGTAAAGCTGCACAAAAGCAGAGGGTTGGGATGCCATATCTAGTGTAATCAAGCCTGGGCTAATCAAGACATTGTGCTCTTACAGCAGAATGACAGGGGATGTGAAGAGTCCAGGATGTGAAAATTCTGGTCTTAGAGATGATGTTAAGATATGACCAGCATGAATAGGATCGTGGCCTGAGCTTTGCTCCCCATAAACGCGCTAGCTGTGCTGGTTTGCTTGGGGAAGAAGCTGCAAAGTGCTTTAGATAATTACCCTTTCATTTCTTCAGACCACAGGCTGGTCCTCACTCTGTTCCTTGGCAAGCACACTGATGTGCTTTTCCTCTAGCTTGTGGAAGTTCACAGCTGAATTCACTTGAGTAGGAAGTGACTGCGTGCCTGGCTTTCATATTATTTTGCACACAGTTTTCCCTAGTAGGGATCATGTGAAGAGGCAGCTGCTGTAGCCTCTTGACAAAAGCAGTTAAGAGCTGGAATGAGGATTCGTTTTTAATTAAAATAATTATTTTATACACCAATTTGTTGTGGATACAAAGAGATATGTAGCCAGTTTGGACTCTGTCATGTGAAGACACTATTTTAGCTCCAGGTTTTGTGGTTGTCTTGTGTATCAGCAGTCAAATCAAAATACTTGCAAATTCATCATTTCTCTCTGAACCATGCTAGCGTTGTTTCATGTTTTTCCTAATGTTTTGGAGGATTGTGTTGTTGATGTTTGCTGCTGCTGGCAGAAACCTTGCAGTGACATTTTTTTCTCCCTCCAGGCAACTCTCCAGACATCACCAGCTGGCCATACAACTTCATTTCAGATGTTTAACAACACCTACAAGCTGTATTCATACAGGTTAGTTGTGGAAAATAGAGCACGCTGTGCAGATAGAATCTTTCTATGAAGCCAGTGAGACCTGGGTGTTTTGCTGAAGTAGGGTCCTTGCAAATGAGTACTGGGAAGAAGCGGAGAAACCTGAGCCGTGTCATTGTGTATTAACCTTGGCTGCCTGCCGTGTGTCCACCAAGCTGCTCTATGACTCCCCTTCCATCAACAGGACAGGGGGAAATAAATATGACAAAAAGCTTGTGGGTCAAGAGAAGGACAAGGGAGGTCACTTACCAGTTACTGTTGTGGGCAAAACAGACTGACTTAGAGAAGTTAATTTAATTTATTGCCAATTAAATGGTAGGATAATGAGAAATAAATAAAAAAATCAAAATCACCTTCCCCCAACCTCTCCCTCCTTCCCAGGCTCAGCTTCACTCCCAGCTCTTCTACCTCCTCACCACCAAGCGGCGCAGGAGGATGAACGGGGGTTGCAGTGAGTTCGAAGAGCTTTGTCTCTGCTATTCCTTCCTCCTCACCATCTTCCCTGGCTCCCAGTGTTTTGGCAGAGGGAGGCAGCTTCTTCCCACCTATGTTTGCTGTGGGGTGTGTTTGGGCTCAAAAAGAGTCAATTCTGTATGCTAGAGGCTGTGCTGCCTTTGAGGAGGGTAGGAGAAATGTTAGGGGAATGCTGAAGGCATTCTTCAATAGCCAGATTACCGATAACAGCTATTGCCTCTGGTTTTTCACAGAGAGATTATCCTTCTGGGTAAAGGTGATATGAGAGCAGGTTGTCACATTCTTCCCCTTATGTGCATTAGCTGCTGACTCGAGCCATTTTGCTGGGACTGTGTAGAGAAGACTGGCATGTCCCAGCCAAGTTGTCAGTGGAGTATCAGAGGAAGGATGTTTGTTGTTCACAGAGGCTTTTATCCCTTTGCAGTTACCTGGGACTCGGGCTGATGTCAGCAAGGCTCGCCATTTTAGGAGGAGTTGAGGGAAAACCCTGTAAGTTATGGGCACTCCTCAAGTCTTGGCTCTGAGCATAGGGTACGTAGCCCTGTTGTTGGGGGGAGGAGTTGTCTGTCCCCTTCCCACTGGGCTCAAGGTTCCTGAGTGGTATGTGGACTCCTGTCACCATGGCTGGGTGCAGTTGAGACAAATGCAGGAGGTGACACTGCGAGATCCCAGGAGACCTGGATTCTTGCCGGCCCTGGCGGGGCATGGGACATCTGACATCATGACTGGGGCCTGGAGCTGCCTCGCTGAGGCTGTGGGACAGTATGGAGCAGGGCTGGGGCTGAGGGATCTGAAACTAACTCCTTATGTTTTTTCCTAATGTGGTTTTGGTTTACTTCTGCAGTAGGAGAAGGGGAGGAATTGATCAGCCCTTGTTTACCACCTGACTTCAAATCTGAATGGCAACATGCTGAGATAGTGTACAAAATTAAAGGACAGAAGGCAGGTATAGTGATTTATCACTCTTCCTATCTAGGCCAGCATGCTATTATAATGAGTAAATGATATACTCTCAGCCTCTTGCAAAGACACTAGATTCTCTGTTTACTGTTCTGTCTGGCTCCTCTTGACGTGCTGTTAAAGAGATTCTGTAGCTCTTTCTTCTTGTGCTGTGGTGTGTCTGTCCAGTCAGTAAAGCTGCTAGTGGTAATGCAGATGGAGTTGAACAATCGTTGAACAGGTCTTTCAAATCCTTCTGCCTCAAGTGATGTTGTCCATCTCTGATCTATTGCATACTTAGTCTCAACCTGAGGATGGTAAGTGTTGGCACTGGAAGAAGATGTAGATTTCAGTTCTCTGTGAAGGGCTTACGAAGTGCTGTTATGCAAAACAGAGCCTGTTTCCTGACAGATCCTAAATAAATTGTATGTATATTTAATTCCCTGCTTATAATGTGCTGGGTTTCTTTGCCTTCTTTTAGGTGAGCCTCTGTATGAGTCTTGTTCTAACAAAGTGGCAAAGATGCTCTACAAAAAAGTGCATAAAGCTGAGGAAGTGAAGGACTTGGATTTTTACACTTTCTCCTACTACTATGACCGTGCAGCAGAGGTTGGTCTCATAGGTACGGTTGCTCCTGCTTCGTTTCATTTTAAATTACAAGTTGTGGAAGAAATGGTAACACTTATGCACATCACGATGCTTTGCTAAGCTGTTGTGGATCTTAGTCTTTTGTTACACTGCTGTGCACCATTGGTCTCGTGCTGTTTAATTTCTATAGAGAAGGGACTGAGGCTGTGGAATAGGACCTGCAACTTCTGGTAATGTTTTTTAAACAAACTGTCTGCGTTTCAGAAATTGTTTCTGTCTGATTAACTCTACAATCCAAAATAGAAAAAAGCCCTTATAATGATAAACAAATTTCTTGGGCGGTAAAGCAGCAAAGTGATCTTGGGCTGTATGTTTTGCTTCACTGACCTTTTTAGATTGAATGAAGATTTTCAGATAATTCCACATGTATTCAAAATGCATCCCATGTCTTTTCCAGTGGTATGCTGGTGTACAGCAGGCTGTCGTGTTCAGTGGTAGAAAGCAGATGATGAGATCTCAAGCTAGTTGGGACAAACTAACCCCCCTCCTCAGCCACTTTGTTTTACAAATAGTTTCAGATTTTATATGTCGCAGGGCGTCACTGCCCTGTCAGATCTGGTCAAAGGCATTAGCTGTGTTCAGGCATCACTGGGCAGGGCAGCACAGGCGTGGGGAGTCGGTGAAAGAGTCTGTAAACTCTGTTTCTTTAGCAAACAAGGCTAAAAGTTCTTCATAAAACGAGGCTTTTCAATCTATATTAAGAATCTTTTAAATGTTCTTTTACCTTTAAAGCAAGTGTGAGTTTTGTCATTGATTTCAGTGGCTCAAGGTTTGATTTCCAAACAACTTTTATGACTTGAATCTACAATTGCCTTTATACAAAAATCATAAAAGACTACGGTTGTTTTTTTTCTTTCAGATAAAGAAAAAGGAGGAAGCTTAACTGTTGGTGACTTTGAAATTGCAGCTAAATATGGTGCGTAAAATACAAACACACTAATAATTCATACCCAGGTGGCAAATGTGTGACATGCTGAGAAGCCTGATTTTTTTTTGTTTTAAGTAAATATTGAGCACCTCTCTTGAGCACCTTTCTCCCTAGCATCTCACTAATATTTCTGCTTATTTCTGAAAATCTCAACTACTTTTGTATTAATTCTTGCTTTTGCAGCCCACATAAGACACATCTTATAATACTTATATATCAAAACTCTTTCAAGAATTACTAATAAACTTGGCTGTTAACAGTTGTCCTGAAATCATGCTTTCAAAAGAGATGTGTGGGTTCTCATCCTGTTAGGATAACCTGGTCTAGTCTGGTTTATTTTTTTCTTTTTTGTCTCAACATTTGCTCATACGCTTGATTGTTAATTGGAAAAGGGGGAAAACCGGTTCATAGCTTTTCGCTTCACCAGCTGCAGAGAGAACTGCCTGTGCAGGTTTACAAATGTAAACATTCTTTTCTTAATACCACAAATTCAGGCTTTGATCAAACTCACGTGGGGCTTTTTGGTAAACTTTATGAATGACTGAACAATTGTTGCAGTTCTGATTTCTGGACTACCATTTGTATAATTCATCCTGAGAAAGGAAGTGGGTTTTATTTTGTTTGTCTTTTCTTTTTGTCTTTTTTTTTTTTCTTGGTTGGTTTTGTCAACATCTGTTGAGTGCTTATGCTCGAGAAACATAAAATGCCTGAGGTTGGTCAGATTTTTAAAGGCTCGAAGAAGATAGAAGAATAGTTGGAGGCCCTTTTCATCCTTTCCTGGAGAGATACAAGAAACTCAGCTGTCTTAGGGGAAAGCCATAATGCCTTGATCTTCCTTCCAGTGTGCCAAAGGTTTTCTGCTTCTGCTAACGTGTGCTTGTCATTTCAACCCCATTGTAACAGGTTCCATCACTGCACAACTCAACTGACAAGAGGTGGTTTATGGATTCATTTGAGGTTTTTCAAAGCTGGGCTGATGCTAGGCCTGAGCCCACAGTACGCGTTCAGACCCTGTTTTCTTTCTCCTTAGTATGTAAGACCATGGAAATCAGCCCTGGAAGCAGCCCTTTTCTCTGCATGGACCTCACGTACATCACCTTCCTCCTGCAAGAGCTGGGCTTCCCGAAGAGCCAAGTCTTTAAGGTGATGCGCAAAGTGGATTGCTGGGGAGAGCGGGCAGGAAGGTACTGAGGCAGTAGTTGTCATGCCAGGAGCTCGGTCCTTGATTTGCCTTCTTGCTACAACACATGCTCTGTGATTGGGGGTGGGGGGACACCGTCCCCACGATGATGATAACCGGTTGTGATAACCCTCAGCACTGTATTCACCTTGCGTGCTTCTCCTTCTCCCAAAGAATTGTGTTTTAACTCTTTTGTTTGATTTTTTTTTTTCCCTAGCTTGCCCGGAAAATTAACAATGTTGAAACGAGCTGGGCGTTGGGAGCCACTTTTCATTACATCGACTCACTCAATAGACTGCAGTACTAAAGCTCCTTGAAGGTGACGTTTGGGAGTCTCAGTTTTTGGAAGCCTGACGTGGGAGAATCTGTTGAAGCTTGTGGCTTCTGGAGTCCATTGGGAGGTCATCATAAACTAGGCCCCTTTCCTCCCACCCCCTACCAAGTCCCCTCCATCACTAGCTCTTTTTTACAGTGCAGAGTGCCGTATCTAAAGAATAAGCCTTGATTTGACAGCATCTGCGGTCAGCTTGATGTAAAACTTGATCATTGTTGAAGGAAAACCAGGACTCTGCAGGACATCTATGATCTCTATGAGAAAAACACACCTTTTTGGAATATGCCTATACTATGTGCTTGTACTGTGCTGATGTCGCTGTAGGAAATGGTCACTCCAGAAGGAACTCTTTACTGTCCTGATTTCAGGGTGTTTTTTCCTGTTTGTCAGCATTTTTCTGTGATGATTTTTATTTTACTACTTCCGTGTTTGAAGGTGAACTTGTGTGTGTGCGCGCATGCAAAGACAGTGCATTTACACAGATGTGCTGCTGATAGGCAGTAGCTTTGAAGTGCGGTGTGGAAGTCTCAGCTCTGCTTTTCACTTGCTGAACTAGCAAAGCTCAGGAGCACTCTGGAAACTGGATATGGACTCAGAGGCACGAATCAGAGCATATATGCCCCGTAGGGTTAACGCCTACAGCCTAATGTTGGTTCCCTTGCTCTTGGGAGATGGATGGTGGAAGACAACATCAGATTTGCTGGATCTAGACGAGCATGGCCAGGGAGTTGGGTACGGGGCTAATGATGGTTTTGACAGTTCTAGAGTCGGTCAGGGTAAGAACAATGAACAAGACACAGACACAAAAATAAACCCTGAGTGTGGCTTATTGGACCTCACAGACATTTGTGCCTTGGCGAAGCTGATGCAGGGCCCGGGGTGAATGCTTTTACCATGGTGGTTTGGGTGCTGCTTCCTGCAGACGCATCTCGCTTTGATAAATGAATGTATTGTGGTTGCACTGAACCATGGCAGGGTAGCTGCAATGCACCACTCCAACAGTGTCCTGTACGCAGGCTGGAAGTGATCTCAGAGGCAGTGGGAGCCGGAGAGGACGTGCTGCGCTATTTGCAATCTAACTGTGGAATCGTGTTGTATTCGTGTGGATGTTTAGAGCAGACCTGAGGGGTCTTTTGGGGGTGCAATCAAGAGCCCAGCCTCCTGGGGAGCCAGCAGTGTGTGCCCCAACTTGTGGGCTTGTGGCCACAGCCTCATCCATTCCCTGGGGCAGCGAGACGTGGTACGGTGGCCTGCAGCGCTGCGTGGCCACCGCCTCTGCAGCTGAGTGTACAGGGGACACTTGAACCCCACCGTACTGACAATAAAACCCCAATTTAAAATGAAAAAGTGGTGGTGGTGGTGTGGCTTTTAGCGCCAGAACCTGGAGGGTGGGTGGGTTGGGAAATGAGTGCCCTGACAGCGTTGCTGTCCCCCCACGCC
>VUYV01000415.1:289435-352231 GCA_008711295.1 Anarhynchus alexandrinus | reverse complement strand
GTTGCGGCAGAGGCAGAGCCAGCGGCAGCGGCGAAGGGAGCCGGCGGGACGTCGTCGTCGTCGTCGTCGTCGGGATGGCGGCGCCGCTGAGCGACGGGGAGCGGCGGAAGCAGATCAGCGTGCGGGGGATCGCCGGTCTGGGGGACGTGGCGGAGGTGCGCAAGAGCTTCAACCGCCACCTCCACTTCACCCTGGTCAAGGACCGCAACGTCGCCACCCCCCGCGACTACTACTTCGCGCTGGCCCACACCGTGCGCGACCACCTGGTGGGGCGCTGGATCCGCACCCAGCAGCACTACTACGAGCGGGACCCCAAGGTGAGACCCCCACACCCGCCCCGCCGCGGGGTCCGGGGGGGTTGGGGGGGAGCCGGGCCCCGGCGGGACCGGGATGGGGATAGGGGATGGCCGCGCCTTCCCCATCCACCCCGCGGGTGTCTCCATGTGTGTTCCCCCCCCGCCCCGACGGGTGTCACTGAGGACGTGGTCTGTGGGTATCCCCACGGCAATGTGCCTCGAGGTGGCCGTGTCCCCTTGGGCATCACTGCAGCCGTGGCCCCATCCCTCGTGCATCTCACCATGGCTTCGTCCTCGTGGGCATCACCATGGCCGTATGCCTCTCACACTCCTTGCTGTGGCTCTGTCCCCATGGGCATCACTGTGGCTCTGTCCCTCACATGCACCTTGCCATGGCTGTGGCCCTCACGCACCTCCCCATGGCCATGTCCCTGTGGGCATTGCCATGCCCATGTCTGCACCTCACTGTGGCTGTGTCCCCTGTGGACCTTGTCCTAGTCATGTCCCTCGCGCACATCTTGCCATGGCTGTGTCCCCATGGGCGTCACTGTGGCCACGTTCCTCACCATGGCTGTGTCCTCACAAGCTTCTTTGCAGCCCTGTCCTGATGAGCTGTGCTGCAGCCATGTCCCCCCTCAGGCGTCCCCACGTCTGTGACCCCCTGTGCCTTGTCACAGCCTCTGTGAGCCTTGCTGCTGCCATCTCCTCTGCACACTTCGCCACGGCCATGTCCTGCACTCGCACCACTGCGGTGGTGGCCCTTGTGGGCATCGTCACCTCCACGTCTCGGCACATGCCTCGGCACAGCCATGTCCTGGCTTCGCTCCTGCAGAGCCCACAGGCAGCTCGGCTCTGAGGCTGGAGAGGAGTTTCTTGCCTCGTGCAAACCAGACAAGCTCTCCCAGGTCACCAGACCCCGGGGAGTTGGTGGTTCCCGGGGGACTTGGAGGCTGCTGTGCCCTCTGGAGCAGAGCGAGGACCCGCTGCCTCCTCACATCCCCACTTGTCAAGTCAGGCTGGCGATGCTGGAGATGTTGGGGGCTGCAGGACGTTATTTAGCCCTAATCCTTTTGAATTACGACTCGATCCAGCACTTAACTGGACAGCCCCAGAGGGCAGGTGTGTACTAGAAAAAGCACATACCTTCCCAGTGTGCAGGCAACTGCCTTCCCGAGTCAGCTCTTTTCTCGGGGTTATGAATATTGCCTTGACACAAGAAGCAAACTGCGCTTTCACGCCGGTACGGCTGCACCCACGCTGGGAGTTATGCTGGTGCGTGGCGCTCTCCCTTTTATCCTTACTCGCACAAATACGCTCTGATCCGTATCGCTGCACTATCAGAAGGGATTGTACAGATCCCATAAAGGCTAAGAGGCGCTTGGAGTGGGTTTGCTTACTGTCCCCTGCGCTTAGATTTTCACTAGAAACGCATCCCTCTGAAAGGAGCACAGTGTTTATGCAACCGCACGATGTTTTCAGTCTTTCCGATGAGCCCCAAGGAAGAGATGGACCCTTTCGGAGTCCCAGCGGAGGTGGCAGAGGGGGTAATCCTGCTGCTTAGCGTGTCCCAAGGCTAGCGGGAAAAGGTCCCAGTTACGAAGGGAAGAGATTCAAGGGGAAGCGCGATATAAAGTCAGGCTATTGCTCTGTTAAAAATTCCTGTTTATTTATAAAAATATCTGCAGCGATAAATCTGAGTGAGGGCAAAAGTTTGCGTAGCCTGCTGCTTCTCCTCCTACAAACAGGCTTTCATTAGCATTTGCGGCACAGGCGCAGCTCCTCTGAAACTCAGAAGGTCACGGCGGAGCAGCCTGTCATGCACACACAGTTGTGCCGGGAACCCGGCCACCCGTGGGCCAGTTTATTTGTTCAACAGGGTGACGATGTGTATGCCTGAAACTCAGGCGGGGGGAGAACAGGAGGACCTATGCAACAGGAGTGCTGGAAAATCACAATCAGGAAGGTGCCTGGCCCCGAGCCCGGCCGGTGTGCGCCGGGGCAAGGGGGGCTCCGCTCTGGCTTTCGGCAGACTCTGGGTCAGCTTCAGCTCAGCACGGGAAAAATTTAAAAGCCCAGCGTAAGCATCACCTCCACTGAGCTTGACGGTGTATAAATATACCATTCAGCATCCTAGATAATTCTTGCCCTAAGTTAATTAGGGAAACACTTAACAGGCAACGAGATTTTTTTCTATAGAAGGCTGTTGGCAGGGAGACGCGCAGCGGAGGGTTGGCCGGTGTCCCGTGCGAGATCCTTCTGACAAACAAACTGTGGTGCGTGGTGTTCAGGAGCAGGCGCCAAGAGCCGGTTTGGGAAGACGTCCCTATGCTGGAAAGCACTTGGGGCCGCTCTTGATTTTACGAGACTGGTGAAAGCAAAGTGCTGTGCTGTGTGTAAGTGTCTTGCTTTGCCTCCCCAGCGCATTTACTACCTGTCCCTGGAGTTCTACATGGGCCGTACCCTGCAGAACACCATGGTGAACCTGGGCCTGCAGAACGCTTGCGACGAAGCCATTTACCAGGTGAAGTCTTGGGGTACCGGGGTCCCCCTGAGGCCAAACTTTTCCACGTGGAGGGCTGGGTATCTAATTCTCAGGGCTTCCTCCTAAGGATGTGTTATTTTGACCAAACAAAGTGAGGCTTGGCTCTCTGTTAGTGTTTTTCATCCCCCTAGAAAAGACCACAGGGGGACCTTGAGGTTCCTTGAGAGCTGGAATATGGTTTTCTCAAACCACCGTTTTCATGTTTCACCTTATAGCAGCTTTCCAGTGTCTGAAGGGACCCTACAAGAAAGCTGGAGAGGGATGTTTTACAAGGGCATGTAGAGATAGGATGAGGGGTAATGGCTTCAAACTGGAAGAGGGGAGATTTACATTAGATATCAGGAAGAAATTTTTAACCATGAGGGTGGTGAGACACTCGAACAGGTTGCCCAGGGAAGTTGTGGATGCCCCATCCCTGGAGGTGTTCAAGGCCAGGCTGGATGGGGCTTTGAGCAACCTGGTCTAGTGGGAAGTGTCCCTGCCCATGGCAGGGGGGTTGGAACTAGATGATCTTGATGGTCCCTTCCAACCCAAACCATTCTATGATTCTATGTAGTGCCTGGGAAAATCCAGAAAAGTATCCAGAGAGCAACACCCAGTATCCCAAAAGACTAGGGGAGTCCCAGCCTGCAAATATCTTTCCATTACCAGGAGAGATGATGGCCCATGATGAGAGGTGTAGTCTATTGGGGCAGGCCAGGCCAGAAGGGGAAACTGGAGCACCAAAACACCAAATTACAGTTCATACATGCAGGTACACAAGGCACCACAGCAGCACTGCCAGATAAAAGTGAATCACTGGGAAGGAAGAAAGTGGGGGGAATCGTTTGCTTGAATTAAAATGTCATCGGATGAGTTCAAAATGGAAGAGCCACAGCTGAGTACCACCAAGGCAATTGCAAATGCAAGGCCATGGTTACTTAAGCTTGCAGCCACCTCTGCAGCAGGACAGAGACCTTTTTGACAGAGTATGATTTTTTGGGCTTTCTCACCCAAAAGCTTGATTTTCCCCCCTGCCCCACTGGATTGATCCACGTTACACTTTCTGGCAGAAGTTGGGCTCTGTCGCTGTCTCTCGAAATGAGGTGCAATGATTGCAGCTGAAACGCCCTGGCCAGCACTTTCCCTGCCAAGGGATGGGAAAGGATTTCCAGGGAGGGACCTGACACGTTTCCTCTCTGAGGTATTGTGCCTGGGAGGGCAGGCTGGTTTTTTTCAGGGAGGCTCCTCGAGTCCCTTTGCAAGGCATTTCCCACGTGCTGATTTGGCCTGATGTGCGAGCGGAGGCTTCGCTGTCTGTATCCTCTGACATGTGGAGCTCATCATGGCTAGTGGCCAGCTCAGATGGGAGGTCTCATATCCAGCATGGCTCTGTCATTGAGAGAATTTTTCGGGATTTTCGTGACCCCGTCACGCTGTGCACGGGGCTTTCCCCACTTGTGGTTGCAGACCGCTGAAGCGCTGGGAGAGCGGTTCGGGGAGCAGCCATGGTGTCGGCCTGACTCCCCGCTGTCCCCCCTGGCACGGTGGTGAGATACTGCTGCCCTCCGAGAGGCAGCGCCTCTTGACTCCTGGAGAGTCCTTGCTGCTGGCACATTTAGCCTTCATCCGGCAGCAGCCCCCAGGCCAGAGAACAAATGGCCCGAGAGATGTAGCAGAGGAGACAACCACTTCCAGCCATGGACTCCGGCCAAGGAGCGCGGCGGCAGGCTGGGCAGGATGCGGGAAGGCACAGAGCGTAGCGGCAAACGCTGCAGTAGCCAGTTGCCAGCGTGGTCGTGCCCTTGCTCAAGGACGGGGCGGGCACAAGCAGAGGGGTGACGTGTGTACCGGGGCAGGACTCAGTGGTCCCTCGTATGCCGACTTGGCCGTTCACCGTCCTGTCTCCAGCGGGCAGTTCATTGGAAGGGCCTCCTGGCACGAGGGGCTGCCGGGAGAGGAGTGTTTTGTTTGCAGTCTCTAAGGAAACCTAGTTCATGGGAAAGTGATGTTTGATGATGGGCTAAATTGTTTTTCAGTTAACTGGGCTGCCCGGGGACCAGAGGCTGGTGAGATGTGTTGTGGGGAGAGGAGGATGGGGGGATGCAGAGACGTCCGTGGGTTTAGTTTCCCATGGCATGGGGTTTTTTTGGATCTGTGTTTGTCCTCCTTGGAGAGCAGCCCCAAGGTGTGGGCTTCAGGCGCTGACATGTTCTGCTGTGGCTCTTTCCCCAATAGCTGGGTTTGGACTTGGAGGAGCTGGAAGAAATCGAAGAAGATGCTGGGCTGGGAAACGGAGGCCTGGGCCGCCTGGCAGGTAATTTGGGGAGAGGGGGGCCCCCTCCTGGCGCAGAGTGCACAGGGACTGAGGGTGTCCTGGCTGGAGGCTGTCACTGCCTCGCCACCAGCACCGCAGTGGGACAGCGTGTGGACCGCAGCCCTTCAGCAGTGTGGTGCCCTCCTGCCTGCTCCTGGCTGGCCAGAAACGAGCCCCCTCCCCAGTGAGAGCATCCAGGAGATGGAGTTGTGTAGCCTGCAGCACAGCAGGCGGGGCTGCGGCTGAAAGAGGCTGTCTGGAGCCTTTCTTCACACCTCCCTGTGAAATCTCTCGCTTTTTGGAGGCACCCAAGCAGCTTTCACGTAGGCAGATTGTTGGCTGCTATTTTAGTCTGCCTGTCCCACGGGACTGCTGGAGATGAGAGCTCCCCAACGTGGAGGAAATGCCGGGGCTGATCTTTACCAGAGCTGCCCCAGACTGAGGGCTGGAAGGGTTTGCTTTGAAAGCAATAATAGCGAAGTGCTGGTGAAGCAGCGAGTTGGGGTCAGAAGCCCTGCTTTACCAGGCAGGCAGGCTTAGAGCAAGACGTGGGCACCTTGGGCAAGTTTAGAATATTTCTCTGCGATGAGGCTGGATTTGGATTTTTGGTGACCTGCCCTTGTCACCAACAACTTTGGGGTGTTTGTGGTGACTCGGCAGGACGTGCGTGGGGTCCTGCTGCAGGCTGTCCCTTTTGTCCCTTCTGCACGCAGATTTCCTTTGAGTAATAAATGTTTCCAGTGGCATTGGTTGTGGCAGCTCCTCACCCCCGTGCACAGCACGCCGTAGCAGGCACAGCGAGCGAGGGGTGAGGTTCCTTGCAGCGTGACCATGCTCTGCTCTTCCAGCTTGCTTCCTGGACTCCATGGCCACGCTGGGGCTGGCGGCATATGGTTACGGCATCCGCTATGAGTTCGGTATCTTCAATCAGAAGATTGTCGACGGCTGGCAGGTACATCAGCAAACTCAAGTCACCCTTTCTCCTTCTGTTTCATGCTGCGGTGGCTGCCTCTGCCTGTGGACAAGGCCCAGCCACACAGACAGCACTGCGATGCCTTGGGCTATTCATAAACTGGGCATTTGAGCCCATCGCCTGGTGCCAAACGGGCTGTCACTTCCTACTGCTTGTGCTGACCCTGGGGCTCTGACTGCCTGAGCAAAGAGAAATTAGGAGGGTGGTGGGGTGCGTGTGTGGCAGGCGCTCACCCAGGCACACGTGCAAGCTCATCCATGCCAGTGACCAACCCGGCAAAATGGTGCTGGAGCTGAGCCTGCAGGGACCAGAGGTCTCCCTGCCCGGGGCTCCACGGCACAGCTGCAACAACCCGAGAGTCCCATCCAGCCTGGCAGGGAGTGGGCAAGGGGTCAGGCTAAGGATGGAGATCTGGCTAAACACCTAACAAAGGTGTCTGGTGGAGGGTGAATTTGAACATGACAGAACATGTGCAAGTGCCTGGGGTGGTGGTGCTGCTGCTGCAGGTACCCTGGGAGACTGGCAGCGGGGGCGTAATTAATGCTCTCCTGTGGCATTAATGATCATAATATTTTGCAAGTGAAAATAGGCTAAAAAACCACCCCAGCTGGCAGTTTTCCTTAGTGGATGTCTGGAAATGGTTTCCACTAGGAGACTTGCCTTGCTTCTGAGCATAAAGGATCTTTTTTTCCCCTTAAAATAGCTCTCCATAAGTCAGGAAGGGTGAGAAGTTTGAGGGTTGTTTTTTCCTCCTTCCCCACAAAGAAGCTGCAATGCTAGGCCCTATAAATGGTGAAAACAGGGGAAAAAAGCATCTACTGTCATTGGCTTGATGTTACTTAAAAAAGAACAGGGGTGGTGGCAATGCTGGTTTGTGGCTCAGACCTGCCCCCCGCCTGGCAAAGAAATGCCTGCAGGCACAGAGCATCTCTAAAGCTCCAAGTGCCTCATCCCCTCTGGTTTCTGGTGCACATCAGCCTTGGTGGCTCTGCTGAATCCACTTCACTCCCATTGGTGCTGTTATGAGCACAGAGGAGAAATCCTCTCTGGAAGAGGGCAAAGCTGTTAGCAAGACCTGTGTTACAGGGGGTGGTTTGTGGCCAGGAACAGCACCGATGGGGCTTCTAGGGAACCACATCCTACATATCCTACTATCATGGTCAAACTGCATGTAAAGCCCTTGAGAGAGACTGAGCGCAGGGGTCTGTGCAGTTTGGGTGCTTTAAATGTGTACAGCTCTGCAAAGCCCATAGAGGCTTTGTAGCAGTCATCCATGATGACATAATCCATCATCATGTAGTAGCTGATGTAGTCATCCATGTTTTGAAAAACCCAGCTATCCTCTAGAGGCCTCTGCATATCCATTTTTAAAGCCAGCTTCCTAAAGCTTTGCTTTTAAACTGGCCTCCCTTTGAAGAGCCTATTATAGCCTTCGCTTGGAGGCACAAGCCATCACTTGAACCCCTTTTGCCTCTTGCAGGTGGAGGAGGCCGATGACTGGCTACGCTACGGCAATCCCTGGGAGAAAGCTCGCCCAGAGTACATGCTCCCCGTGCACTTCTACGGCCGTGTGGATCACACCCCCGAAGGTGTGAAGTGGATTGACACCCAGGTACTAACATTCCTCTGGGTGCTGGACTGGGGGTGGACGGGCCAGGGTGGCGTGGAGGGGGAGAGGCTGTCCCCAGGCTGCCCGAGGTGGTCAGACTTTGTTTCTCTCCCAGTCTGGCAAAACTGTCGCTGCTACCCTTGCAATTACAAAGGTGACTTCATTGGCTATGGCTGCAGTAGGATTTGAGGGAAAAGAGGATGATATTCAGTCACACCTGTAACTTCAGATCAGTTGGGGCCAGTTGATCTCCAGGGTGAAGCTCCACAGTCTTGCATGGATTTATGTCGGAGGAGGACTGTATCCCTGGCAGCTGTGCTAGGCTCCTTCCACGCTGCTCCTGGCTACCGCTCACTCAAACCCAGTGGTTTTGCAGGTGGTTCTGGTGCTGCTGGTGTGGGTGGATTCATCTTGTGGGATGGCCACGGAGCAATACCCTGGGTATTTAACTCCTCTGGTCACAGCAAGTTTCTCTTTCCCAGACCTACCTGATGGATAGAGGAGAATGGTTGTCCAGCTCCCCTGTCAGGGGAAGCTGGAGGCATGGTTTCAAGTCTCCAGTCTGCCTGGAGGCCTTGTTTTGTGGCATAGTGGAGAGCAAATGCTTCTTCAGCCTCCCACAGTTGGGGAGGTAATGCTGTGCTTCAGGACCATGTGCGTCCTCAGAGCACAGGCTGCTGCGTCGCAAATGCATTCCAGTCTTGCAGCTGAGGAAGGCAAGCTTTAAAGAGGCACAGATTTATTAAGAGGATTGAAGATGTCTCAGCCTCTCCTGTCTAAGCACTGCCCAGGATGGAAGAAGGGAAGACTATGAATTTCTCTGGGATTCAGGGACATGACCTAGCCTTCTTCCCATGATGTTCAAGGGTCTCTCAGCCTGATGAACCATCTCTGTCCGTCTGAGGAGCACACAGTCATAAAGCCAAGCCATTCTCTTCAGTGCCAAGAGCTGAAGCTCAGTTACAGAGTCGCCTGGGCCCACTCAGAGGAGAAATAAACCTTGTCCTTTTCCGGGGACCCTGGTTGCTGAAGGCTGTGCAGTGACCTAGGCCATTCCCGGGACGCACACAGTGCAAGGGTTCAACACCACAGCCCTGTGAACAGCATGGAGGCACCGTGCCAGAGCTCTCTGGGGAAGCAGACATCCACTTGGGGACCGAGTGCCATTGCCTTTCAATGTGCTTCTCTTCTGACCCCAGTGCTAGTCTGGGGTTTCAGGATCTTAAGCAGTGCAGTGGAAACACTGCTTCCTACAAGGAGATGAATTTTCAGATAGTGCCGTTAAGGGAACAAGTTGGAATGGCTCAAAAAAGCCAAAGACGGCATATCCAAATATAGCATCACTCAGTTCAAGTGATGTNTTCCGATCTCTCTTCTGACCCCAGTGCTAGTCTGGGGTTTCAGGATCTTAAGCAGTGCAGTGGAAACACTGCTTCCTACAAGGAGATGAATTTTCAGATAGTGCCGTTAAGGGAACAAGTTGGAATGGCTCAAAAAAGCCAAAGACGGCATATCCAAATATAGCATCACTCAGTTCAAGTGATGTGTGCCCCAGTCCCGTGGCTCAGGCAGGGCAGGCTTTCTGCCTGCTTCCATGTTCGGAGCTGGTAATAGCAGCTTTGAGAGCCTGAGCTCTTGCTGATTCTCCCCAGAGGGGAGGTGTTGCTGACGCCAGCATGAAGAGGCTGTTCAGGGCCAACACGCTGATCTGCCTGGGTTTTCCCTGCCCGGTGAGCACAGCTCCTGCAGTGCTCTGCTGCCTCTCACATCTTTGCTTGGGGACAGCCTCTGACTGCCGGGCTGTCATGCCAGTGCACACTGACTTGTTCAGGAGGATGCTGGCTCCTTTTGTCAGTGTCAGAGAGGCGTCCCAGGCTCTGTGCTACAGGATCAGGGCCTTGCTCTGCAAGCACTGCTCAGCTCTGCTGCCATAAGCCCTCAGCCTCTGTTCCAGGCTGAGGTTGGGGTGCCTTGCCTTGCTGCTCAGCAGGTCTGGAGGCATGCAGATGTTGGCACAGCGGTGAGCTGGAGCACGCAAACTCAGAAGCACACGCATGCCTTGCCTGGGTAGTGTAATCTGGGCTGGGAGCCCCAGTGTTACTCCCTGTAGCTGTGTGTGCAGCATCCTGATGCTTAAGCATCATCTGTAGACTGCACTAATGGTTTTTGTGCTCATGTTCAGTTTGGGTGCTGGAGATGTCAGTGGATTTACCCAGACAGGTTCAACAAACTTTGACCATTGGGTGAATTGCTCTGGCCATGGGGCTGTGGTGGTAGGGTTTGGTCCTGGCAGGCTGCAGAAGGCTAACGGGCAGGATTCAGGCTGCAGAGTTTATCCCAGATGGAAGCACAAAGGTCCCAGCTGCCCTGGCCCTACCCCAGCACAGACAGAATCGCAGTGGCCAGCTGAGGATGCTTGCAGTGCTCTGGTGAATAACTAACATGTGTGCCAGTTGGTATAGGAAGGTCAGCAGGTTGCTTGCATCTCTCTCTTACATTTCATTGATGGGCTTGTAACTCCAGTTTGTCAGTAAAGCTCCAAGCAGCTCTGCCTCTCCTATTAACGCTTTGCCATTAGGTGCTGGAAGTGCCCGTGATAGCAGGGAAGCCTGTTGAAGCTCAGCAGGTGTGTTTTAGTGAGGTGAGATCCTCACCACAGCCAGGAGTTGTCTGTGTCCTCTGGATTCTTCCTGTAGTTTCAGCCACTTTCCCACCTTTTCTTCTGCTAATCGGAGGGGAATACTGTCCTTTTGCAGGTTGTCCTTGCTATGCCTTATGACACGCCCGTGCCAGGATACAAGAACAACACTGTGAACACCATGAGGCTGTGGTCTGCAAAAGCACCCAATGACTTCAACCTCCAAGAGTGTAAGTGCTATCCCTCCACTGCCTCTTTTCTGGCCAGGCTGGGACATGGTTGTTCCTGTGTGAGTAGCACCGGGCACAGCACTCCCCATCTGGCCTGTTTTATCCATACCTCCTGGCTCCTTCCAAAATACAGCACTCTGTGTGTGTGCATCCATGGATCACACTACCTCAAACCACTTCCAGAGCCCTCATGTACCAGGACACCCATCCGTCCTCCTTCCATCCCCATCACGCTTATCATGCTCTCAAAACCTACCCTGTGCCTTCCCCAAGTGATAGAGCACCTGCCACCAAGTTCCCCACATCGCCAAATGAGCTGGAAACACATACTTGCCGTGAAGGGTCATTTCTGTGCAGCAGCATCATCCCTTAGTGCTGAAGGAAAAGAGCAGCACAGCTCACCTTACTGTTGGTTTCCTTTGGGTCTACATGTGACCTCTCTAGGGCATTTTTCAGGCTCTAATTGCAGTGCTGAAGAGGCAAGGCAACTAACACAGCAAATGTCAGTGCTAGTCTAAAAGCTTCCCCTTCTGCTGAAGGGGAATATTTTAGACTAGACTGGTTTGATTTATTATTTCATACTGGCAGAGATGTGTATGTCCAAGCAGCCTTGCCAGAACTTGTGTGGGACGAGGGGTGATGGCTCTCGAGTCCTCATAATGTCTCCTCAATTCTTGATTGGCAGCTGTGAGCTGGATTTCGGATGAGCCTTTTGTACCCTTTAGGAACTGAGTGTGATTGCGGTCTTTGTGCTTCTTTGTGCTGCCCCATTTCTCCTCAGTCCTTAAGCAAGATGGCTGGTCACTTGCTCCCTTTTTTTGCCTTCTCTGGCTGCTAGCTGTCTTCAGTTTATTGTCTGTCCTTCCTGATATGTGTGTCTCGAGAAACTGCATGGAGATGTGCCTTTCTCTTATCCCATCTCCTCCTGTCTCTCTGGTGCCGTTCAAACATGTACCTTCCCATTCATATTTCATTAATACCAACCTGAACGTTCCTGTTACAAATCTCTGTATGAGAGAAGAGGGAAAAGCAGAGTGCCAGGGACCTGCCTGAATCTCTACAGCTGCTGCAGTGCTGTGTGTATTTCTTTCTCGCTGCAGTCAACGTGGGCGACTACATCGAGGCGGTGTTGGACAGAAACCTGGCAGAAAACATATCCAGAGTCCTGTACCCGAATGACAACGTGAGTGACTCTCTTACCTCTCTTTCCTGCTGCACGGGATCATCCTCCCTGTAGTTGTATCGCCTTGTTTGCAAGCACTGGAAGGTCATGGCCACCTGACGTTTATCGTTCTGGTTTGAGGATTTTTAGTACAATAGGTTGGCCGCGTAATTCTCAGTGAACAGACACAGCTCTGAGGGTCTCTGCTGACTGATGGCAGCTGAGAGTCTGGCCCATATTGCATAGCTGCTACGTTCCCTGCTGCAAGGAGGGGAAGACATATTACTCCTTCCATTTAAAGGCAGTTGCCAATTTACGTGGCTTATTACCCTTTGCAAAAGTAAGTTGTCGTTTCAGAGGCGGCCATGAGGGGGCGACTCATTTCCAGCCCCAGTCCAAGGGATTTCTGGCTGCCGGGACAGTTTCAGGCCATGCACTCACTATGCGCCGGACCCAAAAGGGAAGAGCCCTCGCTATCCAGGCATGGATTAGCATCTGTGCTGGAAGAGCTTACCTTCTGCACTTTACCTCCACCCTCTCATTCCTGCTGGTGTTTTAAAATCGACCAGCGTGATGTGTAGTATGCATGGGAGACAGATGGTGTGTCCAGAGACACTGGCTCCTGGCTGTGGCAAGGAATCCAGAATCCTTGGTCCAAAAACTCCTGCAAAGGGTCTTGCAGTGAGGGAGGGAGCTGCGCTTGCTCTGTAGGAGTAGCGTGGATGTGGCAGGTTCTGTTGCCCTCTGGAGGCAGCTGTTTGGGATGCTGAGCCCCTTGTGAGTCCCTACAGCTGCTGCCCCATCAGAGGCAGCATGAGAAACATCCACGTTTGCCCTGATGAGGTGCTGAACCTGTGATGCCTGTTGGGAAGCCCATCAGTGTGGACAGGAGCACCTCCAGGGGTTTGGCTGCCAACTGGAGATGGCAGCTGCAGCACTGATGGCTGTGGTTCCCCCACTTGCAGTTCTTTGAAGGCAAAGAGCTGCGGCTGAAACAGGAGTACTTTGTGGTGGCTGCTACCCTCCAAGACATCATCCGCCGCTTTAAGTCTTCCAAATTTGGCTGTCGAGACCCTGTGAGAACATGCTTTGAAACCTTCCCAGACAAGGTGAGTTTGTGGGCAGAGAGGGTCCGGGGGCGTTTCAGCCAGACCTGCCTATCATGAGGGAGAGTAGGATGCTCAGGACCAGGTCAGGGAATGTATACAAAGACCCTCGCAATTTGGGTTGGAAAACAGGTGACCTCCAGGTCTATTTTCCCAGGGAAAAATTTGCAATTTGGAGCAAAACTTGCAAAGGTTGAATAGCTCCGTTCCTGGGCGCTCTGTTTCTGGGATGTGTGCCATGAGAAGAGGCTTGGGGCTGACCCTCACCCCAACCCCATGCATGCGGGACACTGTCCCAGTCCTGTCACTGCCAGCTCTGAGCCCAGCAAGTCTGTGTTGCAGGTGGCTATTCAGCTAAATGACACCCACCCTGCCCTGTCCATCCCAGAGCTCATGCGGATCCTGGTGGATGTGGAGAAAGTGGATTGGGACAAGGTAAGCAGAGCTGGGAGGTCCATGGTGAACCTTGCAGGGGAAAGAGCTGCTGTCCTGTCCTCACACAGGGTTTCCTTTCCCCTCCTGGCCTGGGCACGCGCGCGTTAACCTGCTGTCTGTAACGCAGGCCTGGGAGATCACCAAACGGACCTGCGCCTACACCAACCACACTGTGCTGCCCGAAGCCCTGGAGCGCTGGCCCGTCTCCATGTTTGAAAAGCTGCTGCCACGTCACCTAGAGATCATTTACGCCCTCAACCAAATGCATCTGGATGTAAGGGACTGGGCAGGTCACAGGCTGTGGGAATCCGAGGGGGTCTTGATCTGGTTGCCTTTAGGATGGGAATGTTCCTAGACCCTGCAGCTGGGTCGCTAATGTCCCTCTTTCTGCCTGTCTGCAGCGGGTGGCAGCTCTCTACCCAGGGGACATTGACCGTCTCCGGAGGATGTCGGTGATCGAGGAAGGAGACTGCAAACGTATTAACATGGCGCACCTGTGTGTGATTGGCTCCCATGCGGTCAACGGCGTAGCCCGCATCCACTCTGACATTGTGAAGAACTCAGTGTGAGTTGGGGGACGCCCAAGGCACGCAATCTGTCCGCTCACTGGGCTTTGCCTGCAAGCCAGGGGGGTGGTTAGAATGATCACGTGTCAAGGTCTGCTTTGGTTGCCCTGCTGGGCATGGCAGGCAGGGGACACTGTCTGATTCGCACGTGTGCAAGGTCTAATTCATCTCTTTTTGGAGCTGGTGAAACCCTCAGCATTACAGCTGAGGAAGGGGGTGAGAGGCAGCATAGAGTTCATGGTTGTTATAGGGAGATCCACAGAGAGTGCCCTGAGTCAGGAGCACATAACAGTGGGGGCACAGCTGAAGCTCTGGGTGGTGGTGGGTGGATCAGAGCTCCCTGGTGTTTCCAGGTTCAAGGATTTCTATGAGCTGGAACCAGAGAAGTTTCAGAACAAGACAAACGGGATCACACCGAGGCGCTGGCTCCTGCTGTGCAACCCAGGACTGGCTGACGTTATTGCTGAGGTGAGTCGCAAGCATCTGAAGTGAGGGGCTGAGCGTGATCACCTCTTCATCTGGGCTGATCAGAGCTGAGGCTAATGCCTGGTAGGTGTGAGTGAGGACAGCCTGGGAGGAGCTGTATCTGTGAGACTGGCTGGGCTTTAATATCAGAGATGAAGAGTTGGCCAAAATAGTTGCCGAAATTTAGACCTGGTTCTCTGCCCTTGCAGTGGCTACACAGCACCTGTCAGGCAGTACCGTGGTGTGTCAAATGGGGTGTCTGCAGAAGCATTCAGCTTCACAGGCACAAAGGAGCTCCCTTGGAACTCCAGCCCCAGTTCTGTCTCCTTTGTTTACCAGGCCCTTTAGCACACGTTTTTGCTTCGTGCTGCGACACACCATAGCTGAATGATGTCCTGCAATTAAATGTATCTTTATGTCCTGCCCATCAGTTTCTCCAGCTGCCAGGAAGCCCTGATACATGTGCACACACCCTCCCTCTAAAGCTCTTTGAGAGAGTTCGGGCTTTTGCAAGTGCGCGGTTTCCCCTGTACCTTTGGGTTCCCTGATGACACAGAAGTAACCTCACCATAAGAAACTGTGCCCCTTTTCCTGGCCAGAGTGCCTCTTCCAATTCCCAGTTGGACTGTGGCATCTTTGTTGGGGAAGTGCAGTTGTGGACTGAGTGAGGTGTCTCACGGGTGGGACATCCCTGTCTTGGTTTGTTCTTTTAGAAAATCGGGGAAGACTTTATCACAGATCTGAGCCAGCTGAAGAAGCTACTGGATTTCATCAATAATGAGACTTTTATCAGGGATGTGGCGAAAGTCAAACAGGTAATGTGCACTGGAGGTGGGGTGTGGGGAAGAAGGCTTAACACACCGTGCTCCCAGGAACATCCCAGCAGCAAATGCTCACTTCTGACGCAAGGCCTGGGAACCCATGCCTGTTCCTCATCAGAATTTCTTGCCAGGAGAACAAGCTGAAGTTTGCAGCCTACTTGGAGGAGCAATACAAGGTCAAGATCAACCCTTCATCCATGTTCGATGTTCAGGTCAAGCGAATCCATGAATACAAGCGGCAACTGCTGAACTGCCTGCACGCTATCACCCTCTACAACCGTAAGTCCTGCCTGGGCTGGTAGGCAAGGGGCTTCCCCCAGCCTTTTGCTACCAGGGTTCCCATGTAAAAGTATGCCAGCTGGTGGCTAAGGACACCTGAGCCTAGCTCTGCCCTCCTGGAATGAGGGGCTTCTCTCCAGGAGGGAAGACAGAGGGCCTGAAGGGTCATGCAGAGCTCTGAGGAAAAGCTCACAGCCCGCGTCTCCAGCCCAGATGGGTCCCAGGGCCCCGGTAACGCCCACACCTGCAGTGCAGGTGTTCAGACTGCCCTGGTGCAAGTTAAAACTCCGCTCCCCAGTGTATGCTTTGGGCCCCTGCCCATTCCCGAAAGAAGGCAAGTCATTAGAGCTCTGCATTGTGCTGGCTTGAGTGGTTCTCTGAGGACTTTGCAGCCCATTTTTGCCCAGCAGATATCTGGTTGGGCTTCAGGGTCCTGCAAGTTTGCTGGGTCCACATGACATGGGCTGGGATACCAGCCCACCTCTGGTGATGCATGCCATAAACTCTGTCCAGTTTATATTCACTTCAGTTGTGTTATGCTCTGCTCTTTCAGGCATCAGAAGTGATCCATCCAGATCCTTTGTGCCCAGAACTATTATGATTGGAGGAAAGGTAACATGCGTTCCAGACTCGGTGCATGCATGGCTCACTGGGGATGTGGGGAAGGTGCTGTCCCCTTTCTGTGGCTTTGCCGGGCCCGCTGTAGGTTAGCCAGCACGTGTCTGCTGGCGGGCTCTTCAGGAAACACCTTCATGGACTAATCAGACTGAGCAAGGCCCCATCACTCTTTCCCTGTGGCTTAGGACTTCTCCTCCCAGTAGGGTGTTTTTGCTGATCCATGTGAGCAGCAGAGGTGAGGCCCAAATTCTCCCCGTGGTGAGGACCTGCACTGGCATCTCTCGTGCTCTCCCTTCCTTAAAAGCCTTCACCATTTCTGGGCTGCTCTTCTTCAGGCGGCCCCTGGCTACCACATGGCCAAGATGATCATCAAACTCATCACGTCCATCGGTGAGGTCATCAACAACGATCCCTATGTGGGGGACAAGCTCAAGGTCATCTTCCTGGAGAACTACCGGGTATCCTTGGCCGAGAAGGGTATGTCTGGTCTTGTGTAATCATACATCAGGAGCTGGGCATGTCCCAGCTGAGCCCAGAAAGTGGCTGACCTGAGAGGCTGTCATGGCAGGTCACCTGGTTCTACCTTAGGAAGGGCCTGAGGGCTCCACACGGGGCAGGAAGCCAGCTTCATGCAGGAGTAACAGCAGCTGCACGGGGTTGCAGCAGGGCTGAGCGTGGCTCTGGCCCCAGAGCCATGCTGTTTAGGTTGAGCTCAGCAGGGCCACTAGCAGATGCCCAGGGCTGTGTTTTGCTGTCCTGGGCCCAGGTTGTGGGGAGCTGCAGTGTGCCAAGGATTAACTCCTACCTCTCTTGCACCCGGCAGTGATCCCAGCAGCGGATCTCTCCCAGCAGATCTCCACAGCTGGCACGGAGGCCTCGGGTACTGGCAACATGAAGTTCATGGTGAACGGGGCCCTCACCATTGGTACCATGGATGGGGCCAATGTGGAGATGGCTGAGGAGGCGGGAGAAGAAAACCTCTTCATCTTTGGCATGCGGGTGGAGGACGTGGAGGCCCTGGATCGCCAAGGGTTGGTGCTGGGGAGAGTCCAATGTGTGCTGGGGCTTGTCAGATGGGGATACAGGTCCCAGCTCTGGCAGAGAGTGCCACGATCTCTGGGAGGGACACCCTCCTCCCTGGGCAGCTCTGGAGCAGGAAGAAGCTGGGGGCTGGAGGCATCCTCCACCCTGGGCGGGTTAGTGGGTGGTCTATCAAGGATGCAGCCCAGCCAGAGCACAGTAGCTGTGAATGGGACGTGAGCCTGGGCACAAAGCATTTTGGGCACTGCGACTAGTCGCGGCGCCACTAGCAGGGTGCTCTGGTGGACACAGCCCCAGGAATAAGGCCCCTCAACTCAGGAGCCACGTGACATCCTTGCCTGCCCTTCCTGCCCCAGACACGTCAGGTCCTGCTCTCCGGGTGCTGGGCCCCAGGGGAGGGCATCAGTCCCTACAGCCCGTCTCTGCTGGGCGCAGGTACAACGCGCGGGAGTACTACGAGCGGCTGCCAGAGCTGCGGCAGGCTATCGACCAGATCAGCAGCGGTTTTTTCTCCCCTCGAGACCCTGGTTGCTTCAGGGACGTTGTCAACATGCTCATGTACCACGACAGGTGAGTCCTGGCAAGCGTCCCTTTTTGGTGGGCTACTCTCAGCCTGCCCAGGCCTCCTTCCTAGCTGGCCTGGGTCCCCCCACGCAGGGGATAAGCCATGCCTGCCCAAAGGAAGGTGGCTGTGCTGCCCTGTCCTGCCAGGCTGGGACCCTACAGCAGGACCCTTACTCTGCTTTGGGTTTCAGGTTTAAGGTGTTTGCCGACTACGAGGCTTACATTAAATGCCAAGGCCAAGTGGACCAGCTGTTCATGGTAAGAGGTGCCCACTATCGAGAGGGAGGGATGGGGTCCTTGGCCATGGCAGTGCAGTGGGGAGAGCTGAGATGAGCGTGCCCCTGTGGAGCCCTTCTTACGGACACCACACATGAAGCAGGGCGAGGCAGGTTTTGCCACTTTGGCAGCCCCACATCACATCGTTTAAACCAGCTAAGTGTGCATAGCCAGTGCCCTGCGAGCCGGGACAGAGCCGGGTGAGGGACTGCCTGCTGACACTGCCTTTCGTCTTCCCAGGACCCCCGGGAGTGGACTAAGAAAGTCATCAGGAACATTGCATGCTCGGGCAAGTTCTCCAGTGACAGGACCATCGTGGAGTATGCCCGGGAGATCTGGGGTGTGGAGCCATCTGCCACAAAAATCCCCCCGCCCAACCTCCCTCGGGATTGATGCAAGCGCAGAGGGAAGGAAGGAGGGATGGGTTCCCAGCCCAGGAGGCCTCACCTGCATTTCACCGCCAGTCAGATGGGCTCGGCTCTGCAGGGACAAGGCCTTTCCCTCAGGAGGGTAGAAGGATGCTCTGAGAAAGAGCCCTGACTGAGGAACAAGAGCTGGGGGAGAGGAGAAAGGACCCTGTATTTGTACCCGTGTAGCCAGCCTGCATGTGCTGCATAGTGCTTTTAGTGAGATGACCACGGATAAGTCTTCCACAGCTGTGCTCCATGCTTAACAAGGGCTTTCCAACTAAATCCTCCCCTCTCCCCGCTGCATGGCCTCCTTGACCCTGCCCCATGAGCAGGTTTAGCTAACACAGAGCGTGTCTTGCATCCTCCTCCAGTGGGTCTGCCAGCCCCAAAGCTGGGGAGGGAGAGAGGCCACTGCCTGTCCCTCCAGTCACCCCCTTCCCCAGTAACACCTAAAGAAGGTGGAGCTGGTTGTTAAAGCAGCTGCTCTAGTGCAGGCACCAACATCGAATGCTACATGCCACATGGAGAAGGAAAGAGGGCCTGGGATCAGCGACTTCCTTGACGCAGAGCTTGCTGTAGCCTCCTAGCACGCCTCTTTGTTAACTAAAAGCCCAGTAACGAAGCCACTCCAGGGATTTTTAGCTTCCAGGTCTGCATAGAAAGGGCTGTACCTGCCGCTGCCAGCTGGGTAGGCCCCAAGCAGGCACAGCTGTACGCTGGGTGCTACCTGAGGGGTGAACGTGTTTCACATCTCTCATGTCCCTCCAGAACTGGGTCGTGCTGCTCTGTGTGTCCCTCCCGGTGCTGGGGTCAGAGTTAACACCTGTAGTGCTGTGTAGTGCACCAGTACTCCCCTGTGTGACACCAACTCATTAAAACAACCAGAACACCTACTGGTTTGACTTTGGACTGACTTGTGACTACTCCACACCTAGGGGTTCAGGATGCAACAAGTTCAGGCCACACCACCTGAAGCCATGTTGGCCTTCCCCAGCTGTGTTTTCATGGGATATGGTCCCCTGCGGCTGGCATAGTGCTGGGGTGCTGGCACAATCATGGGGGCAACATGCCCATGGCAGAAAGGTCAGTCTTGCCAGTGCCTGGGGGGTATAGAAGGGAGCTGGTATCAGAGGCTGCACTGGGTAAGCTATAGCCACATCCATTTACCTGCACCCCTGGCGTGTTGACTATAGGCACTGGGGTGGGGGTTACAGTGTTGGGTTTGCCCTGCAAATGGCACACAGGGCTCCTGTGCTAGAAATCCCATGGGCAGCTCCCATTTCCGTCAGCCCCAGTGGGGATGCTGAGCCTCAGCTGCAGTCGGACCACAGGCACAGATCCACTGGGCTCCAGGAGAGCCGCTGGCCCAGAGCTGGCAGCGGCCATGAAGACTTGCCCAGTCCCAGCTGCGAGCTCGTCTCCCATGCACAACCCTAGTGCAGCCCTGCCACACACGCAGATGACTTGCCACCTGGGGAAAAAGTCCCAAAAACTGCCAGGTAAAACAGGTAAAGCTGAAGTGATCAGCAGTCAATGCCTTTATTAAAACTACACCACTTTTAGATAAACATTTCAGTTTAGATTTCCAAGCATATCACTGGCCTAGCAACGGGAATGGCGGTGCTGGGATCACCAACACCAGCAGTTCACGTGTTGGACCCTCAGCTCTCACGCAGGAGGAAGGCAGCCAGCCAGCCTCCGGCTCAGCCTGCGCTGTGCCCCAAGCCAGCTGCCAGCAGCAGCATTAGCTGGAATGTGCACGTCGCTCTCCAGAGCCAAGTAAGTGTTTCTCTCTTCTGTCAGTGCAATAAATACAAGTGCGTCAAACATAATTTAAGTGGCACGGTTAGCTTACGAGTATCATGGGTCAGAAACCTCAGGGACAACCACGCTATGGCAGAATCTCAGTACGAGAACAAGCTACTGTCCGCTTTGCAACTAGCATGAGCCTGCAGATATAACTTGGATGCATGCTGAGCAGTTTATACTACGCTGTACACCCCTGAACAGACCCTTCAGGCAGCACAATTCACTCTGAGCACTAGTGACTAAACCTACAGCTCCTGCTATTGTCTACGCAGACTGACAGGGGGCAGGGCCAGGTCCCCAGCCAGACACCACAGAGTCAGCATATGACCCTCTGCCATCTCAGTGCGTCTCAGTGCAGAGCTCATCGGTGGCACAAAACAGCCCCTGTTCTAGCCCCAAGCAGGGCCAAGGACATCCCCAGAACTTCTCCCCATGGGAGAGGCTCATTCCCACTTCTGGCTCCTGGACAACATGCTCTGACCATGGCTGTGAGATGAGCTGAGAAGTGCTACTGGAAGTGCCTGGGATGCCCAGAGCACAGAAGGGAGGTAGAGGGAGAGATGTGGGGGGACACCCCAGACTTTTATTTTTGCATGAAGAACTGCATACCACTGCCTGCGTTTAACTACAGAGGAACAGTGTGGCCACCAGAAACAGGAAAATCTGACCTAAGGAATTAAAAGGTAGATGAAGAAAAAAAAAAAACCTGCCGTTCCCACCCAAAGGAAGCACATGTCTGTCTGGGTGCATACAGGGAGAATGGAAGACATCCATTCCCACATCCCGGTCCCACATTGTTCATGGAAGGGGAAAAAGATCAGCAAAAAAAAAAAGTAATCTCACGCTTTCTGCCTTAAACTCCCAAGTTTGCAATTTATCTACATAAGTCACTTCAGTCTTAATAGGAAGTGCATGTGAAGAAGGGGAGGAGGTCCCCAAAGGATAGCAGGGATGGGAGCAGAAATTATGTTCAGAAGGAAAAGGGTACAGAAAAGATAAAAGGGCACTAACCTCTTCCATTAAATAGCTGTTTGAAAAAGGAAGAACAAAAAAAAATCTTTCATTTTATTTCCAAATGTGTGCAATTAGCCAACACTTGCAACACATTGTGACTGAAGAGCTAAATAAAAATACCTCTCACCACCTAGATCTTCAGTGTATTTGTAATTACAGCCACTTAGCGAAAAGGGAAGGCAAAACATGTATTTCCTAGAAAGAGAACACCTCAAACTCAAGCAAGACACCTGTGGTATGGAGACACGGCAAAAGCTATTCGCTTACAAATGAGTCTCTACATGATCCAAAACCAGCAGCAGTGTTTAGAAGTGAAAGAAACACCCTTGGTCATGACACACGTGTCCTAGGAATGTCTGTCCTCAGCAGTACCACGCTGGATTGGCCAGGCTTTGTTGTGCTTACATTTTTCACAGTTTGGTACCGGCTCCTGGTTCACCCCTCCCATCCACGTCAAAAAAGAAGCCAGCAACTTCTTTCTTCTACCATCACAGATGCTGATGCCGGGAGCTGGAGTTGCCAAGGGTACACATCAGGACCAGAGTGGGAATCCCTGACCTCCTCTAGTGCCAGGGATGGAAGAATGGCAGACTGACCCACAGGGAGGGGGGAGGAAAAGGAGAGAGAGGAAGGAAAGAAAGGAAAATCTCTGCGCTGCTAAGTAGCCAGTCTTCAGTGATGATGCTCATGTTCAGATTTTCCCAGGAATTCCCTAGGAAAAGAAAGAACACAGCAGTGACACTCAGCTCTCCGACACTCTGGTGCATGCTGCAGCCTGCAGGTCTTCCCATTCCCCTGGCAAATACTAGGGCTCGAGCACTTGCATCTACAGGGAACAAAACTGAGCTTTGCTCTCACCCATCAGCGGCTCCCACTAGAAGAGGCAATTAGAAGTAGCTGCTCTGCAAACAACTCCTCCAGAGCATCCAGCTCACAGCAGAGATAAGCCAGAGAGTGCTCCCAGTTTTCTGCAACTCACCCTCCCAAAACCCGCTTTGCAGGGAGGTGGAGAGCTCTGACTGTGCTAAGCCAGCCCCAGTATCTCACCCACTCTGGAGACCAAAGGGGTTTTCAGCAGAGCTGCCCAATATAAGTGTCTGTCACCCATCTCTCTTGCTCCTGGGTGCATGTCACAGTCACCACTCCACCCCCCGAGCCAGAGGAGACCCTGGTTAGCTGGGCTGTTACCGCAGTATTCGAGGTAGCTCTGGACTCCTGTAGATGTACTTGTGCCGGTAGCCAAGGTCTGTGTGGAACGGAACAAACTGCACCTTGTAGTCTCGGAAACTCCGTGACGTCGCAGCGATGTTGTAAAGCTGAGTCCAAGGGGAAGCAGGTGAGGGACGTGTGTCACTCCAAACCAGCCATCCCCCACCCAAACCAGCACCCCTTCGCAAGGGTGGGTTATGGGCCCTGGCTTGATCAGCTTTGCTAGCTCTAGCTCCGTTTCACTACTGATTTGCCACCTCCAACACCACAGAATTTGTAGGGCCTTCGGGCTATGCATTTCTACATACACCTTCCTACTGCGAAGTTTTTGCCTGGCTGGGCAAAACACCAGTTCCTCCCACCAGATCAGTTTGCAGAGCCACACGCATACCTTCTTTCCTAGATGGAATGGTACCACCGGGTCATCCTCAGCATGAAGGATGAGCAGGGAGCAGGAAATGTATTTCACACTGTAAAAGAGACAACAATGTCACAAAGGCTCAGAGCAATCCCATCACTCCCTAACACCAACACACCGGGATTTTCAAGGAAACTGCAATAACAAACATGTCCTGTGGGTCATTAACTGCAGTTTAGATCTTGAAAACACTGTTATCTGGGCACCATTCATTTGATCTACAGAAAATTTACTAGTGAAAGGCATCCTTGGAAAAGCTATTTGCTGCTTAGACCAGAGAAAAATGGCTCACCCCACTGCAAAGCATCATCCCCCAAGGTCTGATTTGGTTTCAGTACTGGAAACCAAACTTACAAATACTCAGGCTCTTGGATGAAAGGCTCAGTGAAAACAGATAATGTTATGACACACAGGGGGGCTTATACAAAGGCACAGCAGAGAGATCTTCCCAACCCTTCAATGTCCCAATGCTACTGTTTAACATGTAACGTACACTTGAAAAGCATAAATCACATGGATCAAATTAGCATATTCCTGAGTAATCTCTGTGCTCTCTGTTGCATCTGTCCTTATTAAGAACAACTGAAAAAGAAAGAGCTCCACATTGCAAAGCTGTGTTGCACTCAGGGCTGTGAGAGTAACTGAAATCCCTTCAGCAAGTATAATGCTTCAATGAAAAAAAAAAAAAAAGGAGGAGCAGAGTGTGCAATCTGATGTCTATCCTCCTTGATGCTTGCCATGGCTCACTGCAGCCACAGCTGAAACCCCAGCAAAGAGGGAACTCACTTCTCATCATTTGCAAATTTAATTCCACTTGTCGTGATGGGGTCAAGGAAGAACCAGTCAAACCCAGGGAAGTATCTGTATATCTGAGAGGAAAAATTCGCATTAGTGGCAGGTGTCAGCAGGACAGTTATACAAACAGCAGTAACCGGGAAGGTTACTGCCTTCCCAGTAACATCCCTTGGCTGCTGGCTGCACTCTCTGCACTGAGGGCAGTCTGTCTTCCCCTCCCTACATTTACTGCCCTTTCTGACCCCAGTTTCCATTTTCCTTAAGCAGGCTCCGCACATGGCTCTGGTACTGCTTATTGTATTGATGTTCCCAGGAGCTGCCTTAAGTGTAGCTCTTTACCCCTGATGCTTATAAATATCACTGCTGTCCCACAAGTCATGCACTTAGCTCAGCTACATCACTTCTGAAGGTTAATTTCTAAGCATACAATTACATGCTGCTAGTGTGAGAGTGACTGTGTACTTGCCACAGAAAAGGGGTGACTTCGCGCCTCCTCCCGTATGTTGGTGAATGGAGATTCCAGTATCAGGGCATCCGGGGGCGTTTCTGAAAAGCCGAAGGCAATGTGCTGAAATGCAGGGGTGCAGATAGCCAGCAAGATCAGGGTCTGCCTTATGAGAGCAGCTGCCACCATGGTGCACAAAGGACAGCCTTGTCATGACCGCAAACACATGCGGAAATCTGGGACACCAGCAGGACCCGGGCTGGGTGGGAAGAGCATCCACCCACCAGACTTACCTCTCTCACAAAGACGCCTCACTAGATTTGTTGCGACCCTGGAAAGAAGAACAACGAGTGTTTAATCTGGAGCAGGCCCCCTGCAAAGCACCAGGCCCTAGTGGTAGTAGGCGGCAGAGGTACAACTCAACTGCTGTACCATCATCCCCTCACACTGTGTGAGGTCTGGGCAGCCAGCCCACAATCACTTGGGTTCCCACAGGTCTCCCATACCCAACTGTTTCAAATGGCATCAGGTGCCTGCATTTAGGCAAGTGATCAAGTCCAAGGCAGCAGCACACCATGTAGCCACTTGGAAGAACCTCCTTTAAGGTGGCTCTCAGGCTCCCAGCATATCTGCAGCTGTGTGACACAGCCTCTTACCCCTAGACAACAAGGGCTGAGCAAGAAAGAGGGGAATGCAGGGCTACAGGCAGAAGTGCTGTGTTCCAGGCAGCTGGAATTCAGGGACCCAGCATGACACTGCAAGGAATTTCCATAGCTGGGTCAGAAAGCAGTCCAGTCTCCCCCATGCACTTCCCTAATGGGACAGGGATATTTCCAAAGCTGAATCCTCCAACCACAGCATATTTCAAAAACCTCAAACTCCAGGCTGGCTATGGTCACCAGGGAACTCAGCTGGGGACCATAGTCCCAGGCCACTCAGATTGCAGTGCACTGGGAAATGTCACAAGCATGTTCTGACCTAGAAAGGGATCCTGAACATGGTAAAAATTTAGAGGAAAAGCCAAAGTAAAAGCCTTTGCCTTCTCTCAAACGCAGCAGGACGTTTAGTATCAGAGCAATGAAGAGGCACTATCCTGAAATATCTCCCTGTCCCAGCAACACATTTGTTGGGCAGCAAGGCAAGCTGTTGTGGTCTCAAACAGTTTAATCTGCACACAGCTCAAGTCAAAAGTAACTCTTGTGTTTGACCTCTGCTCCTCTGCAAATCAAGGGGGTAAGATCTGCTGTCTGAACATGACCCATCTCCAGACAGCAATGGAAAGGCAGGAAGCGGGAAAGGGAAGTTAAAAACATGCAGGCAAAGGCACTTGACACTTTGAACTTCCCTGTGAAGGCATGACCACGTAAATGTCACAGATGGCCAGCAGTGTAGTCATGCAGGCATCTGCATGAGCACTGATTACACAGGGCGTGTTTAAAAGGACAGGAGAAAACATTTTGTAAGGGTAAGTCATGCACACATGTGGCTGGTCTGAGATACTCTTTTCAGAGTATCAGAGAAGCCCGATGTTCTGCTCTGAAGGACATATAGACATAGGTTCACCACAGGAAGAGATCAGTGTAGTCCCACTTTCTCTCCCTTTTGTCAATATGCATTATATTATTCTAAGTATCTTTTTTTCCAGTGTAACCCTCTGGGCAGTGAAGGTTCATGATCAATTCCCGCACAGTCATTCACTGTAGCCCTTCTCACTCTAGAGTGCAAAGGGGAAGCTACTCTGCAGCACTTGTGCCACAGACTTCAAGCCAAGCCAGCCTGGGGATTATGGCAAACAGCATCTCCATCCAAGGTCAGTGTTCAATGTTTTTCAGAAGCTGCTAAGGCCCACTGAGATCAGATGCTTACCCCGTGCCCAAGGAGTGTCCCCAAATATAGACAGGGTTGTCTCCACTTCTTGCTTTTATCCAGTCGAAGACGTGAAGAGCATCATAGGTCATTCCCCTCTCTGATGGGCTGCCTATTGAATCGCCCCAGCCTGGAACACAAATAGTCCCTCTGAGAATCACACAAACTGGTCGCAAAGCCAGCTCTTCCCTTGCAGCCCATCTGCAAGTGCAAAGGGGCCTGGGATGTGGACAGTTTCTGATTATTTCACAGTGCACCTCTACAATTTGGGGCTGAAAGCCCTGATTGATCCATAGTCATTTAAACAAGTTAACTACTGGCTGCCAAGGAGTTTTTGTGGATTTAGTCAACAACAAAAACAAGAACTGGATCTTAAACACTGCTACACTCTGTTCTTGCACCTGCCCACCTGCAACAGCCCAGTTCCCAAACTTTAGCTGCTCTTGCATGCATGTAACCCATTTGTAAGTGGAGTCCCCAACAGCATAAAAATTGGATGCTTAGGGTCAAACACCAAGCACGTTTCACAGAGCTGCTGCAACGTCAGTTTGTCCATGCTGTTCGATCAATGCCCCCAGGCAATTTTCCACCCTCCCGGTTGTTTTGGCTCTGTTGCTATTGCAGCACGTCTACAAATCTTATGCTAAAGCAGCAAGCATCCCACATCCCTTCTGATACCTAATAAGCAGCCAGAGAAGCAGCTGCCAGCAGGACTGAAAAACAGGGCAAGCTCCTACAAATAAACCTCTCCCAGATGTCTTTTTGATACAATGCAACGGATTAATTTATTTCCTATATCTCTAGTGGCATTACACTGCAGCTTAAATACTAAGAAGGGAAAAAAAAGATCAGCAGATGCCCGAGTGCTGGTGGCAGAGAGCTGCAAAATGGTCACCGTTTCTGCTGAGGACATTACCAATTGTTAGCAAATCATTTACTCTATGTCTTATCTCACCTATCTGCTTTTAAAAAGAAGTGCAATTTCAGTTCCCTGTGTGACTTCAGGAAAGTCAATTAGATTGCATCCAAAAGACTACATCTAGGCAGGCTTACTAGTTTCCAGATGTGCACCTGGAGGATGCCTTAACTGGATGCTGTGACAGCATATGTGCCTGGGTCACCCTCTGCTCCTTAGCTCCCAAATCAACGAGTCCTGTGCATGAGGACACAAAGAAGCCAGAGTCCACCTAGCTGGACATCAGGAAGCAGTGCTACACAGGAATGCACTGGAAAGAAATTTCTGGAAGTTCTTCGGATACCCATGAGGGAAAAAAAAAGAAGCAATAACCTCATCTAATTAGCTGGCAGCAAGCATTTATAAAACAATAGCTCCCATGAGATGTAAAAAAAGAGCAACTTCTTTGTTGCTTCTACAGAAAGAGACATCTAAAAGTGTTTCATAATAAAAGAAGCTCACATACCTCGATAATCAAACGTGACCACGTGGTACCCAAGGGAGCTGAGAACCTGGAGGAAAGAGAAACATGCAGAAACCCATCACAGAGACTTGCACAGCAGCCATGGTCTTGCCTCAGGCCAAGGTGCAGAGATCTAATTTATCAGCCTGACATAGTGAAGTGACAACTTACAGCTTTTCAGTGTAGCAGGCACAGAACTTTTCAAACACTAATCATCTCAGCCCACTGGCTTTACTCCATTTGTTTCCTGGACTTCATATCAGGCTTAGATATTGATTCTCTCTTTAACAGCTTTGCCCTTAAAATCCGCAAATATCCTATGACTGTTTCCCCTACAAACACTTTCAGGTTTCCCAGTGAAACAGTATCAGTGCTTCATTTATATTATTTGAATTGGCATAAATGTTAGCATAACATATGAGAACCTGTTTCAGGTTTCAGAAGGCTTAAATGTATACACCCAAAACATGCAATTGCTCTACCATGAACATTTATGTTACAGCCAATGGTAACCCTAACAGAAGCTGTTCAAAGCAAGTAAAGATACCCAATGTTAGATCAACTTGCTGGGAAAAAAAGCGCCTTAGTAAAAGCAATGCCAGCATTCCAAGCTATCATTGCTTGGTACAAACCTAACACCTCCATGGTAGATAAAAATCAACAGAAAGTCACAAAAAGTTTAAAATGTTGTTGCTGTTAGGGCCTATGTACGATACATGACCAAAATAAGCAATCTTAGTATTACACTATATTATAAATCTTCTAACGGACAAGAGGAAATAATCTTATATGTAAAACCAACACTATTTCTAGTGTAATTGAAATCTTAACAGCCTGAACAATTACTGTTACTAGTTCAGATCTCATTAGTATAGAAAAAATAGAAAAAGAGGACAACATAGAAAAGAGGGGCCTTCAGGTAAGTTGGCAACTCAGCTCCTTTGCTGGGAGGACTATGATGGTAATAGTTTCTCCCACTTCCCTCTTGGATCCATCTGGGGCTAGTTTTCATACATTTCAGACACGCACTGGACATATCTTTCTCTTCACTGGACTGTGACTCCACGTTACACCCCAAATTACCTTATGGGGTGTGTTCAACATAGATTGGACATGTTCTCTTTGTTACCTGTAAACTCATTTCTGCCTAGCTCCCAGGTCTGCATCTCTTTAGCTGACAACTGGCAGATCATGCGCAGCCCGGGGGGTCTCTGGGGTCAGTCTGTGCCATGTTCCATGCCTGCTCCTACCCGTACTCCTCTGCAATGCTCCCCATGTCCCCACCTCCAAAGCATCTGCTGTCATACCAGGCCTGTACTCCTCTATGATGCATTGCTTTGCTGGGTGTCATCAGTGTTTCATTTGACACACAGTAAGCATATCTGTAACTCCTAGATAAAAACATTACAGCCATTTTTCTCGAACAACTCTATCTGTATGAGAATTGTTACTAAGTGTACCACAGTTAAGGCCATGTAATTATACAAAGCTCAGCAAAAGTAAAATCAGCTAGCCAGTGGCCACCTGGCTGTTAGACAATTGTTCTTATGGCTAAACAAGTTCAAAACAGTGCTCCGGGGAGCTCCAAAACAAGGTCAGAAGCAGCCTCACAAACCTCAGCCATATTACTAGCAGTGGCAATACTATATGCACTGGGTTACAAGGCTGCAATTTCCTATCTTGACATTCCACCAACTGCAGGCTATCACTCACAAGTCCAGTAAAGATACTGCCAATTCCCCTGTGGCTCAAGGCTTCTCAGCAGGACTGAGCAACGGATTTTCTCAGAGGCGTTTGCCCTTTCAGCTTGCCTTATGATAGCCTGCACAGGTCTGAGGACAGCGCGTAGCTCTTCGTTGTCATGTGCTGCCATTACTTGTTTGCTGAGTGCTTGATTTTATAGCCAATGCAGCTTGCACAATGAACAAAATTGCTATTAAGATGACAACTACAGGATGCAAAGCCAAGTTCAAAACTCCTGTAGTGGTAGGACAGCATTCTCAGAGGGATCGCAGGCAGAAGCGGCGCTCAGTGGTTTGGACTGCGCAGCACTGTGGCAGATTAGATATCTGCTCAGTGTGCAACATTCGCTACCTTCAGGGCTCGTTGCACCACAAGCTGGAATTCCAGCATTAACACTTGGGGTAGCATTCACTGCAATTTCTTAATTAACACACCTAGCGGTACTGGGACTATTGCGGCATACAACTGGTATGATACCTGTAAGCTGAGCATTACTTCTAAGGAATAGTACCATTTTAACCTTAACAGGTTATATATACAGATATTGGGTAGAGCTATAAACAATTAGACAAGTTACAACAGTTTGGGGGCACACAATATGCATGCAAGTACAACTGGAGCTTACACAGACAACTGACACCTGATTGGAAATGGAGAGAGCATTTCCGTTATCCCACTAGGATCTAAATAGTCATCTGAAGATGGAAAGCCAGTATCTTCACGTATGTATCACACAGTTTACCCTGCTGCTTGCTGGCACCCCGCCCCAGACCAAGACCTTACATCATGCTCACCCTTGCTGCACTTGGTTGTGTTATCTCTTGGCACTAGCCACGGGGTTATGCTAATCCACTACCCCTCTTTTAATGCCATTTTCCCCACTAACAGTTATTTGGAATTTATATTAGCAGATGCAACTGCAACAGCTTCCAAGTCACTCAAAGCTCCTTTGCTTTTTGCTATTCAGGTGTCTCCAAGCAATTCCTGTTTCTCTTTCTTTGGCTTTGAAAAGGTTCCCTTTCCATGCCTGAAAAGAGCATGGAATTTCCTGAAGAGGGACAGGAATGGCATGATGCATCCCCAGCCAAATTCTCCTCTTGCCACTGGGAGCCAAGAGCTGCAAGGCTACACAAAACAAATGCAGCTGGCAGAGATCAGGAGATGCTGCAACATCTATCTGTCTGGCTCTTGTCCTGGTCAGCTGCCAAAAGCACCGTCCCACTCACAGCAATAAGCAATGAGGATGCCCCACAAGACACCCCCAGGCACAGGCAGCAGCAATCTCCATGCCCACCTAAACCTAGGCAGGCCACTCAGGATCCCTGACCACCAAGGCCTGCCTCCTCACAGCCCAGCATGGCACAAGCTGCTGTGCTCAGTTCTCCTCTCCCTAGCAGAAAGCAGGGACAAAAAGCTGGGATAAAGAGGAAGGTCATCTCATGCCTTTACCAGAGGAAGAAGTTGTTGAAGTCTCCCAGTCCTGCACCCATTCAACTCTAAGCCAAGATACAGGTGAACCACTTGCAGGGGCCGATTCCTCCAAGGACCTGCCAAACCCCAACCACAGGCACTGCCCTGCTCTTACCCTTCCAGAGGTGCCTTTCTCCTCCAGGGAAAAGAAGAGATGAGACTGAGGAGGAATGGGAACAAGCAGGAAAAGCAGCAGAAACTGTCACTACCACCACCACAGCTGCCAGAGCTGTAAGGTGCCCACCTCAACCTTCATGATGCATGGTCCCACACTAATAGCACCCTCTGCTTTAGAGCATGGCTCTGCAGCCCATGCACCTNTCAACCTTCATGATGCATGGTCCCACACTACACCACCACACCACCGCACCCCCCCGAGGAAAGCAGACATGCAGAGCAAGGCCAAAGTACAGCCTATCACAGTGCGCACACAACAAAAGGAAGAACTTCCACCATCAACATCCAGCTCTTCCTGGTGAAGGACACAGCTGACAATGAGCTGTAACATCCCTGCCTGAAGCCAACAACCCTGGGCGCATCCCAATCCCAGAACCTATACTAACAGCCTCTTCTGGTTTAGTCTTTTTTTAAGACTATTTTTCTTTCTTGTTTTTTCCCCTTAGAATTAGTTCAGAAAAAGTCTCAGATGAAGCCGGTAAGATTTCTATTGGCTTTGCAGATAACAGGCATTTCCTCTGACCCTTAACAGGACGTTTAGTGTAACAAAGCCACATGTTTTATTTATAGTAATTACTTATGACCCTGTAACAATACCGTATTGTTTCACGTGCTCCTATAAAGTTGGGTAACTTCATGCAGCGGGCAAAAAAACCCTCTGCATCAGCTCTCCACTATCCCAGCATATCAGTGTAATAACAACTAAAAGCTTCACTGCCAAAGCCTCAATGTAGAAGGATGAATTGCAGAAGGAGCTTGTGGTAGTCTGCCATTGACAATCGAGGTAGCTAAGAGAACAGGATTCTAGACAGCTTTAAAAGGTTTTCAGTTGCATTATTCAAGCATGAATAATTTGGATCACGCGAACAACACAGTGACCCTGAATTGGTAACTGTGATATCTGGAAACCAGGCTTGAGCAAAGACTAACTGGACACTTGTCCAGACTAGAGGAAAGCGTGCCACTCAAAGCGAGTTTGTATCTGGTTACTGCTCCACTGCTGCTCCTCCTTCTGGCATCCTCATGGCTCCTGCTTCTGGTTACTGTCTTCAAACACACACTGACTCCACCAAGAATGGTTTCGGACACGTGCTGCTCAGAGACTGTGCAGCAGTGACAGTCTCAATTTTCAGCGCTGCTGCTGAGAAAAGCTGCTCACATGAATAAATAACTTGGTAAAGAAAGGACAGAGACCTCTTACCGTTATTATTTCCCTTCTGAGCCTCTTCTAGAGGGTTTCACCTGCTCCTTCCAGCCTACTAATAGCACCAACAAAAAAGACAGCAATCCAGCCTGTTTCATTCTGCTGGAATAAGCACAAACCTGGAGTTTCTGGTTCTGGTAAGTCCATGTGTGTGTTCACATGCGAGTAACTGACTGAAAGAGACAAACTAAGCAACTTGTTCACAGAAGCAAAAGAATACCAGACCAGAAACAGAAACCTTGCATTTTGGTAAACTGTGTTCTCCGTATGCATACACACAGAGGCATGCAGAGTCTTTGAGTATTCTGAAGCACTGCTACTCTTGCTCAGTCAAAATCCAAAACAACTCCTCTGCCTGTCTTGGCCAGCACAAAATGCATCGCAGCATAGGCTGGTTCCCAGAAAAATGACCACATAGATGACCATACACAACAGTCTCCTCAACCAACTTTCTGCAACTTAGCTCATCCTTTTTTCTTAAAGGAAAAGAAATATCGCCTGCCTCCTTGGGGTTGCCAAACAGCATTTTCTAAGCTATCTGAATCAAAAAGACTTTGCAGCTGAGGATCTTGCATAAGGAGTTGCATTGTGATAAAGCTTTATAAGTGCCAACACTGACACAAATTATAAAAATAAGGGAATGATAGCTAAACGCATACGAAAAACAGATCCCTCTAAGATGAGCCAGCAAAAATAATTACGGCTCTTTTAGAAACACATGATACAAGACCAGGAAATTGTGTGTGAGAATTTCAGCCAAGAGGGAGTTTAATACAATAAATGACCACAAAAGTCACTAGGCAAAAGACCCAAAGCAGCTGAAGTTGTCTGTTCTCATGTAACACACCATAGTGTTACGTGGGAAATTCATTTGGTTTCATACAAAATCTTCAGCGCTTGAGATGGCACCACTCACACAAACGCACTGTGCCATGGGAAAGGGGGAAAACCCAGACTGAACCTGCCTGTCTGACAAGTGACAAAGTAAGCCCCACACAGGTAACTTTGAAAATGGCTTACTGCAACAAACCATTCTGTGAATAGGCAAGTACTAGCTTTTTCACCTTGGTCAACTAATGGACCAACCAGGAAGTTTATACTGTCTCAGCCCAACATTTTGGCATTTAAAAGACTAGAAGTTGCCTTCAAAAGTTTGAAGAATGCAAGGAATCTGAGCTGGCCTCAATCCACATATATTTTCCCAGCAATTGGTGAGGTATGGCATCATCCTCACAACAAAACCTGCATTAAGACCAGTGGCAAGAAGAAACAATAGTGAGTTATGGTCATTGGTGATTCCCTCCTGTGAGGAACAGAAGCACCCATTTGCAGACCAGACCCTCTTTTCAGGGAAGTTTGCAGCCTCCCTGGGGCCTGAATTATGGACGTCACCACAAGAGTGAAGAGCTTAGTACAACCTTCAGACTACTATTCATTCCTGCTCTTTCACTAATGATATCACAACAAGAAGTCTGAGGTCAATCAAAAGAGATTTCATAATGCTAAAAAATTCAGGAGCACAGGTAGTGTTTTCCTCAGTCCTCCCAGTAATGGGGAGAGTAATTTGGAAGAAACAGCCAAGCCCAGAATATCAATACCTGGCTCCAGGACTGGTGCCTCCGCCAAAACTTTGGGCTTTTTTTTTTGGAAGAGCTTTCAAGACACAAAGTATGCTGGGGCCTGATGGGATCCACCTGTCCCAATGGGGAAAACGTACCTTCAGGTGTAAGCTGGAGGGACTGATTGAGAGATCTTTAAACTAGAATCGATGGGGAAAGCTCTCCCTCTTCCCATTACACACTTCTAGAGCAGACTAAGAGCTCTCAGCTATCTGCTGTTTGGCAGTGGGCTGTAATGAGCAGTCTTCTCAGGTATGTGCACATCTGACATGTTAATGCAACCGCTTGGACAACACGTGCACTTACCTTGTAAAGCTCCACACGGTGATCCCCTCCTCTGGTGAAAGTGATTCATGAAGAGAAGAGGAGAAAAAAAAACAAACAAAAAAACCCATGTGTGAACATTTAAGCTTCCAGAAACAGACTCTCCCAATTGCCTCAGGCTTCCAATTTAACACAAACATGCCAAACATAAACACCATAACCACTTTGTCACAGGCTCCAAGGAGACAGCAAGGCTTTGCTGAGCTATGCAGGACATAGTTTTAAAATCAGTTTGTCTCTATAAATCTCTTCTCACAGCAGGTAAAGACAAACTTTTCAACCCACCCTCCTATCTGACTTTTCCAAAGCCTGTAATACATCCAAAACAGCCTGTCCCTGTTGGCTTTGCAGATCCTGTGCTCCTGCCACCAGTGCTGCCCCAGCCAGTAATCCCTGCTCTCCAAGGTGTGATGGTCTCAGCAGAACTCACCACTTTAACCCAAGCAGCTGGCCCTTGGATTTTCTCACCTGGATCCAAACACAGGGACAGAAAGACATGTGCAAAAGACTGAGCAGAGAAAACCAGAGTTGAACACTGTAAATAAGTCCAGGGGGAGAATCTGCTTTAATTTATTTTTTGTTTCATAAATCCAGACAATAAAATAGAATTGAGAGTGAATGTGCCATTACATGCTTTAAAACATATCCACAACATGATATAGCTAATCCACACTCAAATTTTAGTATTGACATAAGAGTAGATTTACTCCTGCACTCATATGAAAACTCTAGAACACTGTGATTAGTTTGGTCAGTGCAGCCTCTAAATCAAAATGCCACTTTCCAGACCTCCCTCTAGGAACACATGCACTTGCCAGCCAAAAAGCTGTCAACTCCAACTGTGCTACAAAATACCTAATGCAGCCAAAAACACCCGGGGCAAAACACAAGGGGTTGCTTCTAAGTCGTTTTGAATCATACAAGTCTGAAGAAGATACACTTGCTTGAAAAGTCACCCTTGATGTGCACACATTGGTGCCTTTTCATGCATTCCTCAAAGTGCAACAGAGGAATTTTTCTTTAAGGGATCAAGTAAACATAACATTTTTGCCTCGGCTCCAGACCACTCAGGCAAACCATAAAGCCAAGGCAGTGCCTTTTACTTATGGTTAATGCAGCCTGCATCAATAAAGCAGCCCTTTGCCCAAAGAGACTGAATATGCAGTGAAGAAACATACAGCAATATATATTAAAGATGAAATGGCAAAGCCAATACACCTCCAGCTTCTCCAATGCACAGAGTAAAGTGAAGTGAAATATGTAATTGATCCATAGCTCAGTACTTTATCTCTGTAGCACTTGGGGGAGCCAAGAAGTAAATCTAATCAGTGCGCACATAACAGAGATACTGGTCCCAAATTACAACCATTAAGCTGCAGAATAGCTTCCATTAGTATCATTTGCTACACCCAATAAAGGCAAGAAAACAAGAGAAGCAGTATTTGAAAAATAATGCAACAATTTGGTTAAACCTTGTAATACATCAGCACAAGACGACAAAGTCAGTTTCCAAAAACCCATCTGCTCATGCATTTCCTGGCTCACAGCATGCATCTTCCACACCATGGCCTTGTACCAAAAAAGAACACTGCTAAGGCAAGAATTCAGGTGAAAGAGGGCAACGTTCCTCCAATGTAAAAGCTAGTAAACTTTCACTACCAGCACAGTTAGAACAGAGCTTATTTGCTTTACATCATGGAAGTTGTATTCCCACAATGTTTCTGCTCTTGCAGAGTATCTACAAGCAGACAACAGCTTCAAAAGAACATGCACTGGCACTCAAAGTGGGGCTGATACTCTTTGTAAGATGCATATTAGTAAGGAAAAAGACTGTGTTCTAACAACTGAACTAAAGAACCGTATCATGCAGAGAAGTGGCAGTAAGAACATGATTCTGAGAAACATCCAGAAGTTTCACACTGTGCTAATGGTTTTTAGCATCCAGCAACAAAGTATAGAGGACCAACCTACTTCATTAGCTGATACACATGGTCAACTATAAGATGACAAATTTTAGAAATACTCCTGTTCCAGACAAATGTCCTGTATGTATGCAACAATGAAACAAGACCAACACGTTACCTTCCTCTTTCCTTCTGATTTTCCTTCCTCAGAATGTGTTAACTACTAAAATAAACTCATGAAAGGAACTGGAAAGTTTATTTAATGCACGTAAATCACATATATGGAAGTGCTAATACTACCCCATGTCCTGATTCAGAGACCACTATACTGAAAAGAAGTACTTCTCCCTACCTGATCTAGTAAATGTCACAGCTTTCTGGCTTCTGTCAGACAGAGGACACAAGGTAAACTACAATATCAGATATCTCTGGTAGCTGCAATATATCTATTCCCACATTCAATAAATGGAGAGGTGTAATTTCTTAAAACATGCTTTCCTTTTAAAAGCAAGGACAAGCACCAAACCGCTTTTAGATTTTATTGTTTTTAATCAACTCGTTGAAACTGTGGCAAGCCAGGAAAACACAGCATGAAACAAAGTCATCACTGTTTTGTGCCTCACCTTGTTCCCGCATTTCCATGCAAGTAAAGGATTACAGGATGGCTGGAACCCAAAGCATCTTCAAACCATAACTGGTCCTTCCCTCGGGCATTCTTCCATAAGGCTGAAGGGACTGTGTGCCTGCATACAGAAGTAAAAATTATATTGTCCTGTTGCTAGTCAGTATCTGCCACCGGAATTTTGAGTTTTTCTGATCAACTCATTAACTCAAAACTACACAACTCACACACACTCTTCACAAAACTGCCACAATTAGTCGACAAACAGCCAAATTTAAAAGGCAGTGGCTAGGATTATTTCTACGTTTTCATCTCCATCACTGTTGCCTTCAAAACTCAGGGCTGTTCAAGGCATCAAACTTCACAGGCAAACCCAAAGCACAATTACTGAACTTCACACTGTTCTGGAGAAAGAATCTCAATTCCTCAGCTTTTATTGCACTTAATTACTTCAAATAACATACTTATACACCATAAAGAAGATGCACAGCTAGGTCAGCAGATATTCAGAATAATCACCAAAGTCAGCTGGTTTTGAAAAGACTGTTTGGAGAGCAAGAGGCATATCTGACTCCATAGTCAATTTGAGAAAAAAGAGGCTCAGGGTCTGATGAGAAGATCGTGTATTTTGTTTTCAGACACCAGGTTCTTGAAGGTATAATATTTTAGCTAGAAAAGCTACAATCTATAAGAGCTAGGATTTTTTAACTCACAGCTGTTTTTCTGTAGATAATATAGCTGGGCAGCCAGTTAGAAAGAATTCCACACTGGTGGAACGGAAAGAGGGGAACAACAGACTGAAGAGAAGGTAGGCAGTTAAATGGGATAATTACTCTATAAGACAAACACTGAAGGCGAGTACATGCCCACAACCACCTCAAATTGCTGAGAAGGCAGCCAGCTTACAGCTGTCAGAAGTAACTTGAGTACTCACATGCCTTTCTCCTTGGAAGAAAGACAAACTCCATCTGCACAACTTCCTCCCAGATGTAAAACTCAGAGGACAAACCAATGCAGGGGAAAACAATGTAAAAAGTCATTTTTACAGCCAACAGATGTTGAGTTCTTGAGGAGGAAAAAAGCCCCAGTAACTGTAGGACTCACAACTTCTCCAACTGTTCTGCCTCAAGACTTTTGCAAGCTTATGAACAAAGCAGGCTGAGGACTTTGTTTCAGAAGTACACTGAACACAAGACCTTAAACTGGCATTAAAGCAAGGCTTCAAACTTTCAGGAAAACCTATCTTGTAAGTATCACGAAAAATTACATGGACTCTGAATTGCCACCACAAGCTGGAAGTTCTGTTTTAGTAAAGATACACAGTACACTTGTAAGGGAAATAAAAATAAAAACCTCAAGACTGCAATCTAAACTTAGTCAACAGCTTAGCAGGTAGAATTTTAATAGTCCAAGTGAACATACAAACCATTATTTATCAGCCTACCCTGGAAAGACTGAATTTCCAGCTTCTAAACATATCTTTCACCAAACTTCACTTAAAGGGAAGGAACCATCTTTATGCATCAGGATATCACTGTTCCATTCAAAAGGTCATATACCCTCAAGTGAAGAGAAAGTCTCTACTGCATTAGTGGGCACATACAAGTTACACACACATAACTGAAAACTCCAAGTCCTACAGCTTACAAATCCTTAATACAGCCAGTGATGTTAGAACAGCCCCCCCAACCTGACATGGTGTCTAGCCTTTTTTACAGGTGTTTGCTGCTCTTGCATATATATTTAAACTGCAGGCAATTCTTTTTCTTCAAAGCTAGCAGGAACTTTTCTGTGGCTTTAAAACTCCTGGTGTTGACACACAATAGAAAGTGATCATGAGAAACACATGCAGAAGCTGGTTTGAGCTGGTCCGATAATATGGGAAGTACTGAAAGCAGACCTTTTCAGAGAGAGAGCCAGTCATCTGTGCTGATCACGGGTAACAAGGAGCTAAAATGAATTGCCCTTGCTGGGACCAGAAAATCATCTTCATGAGGAAGGAATGACAAGTGAGCTCTGACACTGTCACTTGTTCTGTTAGGAGAGTAAACTGTGTGTTCCTTTCTCACCCACTCTCCAAACGTTGCATATGTTTTACACACAGAATATTCTTCCTCCTACTCTGAACACTTTGATCCTGTTTTCCTATCTTCCCCCACATTTATTTTGCAAAACAAAATATGAACAGCAGTTGAATGACAAAACTTCTAACTCCTTGGGTCTTGTCTGATATAGAGGCATGATCTTTGTAGCAATGCAGGCCCGTAACCTTTATGATTCCAAATTATGAAGTTTCTCTGAATGCACAGGTTGTCCAACTGTGTTTCATGCATTACTGACTTGAGTTCAGACAAGCTCCAGAGATTTGCATACTTTTCAACATGAACTCGGTCACTTGGCAGAGGAAAACACAAACATCCACAAATCAGAGCAGGCAATCATTGTCACAAGCACAGCAAAAATACCGGATAGGCAACACCGAGAACAAAAGAAGGATAAAGATACACAGCACATACTGCACAGAACAGGCTTCCTTACCAGACTCCAATGGTTACATCCTCCTCTGGCTGCAGGTAATAATTACAGGTGTGGTTTAAACCTTGATCTTGTGGTCTTTTCAAGTCGATGAAATACGGGACCCTCACTGAAATATCAAAAAAGAAAGAGAAAAACAATATAATATAAACCCTTTTAATTTTTACCTTTATTTTCTTACAAAACTGCTTTACCAAGGCACTAGAGAGTTGTACAACCTGGTCCACTGTGCTGGGAAGACCTTACTCTTTTTGTGTGAAGGGATGAACTGGCTACAGCTGTGACTAAAATATGAACATCAAAGAGAGCAAGGTAAGAAGACACAAGCAACCATGAAAAAAAAACAGGGAGCAGGCTAAAATTAAGAGGCTGGGGAGGCAGACAAATCTTCCTGTTACACACATTTAACCATCTCTGCCCAGCCTGCTTCGTAAATCTCCCAAACACAAGATAGTTGCTCCTGCTGCGTCAATGGGGTGGTTAGTTGATTTGGCAAACCTTTTAACTGTCTGCATTGTAGCTATAACGGAAGTTACTGATGGGACAAACACCCCGGAATAAAGGGTGCATCCCAGAGCTGTAACATGTTTCAGGATGACATGTGGTTTCAGCCTCTATAATACAACAATCTAAAGGAGATACTGCATTATAGTAGCAGACACGACATTGCTCTTGTCCTGTAAGAGTAAGATAAATCGTGTTAAACACTGTCCTCCTGAGCCTTTGAGGAGGATATTCAGTTTGTTAGCTCACTCTCCAAAGACTATCAAATAATTGCCATATCTCTCACACTGCAGCATTTAAAATACATAATGTCAGGCCAGAAACTTCATCTCTTCAGGAAGAGATCCCTGCGAACAAAATCATTACATGTCAATTCACTCTTCCAAATGTTTTATGTTCCCTAACTTATACCATACACAGTTTTTCATTGCTTGTTATATTCAATGATTCAAACATGAGCAACATCAGGAAAGTCAAACATTTCCAGCATTTTGTTTTCCATTGCATGGTTCACAAGCTACATCTTATAGACACTATGCAATGTGCTAAATGAGGGGATGAGCTTAGTCTAAATGCTTCCTTTTCCATCACCAATGCTGTATGGCCTCTCTAGGCAGCCTCTGACACACCCAATACCAAGAGAGATGCTATAGAGAGATCTACTGACAGCACTGCACAGCTTTAAGGACTCTCTTTTCCCAGTGATTCAGGCTTTTCCCATAAACTTGAGCTCCACTCCAGCAGACTCAGGAAGATTGTCTCCTTGATCTTTAATGGCATAACAATTAACACACCAATTTTTTTCTGCTATTGACACAGAAAGAAGCACTGATAATGGTGACAGTCAAATCTCACTTCACTTACCCCAAAATATCACTAAACATTCCACAAACATGAAAACCAAGGCAGACAACAGGTGATGTTAAACTGACAAACCTGGCCCCTTAGACTGTAAATCTATACCTGTGCAAGTCTGTTTGCTCCTATGCCAAAGCATGTGGAAGAGTCCCAGACAAAGCATGCACACCACCAGAGATCCATTGGGTGACTGCACTGTCACCGCAGAACTCTGTGACATTCTCACAAGGGTGGTGGATTCTCCAAGAGGACTAAGTTCTGTGGTCAAGGTCTGGACAGGAGCACAAGTCACTTCTAGCTGTGTTCTGGGAAAATTATTCAACTTCTCTGTGCCTTGATTTTCCCATCTGCCAAATCCGTTATGACATTCTTGCCAGATTTTGTATAACAAAAATATGAACATGAACATACCAGTGTTACAGTGATGGGGGCCAGGTAAGCATCTACCTCAAAGCAAAAGAAATATATAGAAATACAGGCAATTTTTATTTATGGCATTTACCACTGGGATGGTCCATCTGTTCTACACACACAAACAGGTCACCATCATCATCATATAGGCATACATCACATGGAGATTTAGCACATCAGGGGTTAGTTTAGTGACATATTTCAGAGCTGTTTGGTATCACTCGCAACACATCACATGACCAAAAAAAAAAAAATCACATGATTTGTTAATCCTACTGATACAATAAATCTGATCTAGTCTGTATTTACGTTTCTAGAAATCTCAGTTGTCTGAAGACTTCCAGTGAAGACAGCTTGGGATCTCTACCCACATGCCCATGCATCTCATAACCTGGAATGGAAGTCTGTCCACAAGAACAAATCCAGGCATTGGTTTGGTTGCCAACAGTGGGAGTACAGCTATCGACTGACCTTTAGCTATCTGGAGAAACAAATGGAAGCACTTTCTCCTGAAGCTCTGTGCTACTGTTTTGGAAGCAAATCCCAAACTACACAAAAGGAGGAGAAAAAGATGGCCAAAAGGTACTCATCTTTACCCAGAAGATTAAAAAACAATATAACAGGGCAGACCCTACACCACTCCTCTGAAGGAGAAATGTCACTCTCCAGTGGAGATGAATTACTCAAAGATGCCAATGTACTTCTAATAAGTGTGTTAGAATGCACTTTGTATTAAGGCAAATAGTTTCTCATGGGACTATTGTCACAAGTAAAATCTGACTGCCATTATAAAGCAGTAGGACAGTGACATTAGTGCAAGAAAGTGTTATGGGACAATTATTTCAGTCATCCCTTGGGAATGAATAGAGATAGGAGCTTCAGGGAGACCCAACAAAGCTCTGCAAGGACAAATGCAAATCATCACTGAAAAAGCAAGGTGATGAAAATGGAAGTAATCTGCATTATTCACGTTAGTCAGTTCTGACAATCAAGGCACAAGAGCTGCCCCATACACAGGCACACTTCACAGTGACCACAGTCCAAGGTGTTAAAATTTACAGAGTATGCAATCCAAATGACGGAAGTTATACAAAAGCAACATATCTGTAGCTGGTCCTTCTAGCCAGACCTTCTACAATCAAAGGAAGGTATTTTTCAAAACTTCATTACAAAACACAGGTGAGTTTTAAAGACCAATTTAGATTGCAAAGTAGTAACTCCCACACAGTGATTCTCCATCATTTTCCATCCTGTGGATGCTCAGGCCTCCTTGGGCGAACTGGGAGCTGAGCCAGCTTGTCAGACCCACTGTACTGCTAGTCTGACCAAATGCAAAGCCTAAACAGGCACAATGGAAACATTCAACCTGACTGCAGGAACAGATCTCTTCTGTCCCAGCCAGAACAGTCTCCTAAAATGCTTTCAGGTGAAGAGTCAGTGACTGGAAAACAATTAACTGGATTTAATTTCACTTGCTTGCTGTCTATTCATGCAACTTTATTGAACCCTTCAGAAAAATGCATTTGACATATTATACAGTTTTCCCGAAGGAGACCCTTTTGGCTGAAAGTTGGCTTCAGTTTGGTTGCTGTATTTATATGAAGACATACTACAAAGACTGCAAGGGCCACAGAGAATGCTTTCCAAACCACAGCTTAGAGAACTTGCAACCGATGAAAGTTCATACCCTTCACAAGCTATACACATGCAGGGTGAAAGTGATGTCAGACATATGAAAGATAAAGACATTCCTCTCCTTCACCCCTCGCCCATCCCAACAAACTGAGTCACTTACCAAAGTTTAGGAAGACCAGCTTCGCCTGAATAGCAGGGCAAAGTTTTACTAGAAATGGAATGGCTATATACACTCCCAGCAACCAGATTATTAACTTCCGCAATCGAAACCATAATCCATATCGCCTGTATAAAAGAAAAAAAAAAAAAGAGAGAGACCTGAATACAGCAGAAATTTATGAAGCAATTTTCACAACGATCTGTGTGTTTGGTGTATTTGAAAAACTGGTCATTTACTCTTTAAACAAAACTAACTTTAAACAGTTTATGTAGCCTCAGTTGTTTGCAAGAAGCAGAAGCAACCAAACTGTCAGCTGATGATATGCAGCTTAGGAAAAGGGAATAGAAACTCCCCAGTGATTACATTTGAAAACACTCCTGTAACAAGAGCTTTTTTCTGCTGATATAACAGATTTCAGGATCTCTAGAAATGCTTATCACATGTTTGTCTTCAAAAAAGCAGCCTGGCTGCACTTCCCATTTAAATCACTATCAGCAAGATTTTGTTCAGTTAGATTTTCACATATTTTGAGGAACTATGTGTAATGAGACTGGTAGAATTACACATAACCTCACGTACAGACTAGAGCAGACGTTCTGCCTTGTCCAGCTAAAAGGCTTCATACGTCTCAACACCCTGGAAAGCAAATCTTTCGAAGTTACAGAACATCATGAAATTTCTTATCTGCGGCATTATTCTCTATGAGTCCGGACTGAGTTTGGAACGATTGCCACAACACTTTATTTCTATTTTCTCCTAAGTATTCTGATTGGGAAGAGTAAGCTACAAAAAAAAAAACCCCAAACTAATAACAAAAAATATCAAACGATCACACAGCAGCAGCTAAGCAATTTCTCTCAAAATATACTTTGTTGCCTCAGAATAATTACCACATACGCACTCATATGTATATATATATATGTATATATGCACACATAAAGGTGAACTTCTAATGATCTAGCTGATTAACATTTTATGGGCAGAAACGCTGAGGCCCTCAACTATCATTGTAATCAAGAACAAAAATGCATGTAAACCCTTCAGGCAACACAACTTCCTTTGCTTTCCAGCAGACAGCCTTGAGCAGGAACTACACTGCACACCAGTGAGCAACCAGTTCTCGGTATCAGGAGCTAGCAGCAGCTGAAAGCAGAGATCAATTTTTCCAAGAGGCATGAAATTATTAATCTCCCATTTGGCAATTTTAGGAGCTTACACACCGAGCTTGCTCCACACTAGCGCTAGGAGGGTTTGAACACTGTCAGCTAGTTGAAACTACCAAATAGAGAGCCTGAAGACCTCTTTTTTAAGCATTTCTACAAGAAATATGAGTGCACAGACAGAACCAGGATGGAAATAGTTTAATCATGCACCAAAATCTTCAAGATCTCAACAGCTTTTGTAGCCCTAGGCTAAAGCCAAGACTCTCAGGACCAGTTTTTTACCACAGTGAAAAAGGAGACACCCCGAACCCCCACCCAGTTCAGTTTTTGCCATGATTGCTACGGTACTCGCAGGGTTTAGGCTACCCTCCTATTCATCCAAAACCTGTCTCCATCACACTACCACCCACCCACAAGCGTTTGTCTGTCTCCTCTCACCCATGAACCATATTCTGGACTTCAGAAACATCTACCATCAAAGTCAATGCGCTTTTCTTGACAAGCTAAATGAACTGCCATTTTTCAAGAGGAAAAAAAAAAAGTATATTTTAAGACACTGCCAGCCAGCTCTGGTTGCAACAAGCCCATGTTGAAAGGTTCAACAGATTTTAATACTTCCCATGGCAAACCTGACAATGAAGAGATGAAGAAAGCCAGCAAGGCTCCCAGTGACATTTCCATACCTCAAGCCCAGTTTCCTAAAGTATTAAGGAAAGCAGAAACAGCAAAGGGCTGGCAGAGGAAACAGTAAGAAACAGGGGTTTTAGAAGAATGTTAGTGAGTACCAAAGCCTTAAACTGACCCACCTCTGCCCCATGGAGAGCAGCAAATAGAGGAGGTGGCAGAGGTCCTGAGTGCATGAGCAGTAACAAGCAACACAGAAAGCCTGCCTACAGTTGTGGTCTTTGAGAGGGGCCCAGCAGACGTACTCTAGAGCCAGGGTCTGCAGAGCAATCCACTGTGAAACGCTGTAAGGTCAGCTAAATACACACGCAAACCCCACAAGTTTGGAAAAAACCATACAACATTTTGCTTGAGCTAATCACAGCTCTCCACTCTCACATTAAAACCAGCTTTCCACAACCACCCCCACATTAGCACCTACTGCCTATTTTGATCGCTGGAACGGGTTTGTGGAAGAGAGGGAAGGAGAGATCACTGAAGGGTAGCTGACATTTAGTTGCTGAGCAATCAAGATATAATTTAGCTCCCTTCAATAAGAAAAGTGTGTATTTTCTTTAAAACTTTTTGTCTCGTTTGGCTGGTTGCTCAGAGTTAACACAACCCTGCAGTTTCCTCTCGCCTCACACTTGAGAGGTGACTCTGCCATCACCACCCTCCCACTGAGAACGGTAACACGGGTGAGCACCCAGGCAGGATGGGGCTTTCCAGCAAGCTGCCCCATCTGGGGCTCAGATCCTGCTGCAGCCAAACAGAGCTCTCCCGGGGGACTTTCACATACACCAAGGTTTCAGTCCTACAAAAAAACAACCCCACTTGTTTAGAAAGGCACCAGAGTCAGATCTGAACTCCTCCAGGCACAACCAGAGCACATCAAAACACAGGCTCTTCAGATGTCCGGATTGCAAAAGCACTTAGCATGACCCAGCCTCCAGCTGGAACCGGGAACAGAAAACGCTGAAGATGCCATTGTCCGAGCAATGCTGTCAGAGCTCAGGAATGATTTTAGTTTCCTCTTTTTCAGAGATTGAAGCAAGACATATCTTCCTTTGCTCTGGCACCCCACGCCAAATGCTAATTGGTAACGTGACATTTACACCTCATCTCCAGGGAGATGTCTGCTTAAAATGCAACGAGGACAAAGCCTCTATCCATCAACAAACAGCTTCTCTTCTGCTGATAAATGTAAGACAACGTGCTGAAGTACAGACACTGTAAAATTATCAGGTAAGTCTTTAGTGAGCAATTTAGCTAAATTAAACTTCTCTTGCTGTGCAGAAAAGCTATTTCAGGAAGAAAATGCCCTGCACAGGGAGCTTTTGGCGTGCTCAGGCAAAAGCAGCAGCAATATACTTTTCACCCCCTTTTCACCAGGAAACTCAGTCAGTCTTATTTGGAAAATACAAGTGAGTTAGAGAATAATCAGCTGCAAACTGAAGACATTGATGAATATCATAAACAGATTTCCGGGAACAATAAAAATATGTCTAGAAAAAACAAAACAACAAAAAAGCCACCCCACACCAACCCAAAACAGCCAACCCCAGAACCAAAAAAATCCCCACTAACATCACATTTTCTCCCTTCATTCACCAAAGGTTTTTGCCCAGCTTCTGGGTTCTGTCCAAACACAGGCAAAATCTGAAGCAGTGTTTGCTTCATGCAGGTTTCTGAAGCGGATGTGAAAAACACATTCTCTCTCCAGACATACTTAAATCTGAAAGAAGAGAGCCTTTCCCGCGAGTGTGACATCAGAAAGGGAAAATTTTCCTGGTAATTTACATCTGGAGGGAGGTCCTCAGAACAAGCATATTTCGCATTTGGGCAGACAATAAGAGTATCTGGCCAGCAAGAATGAGCTGAGGATCCTCTCACGACAGCTTCTCCTGAGTGTGCTATCTTTACCAGCGCTAAGGGAACTGCAGGCACAAACATCCTTCATCTCACCATGGAAAACAACTGCCAAACTAAGATTTAAGTACTGCACCGTCATACAACAGGGATTTCAACCCGTGATCCACAATCACAGTGTGTCTGCAAAGAGCAATCGAGGCAGGCAAATTTACTACGGGCATCTTTCAATTCACAGTACCGGTGTTCCTCCCTCCTCTCCAGCAATTTCGTGAGGTTTCATGAACGGAGTGCCCAATGACTACACTGCTGTGGCGCATTCTACACACAGATTCAGATTAAAATAATTTTCCCTGGAGAGCACCTGAATCACTTCTGCGTCAGAAGTACACCAGAAAAAATTCCATTAGGATCTCCTTATCAGCTGTGCAACAAGGGTGAAAGAGCAGACCCAGGGTGAAACAAAAGACTGGTATCATGACAGCTGCAGCTGAGTAAGAACAGGACAAAATTTATCAAACACACCTACACTGGGCTTGCAGTCCCCAAATGACCTACAGATGCACACACAGCCCACATGGCCTTTGTCATCTAACAGAGGCAACGGTAAAACATAATGCTCACAGACACCCGAGTACAAGACTCCATCTACATTTGTTCAGTGAATGCTGTTTCTCTGGCTTGCTCTGGTGTCCCTCAAATCATCAGCTGTTCAAACTGCAAAACAGGCAATCCTTTTCCAGCAGGAATTCAGAGCACGGGATGTGGAGAGCCAAGACTGTTTTAATTCTTGGTCACGGAAGGTACCTCCTGATTACCAGGTGACAGAAGTGACTTTAAAAGCAGTAGAGGAAGAAATAAATAACATGAATAATGGCATAACAAGAACATGTTCCCCCACTTATCGAACAGAAAGCATTAAAAAAAAAAAAATCAACACATTCCTCACCACAGACAAGGGTCAAGAGCGTAACAATCAGGAGGTAGACAAAGCCACGGGCAAAGGATTCAAAAAAAGGTCAAAGGGAATTTAAAGGACTGGAATGAATTTCTTTGGGTGAACAGAGTTGTACCCAAAACAACCTATTCTACAACCTGGAAACTACAACTGAACCCCAAGGCACACAGGGGCATGCAGAAACACAGCAGCCATGCACATGGCGGGACAGCCCACACATCAGGTCACTGGCAAGCCTTCCAGCCTTCCTGGCTAGCCTTGCTTTAAACAAGAGATGGTTTCTAGCCCAGGTAGGATCTTCAAGAGCATTCATCTTCCCTTCCTACAGGAAGTCTGGACCACAGTGTTGCACAGGGCTCCTTCTTACAGGTCCTGAAGGGCAAACCCGACCTTTCTCCTCCCTCCCACATGGGCCATCTGAGCCACCCAAGCTGATTAATCTTTTGTTTTAGTTCACTTGTTCCCTGCCAAGAAAATAATGAAGAAAAAGGAAAAACCCTACCAGCCTTCCAACTGCGTAAAAGCACATTCAGAGAAAGTTTCTCAGCTCCCAAATGGGAGCTCGCAGGCAGGTAGTGGGTCTCACCTCCACTCCAAAATGTTACCAGCAGCTTTTGACAGCTTGTGCAGCGACATGCAACAAAGCACTTTTCCACTACAAGATTAACATGGGTCTTCTGCTCCTCTACAGTTTGTCACAAAACCTGCTTTATGTGCAGCCAAAGCCAAACTGAAAAGATGCTAATGTCAAAGGGTTAGTCCCCTCCTGGTTTCTGTGCACAGTAATGAAGCTGTATAGGCAAATGGGCAACCACATGATTCTTTTATTTTGGGCCCAGCTGTGCAGAATTCTCCTCAATGAAAAGTCTGCAGCCAAGCCTTAATTCTGTTTCACTGGAGGCACTGTACAGAGAGCAGGGAGGTTGAATTATAGAAAATTCATCTAATCCTGAAAACGGATATTCCCCCAAATTCATGAAAGCTAGTGGGAACAAAGCAGTATCTGCCAGAACTCTCAGCGTCTGAGCAATTGATCCCTCCCTTTGGCATTAGGATCCTTTTTAACAGGATCAGTTCACTGTAAAACAACTCAAAACGAAAAATCAAAGCCCCCAAACTCAGCTTGCTATTCTAGGGATTGAGCAATCATCTAAAAAAAGAATCATAAACCACAATCCTGGAAACAAGACACAAACGTAAAGGCGTTATTCTTTTTTTTCTTTTCGGTCCAAGCTTGTTTCATAAAACAATCCCCCAAAATCGTGGACATAAACTGCATGGGTATCTGCATCCTCAGAGACCTAGTTTCAACCAATTCCTAAAAATTCCTGCTCTTGGAGGAGCAGGAAAGATCTGGAAAAAAAAAAAGAAACCCACAAAAAGAAAATTAGCTCTACCAGATTCTTCCGCCATCTCCCTAAAATCTTAAACCTTTTTTCTTTCTGAAGAAATAGTCTAGTCTCTCTCAAACAAAACTGCAGTATAGCATCATCATTTCAGCAATTCTTCAAAAGAATGAAGATAATATGTTGCAGAGAGCCCCGCAAAACATATATTTAAATAGGTACAAGAATTAACCCTTTTGCAAGCATCCAGCAGCTGAATAAATTGTTGCTGACACACACCATGTCTGTGAAGGACACTATTTACTTTTTGACGCTGCAAAAGACAACCTGATCTTTCAGCTATTGGGATGAGACAGAAAAAAAGGCTGAGTATCTGTGTGTCCTTTGACAGCCTCTATAATTCAGGTACATACCTATCTGTACATAAAACCAAGTATTAACAGTAGATTTGTTAGATCTGTTACCAGGAAGTATCAGTCAATTAATACAAGGTAAATTTCCATTCTATGCCATCAAACGTACAGAAGAGGCAACAGGCAAATTCATACCTGATCCTACGGCTTTCATCACCATAGCATCCAAAATGTTCATCATTCAACTTAAGAAAAGCATCTGAAATCAGGGATTATTTTAGTCATGTCATAGATACATGAACAGTAAAATGGTTATAAGAGATCCTGAGAAGTCACCCAGTCCATTCCCTCACCCAACAAAAGACACACTGCCTGAAACAGTTGTCTGCTTAATTCCTCCCACCAACTCCTGGCAAAGCGCAACAGCCCACACTTCATGAACATCCCTCTGGCGATGCAGAGCTGAGATAGACAGGCTAAAGTTCACCAGGTTCACACAACAAATCAGACTAGATGACTTCTCAGTGATTTTTCCGAGATAAAGAGAAGTGTATCAGAGTACTTCAAAAGCTGAATAAAGATATACCCAGTAAGCACAGACCGAAAAAGCTATCCAAATTTCAAAATCCAGCTAAGCTACTAAATGCTCCTATTTACACCAATAAGAAAGTGGGAGAGGGGGGTGAAAAAAAAAAAACAACTAAGCACACCTTCTTAAATATTAGCCTTAAAAAGCTAGGATAGGGCAAGGCGTTCAAGCCTTCACTGGCAGAGACCCAGCCCAGGAACAGCTACTCCACTCCACAGTTCCCACCAGCCTACTTAGTTTGACTGTACCCAGGAGCAAACAGTTGGGATGTTCTACTATTTCTCTTTCAATTAAAAGACAAATTAACAGGAATAATTGGCTTAATAAGGCAGTGTAATGGCAACTAATTTAAAGCCTACGGGTTTTCATAAAAAAAAAAAAAAGACAGAAAAGAAAGGCAAGCTGAGTTTTTTGAGAACGTTTTCAAACATGCAAGCTCCACCTTTAGGTTCCTAGGAATATATCACAGCTTATTTTTTAAACAGGCACACCACCAACAGTGATGGGAAGTGAAGGCGGAAAACTACATTGGAAAACTACGCAGTTTATCCCACTTTCCATTCATTTCCATACCTATGCAGCCTGAAGTTGGCAAACATTAACATGGCCACAAAAGCAAATTCATCATAAGAAAGACCTGAACCTGTATCCACATCACAGCAGATACATGCAAATACATATAAAATTAGCTTTTCAAATTGATCGGTTTGTAGAGATGGTTTAGCAGTCATGGTAGAACAGCCTGTCGTAAGGAGGAGCCTCCAGGACCTTTTTTTTTGGCAGTGGCATCAGCTTACAAAGACCGTACAACTGCTGCCTGAGACACATTCCTCTTCAGCAACATCCTTTCCCTCCCTTCACTGCAAACTGTCTATGCTCAAGCTCTTCCTTCAGGCTTCCTAATCCATTTCAAGCCCATGACAAGCTGTTACCTACAGGTCATCTCCTTTTGGCTGGGGTAAGAGCTTCAGGTAGTGTTGTTCCAACTATCTGAATGCAGAGGAGTTTTGAAACTTCAAGCTCCCAAATTCCCCACTCCACCATGTCATTACCTAGCGCCCCTCTTACAGCCCAAACTCTCACTTAGACTGCTTCTGTGCCTCCTTCTGATTAACATCAAGTGATCAAACATTAATTTAAAACAATAAAGAGCAAGAAGGAAGCCATCTAGCCATTTACAGGAACTCAGCTCTATCGCTCCAAGAGATACAGCTGCAAAGTAAAGGAAAGCATCTCAATGAACTGGGTTTTTCAGAAGGGGCCAGCAAGCTCCAGCTATTGAGATCTTAATAACCACATTTCAACTTGTGGAATAGGGAAAGACCTTGGGTAGGACCTGCAAGAATTAAAACCCTGGTGCAGCAAGAAGGGGAAATGTGGCATCAACACTCAGGGCAAGGGGAAGAGGAAGGCACTGCTGATCAGTCCATGGATAGCAATGAAATGCCAGGGAGGGTCGTGCAAGGACTTGGAGCGCAGCAGGAAAAAAAAATTAAGTCCATAAAGTGAGGAAAAGGCAAGTTAGTGTACAATGGTAACGAGCAGAAATAATGGAACAGCCTGCAGGTAATGTATGGGCCTTTGGTAATGAAATATGTTTGCAAAAAGCAGAGCAAATGAAGCAAGGTAGGGAAAGGCTCACACAAGCATTTACACACCACACAGGACAGGGACATGGGAAGCAGTAACACCGCTTGTCTAATTAAACCACTGTAAGTATTGGCACTTCCTTTGAGGGACAGGAGCTTGGAACATCACTCTTAGTAACTTACATTCTAATTGCATGAAATCTACATATGTGTCACAGACCAGGAGACAAGAATGAGCTGAACATTCAGTAATACAGCACTGATTTCTTTAAAATGTATACTGGCAGCATGGCCCAAGCAACAGCTATGTTACTTCTCAACACTTAAGTAAAATGGTATTAGCGTTAGTGTGAATTGTGTGTGACAAGATTAACCTGGAAGCTGTGTTTGAAGAAGAAAGGAGCAGATGCTTCTGTTATTTTAAATATGTAGCAAACAATGAATAATTATACCCTAGGCAATTGAACAATTGACTTTTGGGACAGAAAAGCAGGCTTGGGGATTAGGGTTTTAAGGTTGTTGACTTGCCTTGAATGCGTCTTCTGCAACAGCCGTTTAGTTTGCGCCAGAACCTTTCCAGTATGAATCATTTGTTTAAATCCTAAGAATATGCTTTCTCCAGAGCTCCCCAGCAATGCTGCTGACACTAATCAAATCTGCAGTCACCCACACTAGATTTTAGTTGAACTTGGCATTAAGATACTACTGTGGTGCAAGTACACTCCCTCCGCAGTGTTTACTGAATTCTTAAGTTTTCCACTCATTTCACAGCTGACAGCTGGTTTATATTAAAGGCACAGCCCTCTCACTAGTCCAAGAGCAGGGGAACACAAAGCTGTCTGCAAATGAAAGAGGAAAAAACAGAACATAAAGACAAAAATACTGAAACAGCACCGGAAATGCAAAACAGGAGCTCGAGACCAGCTGAGTCGGATTTTTATTGAAGCAGTACAGCTCATTTCTCTCTACCACACTCTCCTTCAGGAGGAGGAATATTGGGGTGCACAAGCAATATAATACTCCACCACAACTCCTAACTGCCATTTAACATAAAGCTACTTGCCTGTTGAATGCATACCATAATTGAAAAAGCAGCCAGTACATCCAAGCCAGCTCCCCTACCACCACTTAAAACTTGTTAACTTGCTGTAAATCCGCCAGACTTGCATGTGTGTATTAACCTTGCAGCAATAACAGGAATCCATAGATTCAGACTTTGTTCCTATGGATACATGTATATGAACAGGTACATATTTCCAAGCTGCACAACTTGGTGAACATGACATCTTTTCACACAACAGTTTTTGGAAGACAGCCACCAGCCACACAGCTTGAGAATTACCACTACTGGCAGGCTCTGTGGCTCTGGCTCTCTTTTAAACCACCTGAGCAAAAGTCTCATTTTTGCATTGCAGAACTTTTTCCTTTTAAATGCATGAAGATGGTCATCTTATATTTGTCCAACTGAGACAGCTTTGCTTTTGCTGGCCGAGATCAAAAGCCATTCCTGCTTGGAAGCCTGAAGAAAAAAAATACTTTTGTGTTAGCAGTGATACTGCCACCTTTTAGATGCAGAACACATCATTAGTAATACGTTTTGGTTACAATGAACCAACAGTTCCCTGTTAGAGGCATACAAGCAAACAAGAACATTAAACAATGCCAAAACATTACATATGCTGACCGTCAGCTGAGCACAGCTACATTTAGCTGGCAGTCACAATGCCCTCTGTAATTGTGACCTGTTTAAAAAGGGAGGCTTAACGAACAGCGCATGTTCATAAACCAACAGCTGTGGTTAAAGCACAGATGTATGAACAGACACAGAGCTGCCGTCAGCCTCTGACATACCTTGAACGGGGGGTTATTTTGCATACAGCCAGAAAGATTAATCCGTTCCTGCTTTCATCTGTGCTTTATTCAGGGATTCCAGCTTCAGGTATCATCTTGCTGAGGAAACAACTCCAAAGGACAAGGCTTGAAATATTAATGACAATTAAAACCAGAGCCTTTGCTAATACTACAAAACTCCCAAGAGCCAAGCCGGAAAACACACACTCAAAGAACGTGAAAAGCAGGTGTTGGAGTTTCTACTTAACTGCACAGAAACGGAACATTTTGTAGCACTGTACATCAGCCTGCCACAAAGTTTAAACTGAAATGCAGTCCCTAGTCCGGTAGCCAAAAGAGGAAAAGAATGCTTTACTAGAGCCAGCACAAAGCTATCGGAAACTGAAAGAAAAGGTTATTGACTGCATTTCTGCTGGATTTGTATGGACAAGAGGATGGGATATTTCAAATGACTGTGTCCAATTCAGTTTTTGTACTCAGCAATATAAAACTGACATTGTCAGCCTTACTCCTGCTTCCTAAAGCTACTCTGAAACCAATCAAAACTTAACAAAAAGTGAGACAGGACTGCTTTAGGGGAGAAAACAGAAACAGGCTTCCCTTCCTGGGGACGCCAAGGAAGTCTAAAAATCTACTGGATACTTGAACGCCTCGCACACACTTTCCTGCACAAGCAAGGATGCTGCAACCTGGAAGCCCTGACTCCAAAGCTCCAGTTACATCACCCTTACTTGTGTAGGCTTCTCCATCTCAGGAAAGTCACCCCAGGGGAAAGCTTTACTGCCAGGGGACAGCAAATCAGCCTCCAGACAGGGTAAACGCATTTATTGTTCTCTGTTCTGAGCTTGCATATATCCCACTGAAAAGTACTCTTCCAAGAAGGTTTGTTTTTTTTCAGTTATGCCACCAAAAGTCCTTTATTCTGCACACCTTTAGTAACAAGAGAGACAAGACTCCACATGGCCTCATTTCAGTACTTATTCAACACCAATCTCTTTCACAAGAATTAACCAGCATTTTCAGTGGGTGCAAATTTGATTTTAATATAACCATTCACGTTCAGAACAGCAGCACAGATACTACAGAAAGAATATTTGAAATCTCAGGTACCCTTCTTCATCCTGTGCCTGATGTACAAGAAAGATACTACAACTGAAAGGTAGGGCCTACATTTTAGCCTACCCAGCGGTTCTTTTTGGAGACTGAGAAGGGACACCAGCTCTTGTTATTCACACGTTGCCTCTACTAAAACACAAGAGGGAGGAAACCGAAGAACACCGTTATCTCTTCCCAATCATGATATGAGAGAAAAACTCTGGCCTTAAAACATCTTAAAAGAGGAAATCTATATTCTGTTATCTGTGCTTAAAGCCATTCAGCATGCGTTCAGACATGGCAGTTACCCAAAAAAAGTGAAACTGGCCAGTCTATCAGGGGGAGGATGTTGATTTTTACTTCTAAGATAAACCCCACAAAGATTGAATTACTTGCACTGCTCAGTCCTATATGCCCTCCACTGGAAGGTTTTGCTTGAGCTATTTGCTAGATTCAGAAGACAACTTTGACACATGGGGTTTTCACAGTCTTCTTTCAATTTCTAAAATTCTCTTTCTGTGGTTTGATAGATTGTTTTGAACAAGGAGAGGGCAGCTGTGGGACTTATCTCAAATGCTTTCAAGTGTTTGTGTTTTAAAACTTAATCTTCTAGTCTAACAATCTTTTTTATTGCTCTACTACTCAGTAAGAGTTACAATGTTGAAATAAATCCGGGTTAAACAAATATTTTGATTTGGAAAGTAAACACAGACATCCTTCCTATTAGCTCAGTTCAATAGTCATACTTTAAGTGATCAAGGCACTTAATGCAGTCTAAAATTAGGAAATTCTGCTTGCATGTTTGAACTGCCTTCAATAAGAAAGAGGCTGATTTCCGGAGCTCAGTGTTGCACTCTTTTACCAACACTTACTGCTTTGAGAAAGAGAGAAGTGTGTCAGCAAGGCAAAAGTGCAAAGCCGAGATCACAGCTTTACTCCTGGACAGGCGAGACTCGTGCCAGGCCTGTGTGAAAGGACACATGTCAGCTTGCAGAAGTGATTACCTAGAATAACATCACATTCTGTCACAATTCCTGTCCCACAGTTGCAACCTCTACATTCTCCCCTGCCGTCCTGCCTTGCAGCCAGCTACATTTAAGCTGTGTTCTGGTGACATTTGTGATACTTCACCAGCCACCCCAGACTGCCAGCTGCCCTATTCATCAGCCCTCATCAACCCTCTCCTCCTCCCAGTTTTACCAACAGTAAGTGTCTCATCGTTGGGATGGCTGATACACAAAATTATGAACCCTTGAGCCCAAGCATCAATCCCAAGAAAACTCACCAGTTATTTCTCTCTCCACTGAGCCAGTTTTCAACAGAGATAACATGCTCTCCATTAGCAATGCAAACCCTTTCAATAGAATAAACTACAGCACAAAGTCAAGTGCTTTGGAGAAACAATTTTATGACTGATGCTTTCAACCAGGCTGTAATCTTGACAAACCTGTCATATTTTACACTTTACGCTCCGTTCCACAGGGCAGATCTATTCCCATTAGTGTATATACTTAGCTGCTAAATCTTCTTCCAGTGAATCGCAAATTAACTCTTACCATTAAAATTGCACAGACTCCACCTCAGGCTAATGACTTTAAAGTCTCCTAGGTCTCCTGTTACCCCTTTAATACAGCAGAAGTACTTTCTTTTAATCTTCTTGTGGTACTGATTCAGTCACAGCCACATTAACATAGTGCTCTCACCTTACAGCCTTAGTGAATCTCCCTCGCTTACAACCACTCACTCTTGGTGCCAGAAGCTGTCCAGTACTGTAATACCACCAATGTGACACTCACAGTGCAGCTACCCACCGAGTTTCCAAAATCCATGGTTTTGTAGGGGAATTGCAGTAGAAGCCTATTTACTAATTTCACATGCTGGCATGATTACCATAATAATCTGACCCGCCCTTCAGGCCTGGAAGGAAAAAGTAACTTAGCTGTAGCCTCCAAGAGGATATTGTAGTGCCTCTCAAAGGTAACAGGACTCAGCAGGCAGGACTCTTCATCTACAACAGAAGTCCTGCTCGGGTATACCAGCTATCTTGCATGTACCTCACCAGCGGACTCTGGAGAGGAAATGATGCCACTATCATTAGTCTTAATGAAAACACCACAATGTTGTTTTCACCAAAAAGAAACACATACACATCACATCCTGGAGAAAACCTACAGACTCACTGTGATGACCTGTGACTGCATTTGCAGAGAACTAGATTCCTGGCTCGGCAACTACATGCCATTTATAGCATGAAAGCAAGTCACCCTTAAAAATTAGCTTGTCGTAAGTAGACCATCGATCCTCTGTGTAACTGAAAACAGGCTAGAAATAGACATAGGGGTACCAGAGGAAAACGGGATATCTAGAGGGAAAAGCGCATATGGGAACCTAGGACTTGTGCTGATGTTAGAAGCTCAGTTTTGCTGGTCATCCTACAGCAGAGCATCACACTGGCTGACAACCCAGCCCATGATTACATTCACTGGTATGCCCAAAGGAAACAGTAGCGTCCAGTTGAAAAGAAAGGACAGAAAGACTGCGACAAGACTGAGAAGACCCTGGTCTCCACAGAGACATCTTCACTCCAGACATGACTAGACAGTCCTCTTGGTCCCAGAAGTTACCCAGAACCACCCACATGTAGGGAAGTTTCGGTATACTTAAACAAGCAGAGGTTTGCTATTCATACAGCTCCTAAGTAGAAAAGGACTTTATAGGAATTACAAACTAGTAGCAATTAATAACACCGCAGTAGTTATTAATTCAGCCATAAGCCATCAAAGCAGAGCAACTGAACCCAGGGGCACGCATGATGTCAGAAGTATGGCACCCTAATGAAATAAGGAGTTCAAGGAGACCAAGGCAAAACTAAGTTAAAAACTAGAGGGCAAATAGCCTTCAGTCTGAAGCAAGCATGCTCAAGCAGAGCTCTCCATAAGAAATACGGGGACTTAAGAAAACTGCTCAGAGACTATGAGACTGTAAGACGACATAGCACAGAGCAGATGCAGCAGCAAAATGCTGTGCTCTATTACAAAAAATCCAGAGAGACTCATAAGAAAGTTGGATCCAAGGAAAGAAATTTTAGATCATACAGACAGGCCTGCAGGAGGATGCCAGGAGTCTCAAAAGATGCTTGAGAGAGTAAACCAGGCCTGTTTAACACAAGAAAGACAGTGATGAACACGGTGAAAGAAGATAGGCTTCAACAGTAACACACTGAGGCACAGAACTGTCAGGTACACATCAAAACGATGGCCTCACAAATCAGTGAGACTTAAAAATATCTCTAGATTAAAAAATCCCCCACACTAATAAAACTAGTAAGTCCCCACATTACAGGGAGTCTTGCTATTTTTTGCTGAATGAATTATACATCTTTGAGAAAGAGGGGGGGGAAAGATGCGCACAAGGAAAGAGAATTATAATGGCTGCAAAGGTAGAACAAACTGGGAAAACGATGCCGAGACTGAACACCTAATGCCTCAAACTGGGTAACTTGGGAGCAACTCAGAGGCACTCACTTAGCCATAAGCTGCCAAAATGGCTGACAATGCATGAGACAAACCAGGATTTAGACACAGCCACTAAGTTCCCATTCATAAAAAGAGTCACACACTTGTGGAAGTAATTACACACCTTTTTTGACATATCTGAGCAAAGTATTATTGTGCATTCAAGAGAATTATAACCAAAACCACCAAAATCCCCACTACAAAAAAAAAAATCCCCCCACCGAGCAAGCTGGTTTTATACATTTTACACAAATAAGGAACTGTAATTCAACCTGTACTTACTACAGAAGAAAGCACAGGCAAGTGACTGGAAACCATTTCACAGCTCCTTTGTGAACTTTGCTCAAGAACAACTACCAAGAACAACTGAAATAGCAGCAGCCACCCAGCAGGAAAGTGGAATTGGTGAAAAAGCTGCATGACTGATGAAATGTCTCCATACAAGCAGCACCTTTCCTCCTCAAAGAGCACTAACAAATAACTGGTTTAACCTGAAGACAGCAATCAAAAAGACACAATGGCACAAAACTCACTTGGAAAAAAAAAATTCTTAAGGAAGATATTGACAAAAAATTGCAGGAGAACAATTCAAAAATTTGTCATCTCTGCTACAATGACCGGATTGGAATAATCATTAAAGACCATACAAATGCTTCTAGACAAAGTAACATCAAGAAAAAAGAGGCTAGGCCTAGAGATATAAGGGGGTAGGAGAGGAGACAGATAATAGCTATGGCCAAGTTTTCAAGTTTTCTGCCAGAGGAAAGATACTGCTCCTTAAATCCAGAGAGACACAGGAAGGCATGGAGAACTTCAGCTGCTGGGGCAGGATGGCACCAAGGGTCACCATGCATCGCATTCGACACGCCTGGGCACACTCACCATTCCAGTAAAATACAGTTGCATCAGAGGGAACGATACCAGCAGACTGCTGCAGCCTCTTGTCTTCAGTACCTCACTGTATTTTCATTAAATACCCAGCAAAGGTACTGCAAAAGCAGCGGAATGCTTTTCACTTTAAGAAAAAGCACTGAGAAAGCTGCACACAACGACCAAGAAGGCAAACATGAATGACTACCGCATAACCGAAATTACACCAAACTGTAATATATTCAGACAAAAGAGATCTAGTTTGTAGGACACACAGGCTGGGCCTGTGTGGAAGGGTGCCAAAAACACACCTTGCAGGGACCTGTGCCAGGAACAGGGGTCACCAGTAGGGAAGACAGCAGAAATAACTGAGACGACAGCCTGAGGGACAGTGGGCTTCTCCTGCGATGCAGGAAGACAGAAGTATTAAGGTATACAGCTTACACACATGGGATTTGCAGCTCTTCACTGCTTCACAGCATGGAGAGAGACAGAAGCAAGTTTTAACATTTACAGCAAACAAGTGTTTGTAAGAGAATAGGGAATGGCAAAATTCATACTTCAGGTCTATAGTTTGAGTATTGATTGGGATTAACAAGGCACAGATAAGGACCAGGTCATGGAAGTGAAGGGTAATATACACGTGACCGTTTGTCACCAGGATCAGGGTTCACCAGCAATGACATAGGAGAAATTGCTTTGATATCAAAGCCAGTATCAAGTTCACTTGATTTTCTTTATTCTCTGTGCTCCCACATGAAGGTTTTCTATATCTAAGGCTGCTCAAACGCATTTCCCCAGAACATCAGAGCCACTGACCAAAAAAATGAGTCTGAGCAGCTACCCAAAACACAATGCTACCTTAATAACCACCTAGCACTTAAACAGTGTCACCTGGAAAATGCCTCATAACACAAATATTATAGGAATGGCCATCCACACAAAACACACATACCAGGAAACCAAGCACTGCATGCTGCTTCTTTAGTACTGCATTATTGCATTTAATAGTTTCAGACAAAACATCTCAGTTCCTTTAAAAAAAAAAATCGTTCACAGACTGGTAAAGTAGCTACTGGTACAGTTCTTAGATAACTACCACATTGTATTGTACTGCTACTTATGGAAGAAAAATGAAAATACCTATATTTGTTCCTTTCTGTTTGTAAACCACTTAAGAAGAGCCACACCGACTACAGTATGCACTAGCCCAAGCCACATAAATCTTATTTATCAGATATCCATCTCCATTATACATACGCATACACACACTTTCTGTAACACAGTAGTTCAAATGCACAGCCACCTCTTCAGAATCAGTTTCAGCTCCCGGATGAATGAGCACAGTGTGATGATATGACTGAACCAAAACAGAGGGACAAATACAGTGCTAGTAAAATTAAAAAAATACTACTGCAAGAATAAGCTGCTGCTGGTAAGTCAGTACTGTATTCTACAAACATTGCTTACATTTATAGCTATGGTGCTATTTAGCCTTTGCTGAGGAACTGGAGGTGAAGAGAAAGGGTCCTGCTGGGGAAGAGCACACACAAGCTCTGCTGCTGTTCTACAGCCCTGGTCACTGCTGCAATGACAAACATTGCTGCCGCTGCAGCCCCCCACGCTCCTGACCCACGGGACCTGCCACATGATCAGCCCTTGGCTGCAGAACTGCGCAGCCACTTCAGGCTACCGTGGGGTCGGTTTGCTTTTCTAACCAGTGGCTCATATCATTTACAAAGAAAAGATGGAAGCCCACATACTGAAGCCAAACATACATGCTGTTTTCCCAAGTCTGCAGAGAGACTAAATAACAGCAGTATAAAATGCAGACAGCCCCGTTTCTCCTGAATGCAGAATTCACAGCCACCAGAAGTGCTGATTAACTATTTCATCAATGAGCATGCTGGTGAGAGTAGTTTGCTGTGGTACAAATCCCAATTCCAGATATTATGCCACCTCCACCAACCCAGCAACTTTGCAGCAGAGTTTTCACCTCCTTACAGTTTCTGCAAGCTGCAGAGTAAAACCTATATAACACACCGAAAACACCACAACAATCAAACACTAATTTTATATCCAGTGATATAAGGAATGCTGCAATAACAGCATGACTTTGCATATTAAAAGATGAGGATCTAGATGCTCGTACAGGAATTTGTTGGCCATAGTCAGTGTACCCCCCAAAGGGGGTCCACTGTATACGTACCCCCCTCATGTTCTTCCTTAAACACCCACTGCTGTCCGCTGCCAAAGGTACGATACAGAGCTAGAAAGCTGTCTGACCTGACTGAGGGTGGTTGTTCTGGACAACAACCTTATCTCTGGGCATCATTCCTTCCTCTGCCTGGACCTCCCACTCCTGCACGCTCAGATTCACACATCAGCAGTGTATTTGTCATGCTGTAGAAAACATAACCGGAGGGTATTGGCAGACCCAGACGTCTTGCCTGCAAACCACTGTCTGAAGGCTCACAAGGTGAGGAAGTCAAAGGAGGTCCACTGAAAGTCAATAAGAGAGGCAGACAACCCAACGCAGGACAGGAGAAAAGAAAAAACCAACAGAAGTGAGCGATTGTTCCACTTTGCACTTTTACTCAGTTACAAACACACACCATTTTGGCAACACTGCACAGGATCATCTACAGGACTCTTTTTAAAAGCAGGATTACCACTAATCTTAGAAGTTATGCACTCGAACAAATAGAATAAACATGCTGAATTTTTACATGTTATAAAAGCAGAGCACTGACAAAGTCTGATCTATTGCACAGTCATTGAAATGGAGAGATCAACCCAGCGCCATTTTCAATTATCAAAAGCTTGTCATAACACCAACAGAGTGCTGACAACATCCCAAAGGTTTACCTCCAGGGCATAACATTGAATAGCTATTACCCAATAAGAGAAATAACATTTTAAAGCCTCTGTCTTTGAACATGACAAAAATCCATGTCACAAACAGAAAGAGTTGTTTTCAAATATTAATTTTGTCTATGAGAACAGAAAAAATCTCAGAAAATTTACCAGAGAAACAGCCACATTGGCTCATTTTCTAGAAAACCACTGATAAGCACTGTTTTGTGTTGTTTTTTTTTTTTTAAACAGGCTGCTATATTCCTGAAGCACAGCAATTTGGCTTCGGCTACCCAAACCACACAGCTATTTTGATCATTAAATATTCTTCACACTTACGAAGAGCAATCAAAGAAAAGCACTATACTGGCATAGATGAAACTAAACGGTTGTGTCTTTTCCTCCCTAGCCCTCTGCAACTGTGATTCGGTCTTCATTGTGTATTACATCCCCCTGAAATCTTGCACGAAGAAGGTTCCAGCTTATAAGCACCTTCTATTGTTATACATGGGGTTTTTTTTTGTGGGGAACACAATTATTTTCACAGCATAAATATGTACAAAATGTTTAAAACGTCAACATAGCTAGCAAAAAGCCACAGCTGAACTCTTTTCAACAGAGCCACGCATATAATCTTCTCCTACCGACACCTAAATCTGATTCATTTATAGGAAATTTATATAAATCGGANAACCCAAACCAGGACATCCTACCTGGAGGCCCCTGCTCCTCCACGTGCACTCTTTAATGGAGAGGATTTTGTGCTAGCCATTTTTTTCAGGCAATCACCCGCCTAAGCGAAGGGGGCTGGAGGAAGCAACGCTCAGGTATGAAAATCAAATCCTTCCAGCCTTTGCTGTCCAGTCCTGGCTCTGCAGGACCCGCTACCACCTCATTCTCTAATTAGGCACCAAGAACTCGAAAGCATCCGAGGGAGGGGTCAGCACCTGCTCCCCCCGGCACAAAGAAGCGCAGCCGAGGTGGGAAACATCCTGAATTCCCACCTACCTGCCTACTCCCGCCGGCTCCTGTGGTGCTGAGGGATGCGGAGGGTGGGAAAGGCCCTTTTCCCCCCCTAGCAAAACAGCCCCCCCCCTCCCCAGGCCGCCCTTCCGCCCTTCCCCCGCCGCCCGGCTGAGGAGATGCCCGAGGCCCCGCTCCCCGGCAGGCCCCCGCCGGGGCTTGGCGGGGGAAGGGGGAGGAGGCGGCGGTGCTGCGGTCGCAGGCCCGGCGTCTGGCGGGCCGAGGCCGGGGGGTCTCTCCAGCGGCAGGTAATAACAAAGCCCGGCGCAGGGACGCCACCGCGGCGGCGCTCACCTGCCCAGCGGTCGCTTCATGCCCGTGTCGGCGGCGGCGGCGGTGGCGGCGGCGGTGGGCAGGCGCAGGCTGTGCCTCAGGCTGCAGCCCTTGTCGAGGGGCGCGGGCGCGGCGGCGGCGCGCTCATGCTCCACCGTGACCGACTCGTTGCGCTTCCTCATGCCGGGAGGAGGGGGATCGGGGGGCGGCGGCGGCGGCCCGGGGCAGCGGAGACAGCAGGAGCGGCGCCCCACACAGCCGCCGCTCGCCCTGCGCCGCGCTCGCGCCGCGCCGCACCACGCCCCACCACGCCCCG
>VUYV01000415.1:215737-280606 GCA_008711295.1 Anarhynchus alexandrinus | reverse complement strand
GAGCGGGGGCCGCAGCCCGCCCCGCGCGCTCGGGAGGCGGCAGGAGGCGGCGGGGGTTGCCGGGGCACGGCCGCTCCCCCGCGATGCCCCCGGCGGGGGAGGTACGGCCCCACCCGTGTCCCGGCCACGCCGTGGGGTGGCTGCCGGTGCCCCGCTGCCCGGCGCTGGGTGGGGGCCCGGGTCCGTTTCTGCCGCTGCCCGGTGCGGCCGGGCCGGGCCGTGCCCCGTAGCTCTGGTGGGCAGCGGCGGGGCCGTGCCCCGGGGAAGGACCGGGCCAGGCTGGGTGGGCGCGGGGCCCTGTCACCCTGAGGTGCCCGGCTGGGGTCAGGCTACGGTGACCGGGACGGGAGGTGGCCCCACCGCCGGTGTCTGCTTCTCGGGGGGGAAAAGGGCTGGGAGTCACCGGCCGAAGCAGGGCTTACCGCCGGTGGGGGGGAGGTCGTGTGGGTCTGGGGTAGCGCACAGCTGAACTCTGTAAAGAGGGGCTACAGTTCTTGGCAGAAGGTGAAATTTTATCTGAACGTGTTTTTCATCATTCCCAGGAGTCTCCGAAGTCTACCAAAAGCACCACAAAGCCTGGCAGCGGCAGTAGCGGGAAGGATGGTGGGGCAGAGAATTCAGAAGAGGTAAGGCTTTCACCTTGGATACAGCAGTGTGTGTGTGTGGCTCATCTTCGAGGAGGAATAACATCTTTCATTCTAGCTACTTCAAGTTGCTCCTCCAGATAATGTATGTCACCAGGATCTTACGGAATCAGAGGGGACAGCAGCAAAGACTGAAGTTAAGATAAAGTTAGTTCCCCTTGAAAGTTGGCCCGAAGGGAGCGATGGCTATGGAAGAGACAGGATGAGTCTCATACCCTACAGCCCTGCAACAAGAGATTTGGCACAAAGCTGACGGTGAGCGCTGCTCGCAGAGGTGGGCAGAGGGTGGTGAAGTTGGCTGCAGAGAGAGAAGAGCCATGGTTATCAAGAAGGAAGAAGCCTGACAGACGGGAGCCAGCTTCCTCGCTCCTGTCAGAGCAAAGCGCAATACACTCCGTTGTCACCTTGTGTCAGAGTGGGAGAGTAGTGAGAAGCAATAGAAAAGGAACGTGTTCTTCTGAGGCATTTTCTGGGGGCGTGAGACTAGGAAATAATGGGTAGGACACCTGAAAGAAGAATAGAGGTAAACTGCTAGAAAGAAGATGGTTCTTCTTTGCTGTAACAGCCTTGTTGCTGAACACGTTACTCATAAGAAGCACAGTCTGTATTTCCAGCTGTGCAGAGTCTCTTTCACTCTCAATTTTGATGTTGCCAAGCTAGATGTGATAGGACGGCCTCAGCAGAACATGATAATATGATAAGCTGTGCTTAGAATTAGCAAAAATTTGGGTAAACTGGAACTTCTCCGGTAGACTTGAGTTTGTTCAGCACTCAAACAGTGTGGTTGTGGATTTTGAGACTTGGCTCAGAAGAGCATTGTATGCGTGTCCAAGGAAGCATGCATATGTGAGTGTTTTATTTTTTTTAATACTGCAATTTGGCAAACAAGCTGTGCCACTTCTATGTCCATAGAAGCCTGTGTGCTTGAGTCTTGTCTGGAACATGTTGCACTTGTAATTTGGAGGATTTGGGATAGGAGATGTGTAAGGCTAATGAAGACTAGGAAGAAATCTGTAGTTAAGTGGGATCATCATAGTCAAAGTAAGGTTGTTCTTGAGTCTCCTTCAAAGCATAGGTCTGTGTTGCAGAGCCTCAGAAAATATCCCTACTACTAGCCACTTGGTTTCAAGATCCAAGCTGTGCTCATGCCTAACCTGCTATGTGGCCAGCAAGGACTCAGAAGTAGAGTTTCTTTGCCTTGAAGCAGGTGGCAGTTTTGCAGATCCTCTTTTTATATCCTATCCTAGTCTTGGCGTCTGACCATTTTATTTTGTGTATACAGCTGAAAACAGCTTGCTGGGAGAGCTGTCTGCCAATTCCAAGGAAGTGAAAGATCTCCTGCCTTGGCATCATGGGGTCAGGCTTACCTTTTATTTGTCACTCTTTGTCTGCTGAGTTCACAGCTCTGGGAAGAGGAAGGAAAGCCTGCGTCTTGCAATGCAAGGGTGACGTATGGCCATCTCAAAGCAGAGCAGTCTGATGTCCCCATCAAAATCAGCGGTGGGCTGTCTCGCAGCTCTCCTGGTTACAAATGGTACAGTAAGAAAGGAAGAATAACCCAGGCTTAAAGCTTCCTTCTGTGACCTGAAACGGCACGTAATGTCTGGTTGTGCCTGGGTGCAGAAGAAACTTAGAAGTGTGCGTCTAGCCTTCCCTCCCACAAAACATACCCAGCCACTTCCTCATACTCCAAACAAAATCCAGCCCTTCTTTAAGATGGAAGGCTGGGTCTCCTTTGATCATAGGAACAGAGAGCAGTGCAGAAAGGAGACACCTCTGCAGTGTGCGCTGCCACAGGTCTCTTCTCCCTTTTGCTGTTGAGTTTGCAGTGAAGTTTGTTCTCTCTTGGTGCTTTCCTGCCTCCGGACTGCTCTGCTGCAGAATGGAAGAGAGCTCTTTGCTTGATAAGAAGAAATGTATGCCAGTTTGAATGCTATTTTCCTGCTCTTCAGGAAGCACAGAAAGGTATTTCGGCTTTCACATTGGGGGACTGTGAGGAATTAGGTAATGTGTGCTGGGAGCGAGACTCCTTCCTTGTGTCAGAAGCAGGAGATGGTTTGACTCGTGAAACACCAGGAGTGGTATTGCCCGGTGGAGTTGATGGACTGAGCCTAGCCTGGATGCCTCTGCTGCCATTGTGAGGGTTTTGTGCCCTGTAAATTCCTCCATGGAGTTATGGTTGGTTGGTTGCCTTTTCTAGGGTGAAAGTTGTGCACACCAAGGAGAATTTTCTTTTTTCTTCGTATCTCAATGGATGCTTAATGGGCTTGCAGCAGGAGAGCAGCATTTGGGCAGCCCTCTTCCAGTATGGGCTTTCCTCTCACACCATGCTCCAAGGAGCAGGGGAGGACTCAGCCCTAACTTATCCTGGTACCAGAAAGTTGTGACTTGTTTTGCAGGCAAGTTGTTTGGCTGGTGGAATGAGTAAAGCTTGTTGAAGAGCAGCTCTGGTTTGACAGATCTGAGCAAGTGCAGTGGGTGAGGACCTCCTATGTGGCTCTCTATGGAGGGAGATGAAGAGGGTAGGAGTCAGTCCAGAAACCCTTAAGCATAGTGCTTTGTTCTCTGCAGCGAAGGAGCTTTTAGTGGAGCTGATCTGGAAGGGTAGATATGTTCAAAAGCAGACGCATCCCCACAAGGGAAGGCAAGTGTTTGAGTTCCTTCGTAAGTACAGCGGTTATGCAGTGCTCTTTTTAGATGCCCGTCTTAGGGTGAAGCTATCTGAGGTGAAGAGCCAGCAGAGCTTGGCCAGCCCCTGGCTTGGGGGGGAGCAGTTGGCTCGGGAAGAGACAGGAGCAGTGGAGGAAAATACAAGAGCAGGGAGTGGGAAATAAAACGTTTTTTTAGTTCATTCCCTCTGAAACATGGTGAAGATATGAATGGAGAGAATTTCTGCGTGGAAATTTAAGGAGAAAAAATAAATAATGTCAGAGACCAAAGCAGCGTTGAATGAGAGGACGAGAAAGAGTTACTCCTCCTGGCCAGAAAGACTGGGAGAGGCAGCTGGGTGGGGAAGAGAGTTAATGACCTGGAAGTGGGAGCAGGGATTAACAGCAGCAGTAAAGAAGAGAGAGGAGTTGCTCTGCAGCCTCAAGGGCAGTTTGGAGCCTCACTGATGAGATTTGCAGCTCTGGGAGAGGGTGCTCCTTTTCACCGAGCTGCTGTATTACGTGTTTTGCAGATATCTCCATGGGGCTTGTTACTGCAGTACCTGGAGTTCATTATTCAGAGACAGGCATTACAGTGTGTTGATGTTACTTCTGAGGCAGAGAGCTTGATTTTAATAGGGAAGCTGTGTAACAGCAGACAAAGAGAGCAGGTACTGACTTGAGGGATGGGAAGGGAAGAGTCATCTGAGGAGGAGGAGCTGAGAGCAGATCTGGGCTGAGAAGCTTAGCAGGCGGGGGATGCTCAAGGGACCAGTGAGGCAGAAGGGCTTTCGGAGCGGCGATGCACCCAGCCGCGGTAGGAGAGCCTGCAGAGGTGAGGTCATGCATGGGTAGGAGAGCGGGGGAGAAGCTGGTGCAGCTCAGGGTGGCTGGGGGAAGAGGGTCTCTGCCCCAGTAGCCCAGCATTGAAGAGAAATGGCGCAGAGCAAGCCCAGGGCCTGGGGCTCATTGACTTGTGCAGGCAAGTTCCTAGCGAGGAGGAGAGGTGGTGGGAACCGGTGGGGAGGAGGTGCTACGAAGCCAGGGAGCCTGTGCTTGGGGAAGTTCGAACATGGTTGCAATCGGGGCTGGCCCGTCCTGTTGACATGAGTAGCTGCTCCACCGCAGCGGGAAAGGTGGGGCTGCCACCCTGCGCTTGGGCAAACAGCTTTGTGCCGTTCTCCGGTCACTTCAGCATGTGCAGCATAGCAGCCACTGGCAAACAGTGTCTCCTGAGCAGCTGGCTTTGCCGTGGTGGTTTGGGACCTGCCTGTCGGGAAGGGGCTGAGCTTCATCAGGTAGATGTGTGCTTGCAGCCGTGTAGTGGTCAGCTGGTGCTGATGTCAGTCTGTGAGGTTGATACCTGTGCGTTAAGAGAAAAGCTTTCAGTTTTAGCAGTCTGCTGTGTTTTCAGGGGTGGAAACTTCAGAGAAGAAGGTGTTAGGAAACTTAAAACAAGCCTCTTGTGATTCATGTGGCCAAGGTAGGAGGTGTTGAAGGCAGAAAGACAGCAGGCCTGCCACAGGAAGCACCTCCTGAAAGCAAGTATTCAGCTTGATGCCAGGAAGTCCATATAGAAACAATCCATCCTAAAACCCTCTGAGCAGTGCAGCATAAGAGTGTATCTGACCTCCCCCATCATCGGATTTTCTCTAGCAAACTTGGTTGTGTGATTTTTGCATGTGTGTGTCTGTTGCTTAAATAACTAGCAGCTAAACCTGAAGCTGTGTTTTGTTTTTCTTCATGCCAGCTGTTGAAGACCGTAGAAGCTGGTGGCAAGGATTTTTCCAGACCCCTGATGAAGGCAGGGTGGCTGCAGCCTGTTAGCATGCAGTACACGCACCACGCTCAGAACATTTGCCTGTGGCATTTCTGGGTGGGTGGGGAGTGCAGAGGCATGTCCTGTCAGCTAGGAGGACCCATGTGTCCTACTTCCCCCAGTGTTACCTGTGAGGCCACCGATGCATCTTTTTGTTTCTCTCTGTACCATCTTTTCTCTGTGGTGGCTTGGCATTCAGATTTTGCCTTTCTTCCCTGTGGAAGAAGAGTGATGCAGAGTAGAGGACTAGCCTTCCCAAAAACGTCTGGACAACATCTGAGTGGCTCATGCTGCCCTGATACCCAAGTATTCAGGGTAAGGAATGAACTTTTCACTCTTGGAAGGTTGCCAGCAAGGATTCAGTCTGACTTAACTGAGGAGAGACTGCTGTTCAGGATAAGTTGCCTCCAATTTGTAGTCTGGGCCCGCTTTGTCTGGCAGACACAGCTGTTTTCATCACAAGTTCATTTTGCTCCCTCCTCTCATTGTGGGACAATGCTGCGCCATGAAAGGAATCAAATAAAATCTAAACTGAAGAGAGTTCAAATCTTGTCTCCTCCCACCTTGGCTTGGAGCTGGGCTTGAAACAGAACCACCCAAGATTTCCTTCAAGCAAAGCCAGACCAGAACCAAAATATTTCTGATTTCTGGTTCAAAGTAATGGTTTGACAAAACAATTGGTGTTTTGTGTTGGGTGCTGGTCTTCACAGGGAGTCTTTGCACTTGCTCTACAGATCCTAATCTGTAGAGCAGTGTCTCCTTGTAGGCAGCTTTCCCTATTCCTACCTTGCTGCTTCCCTGTGTGCTGTGGGTGCAGTCACTCTTGCTCCTGCACTGTGGTGCTGTGCTGCACCTCTTTGGATACTGTCAGGACTCAGTTCAGGGTAAGGGAAAAACTTGCTAAAAACAAGAAAGTGCCTCTGTAAGTGCAGTTTAACAAGCATGAAGTGGAGAGGATGTCTGCTGGAGGAAAGTGCAGGCAAAGAGTTTGTGTGGCTAAAAGGGGTGATGTAGGAAAAGCAAATTGACAGGAAAAGCCCAGACAGCAGTGAGGCTGAGGCAAGGTGGAGATGGAGGGAGCAGCCAGGACGGATTGAGAAAGCCCATGGTCTAGGACCTAAATTTTGGGTATGGCCTGTGTGATTTGTAGACTAGCAGCTCCTGGTCTATGGATGCAGCAAAAATTTTAGTGGTTTTCACTATTGCCTTTTCAGGGCCATCAGCTCTGCTCTGTACTACACGCTGCCTTGCTTTTTCCCAGGTGCTTCCCTGCACAAGGATAAGGAAGCAACTTGCTGGTTCTCAAAACTCATTTGCTGTGTGTTGTATAGAGTGCTGTAGTCGGAGGCAGTGGCACACTGAGATTTCTGTTTGGGCCATGGAAAGTTCTTATTTCTGCTTTTTTCTGTCAGCAAACTCCTATAACTTGTTGCAAGATGTGGCTTTGCTTTCCATATCCCTCACACCCAGTGTGCTGAGAGGCTCTGATGTCTTTGTGGTACCTTGCAGATATGAGTGAAACCGATGTTCGCTTTGCAGGTGTGCTGCAAATGCAACCAACAGGTCTAGATCCCTGCAGGAGGGGGCGAGATGCACTGAATTGCAAGTGCAACAGTAAAAAATGCGCCCTGTTTCTTTGGTCCAAGAAGATGCTGACAGTATCTGATTGCTTGTGAAGCTTGTAGGTAAAAGCTCATGAGTTGTTTTACTCTCTTCTCCCTCCTCAGGCCCCACAGCCTCAGCAGCAGCCACAGCAACAGCAGCAGCAGCAGACAACTGCAAACAAGCGACCCAGTAACAGCGCTCCCCCACCAACGCAGCTGAATAAGATTAAGTACTCAGGGGGACCCCAGATTGTGAAGAAGGAGCGCCGGCACAGCTCTTCTCGCTTCAATCTAAGCAAAAACCGGGAACTGCAAAAGCTCCCAGCCCTTAAAGGTAAAGAAGGTGTGGGGTGGGGGTGACCCGCATGACAAGCTGTGTCTTCTCCAGGGAGAGTGTGGTGATGTAAGGGTTCTTCCCAAAGCGGCCCTGGCAGTGTCCTGCTAACCACCCGCCGGCAGTGTGACAAGGATGGCTCTGGGAAAGGTGCTTGGCTTGGCAGCAGGTTGAGAATTGATGGATAGCTTGAAAGAAAAGAAGGACACTCAATGTGAACTTCAATATTTACCTGCCTTTTTGAACTGATTTAAACCCTCATGCTTATACATACTTAGGATTGCCTCAGATTCTTCAGCAGGTTGTGCAGGAAGGTGATGAGGCACAGAGACCTTGGTGCAGACTGCTCTTGGTTCCTGCAGCCACCCGTTCTTGGGAGAGGACCAGGCCTCCTCCTCCTCCTTGTGTTTCCATTGCAAATTATGGTAGTGCTATTGAACTTGTCCACATTAGGGCAATTACCCAGCATTAGCAGTTAGTCTACATAATGGTGCAATTAAACATGACTTAAGCGCAGAGAAGGAGAAAGCATTTTCAGCAGTCACTCAGCCAGGCCCGTTGCTGACATTGCTCACAGAAGCAGGCAGTCCATTTAGGAAGGGCGACTGCCTTGCAGCTCAGCAGCTGTTCTGCAAGCAAGAGATAAGTTTGCCTGATTTGCCTTAGCAGCACATAGTTTCCAGTGGCAACATATCGAAAAGAGAACGCTGTTGATATAGGGCTTCTGCCACCTTGGCCCCTTTCTTCTGGGCTGCTCTCTGGGAGGAAGGTTAGCCTACAGTGTGCTCTGCCCAGCTCCTTTTTTGACTATGGGGTGCAGGGTGTGGTGTCACTGGTCTGTGATGGGAGCTAGTTAAGTGAGTTCCTTTTCCAGTGAACCTTGAACTGGGAAATGATCGATGCCTATCAGACCAGAAACCACTACCGTGTTTGAAATCGCCTTGTGGGATGGTTGCTCCAGAGGCCTTGCAATCTCTCCTCCTCCACTGTCTCCCCTCCATAGCAGGGATAACACTGCCTTTCCCTCTACCCCCACCAGCTCAAGGGGGACTGTGGCAGGGTGGGATGCAGGACAGGGAGCAAACCACACTAGGCAAACTGGGAGGATGTTCTGCCTGTCTCCAAGGTCAAATGTCCCTACTTTCTCTGACAGATGCTCCTCCACACGAACGAGAAGAGCTTTTCATCCAGAAGCTGCGGCAGTGCTGCGTGCTTTTTGACTTCATCTCTGACCCCCTCAGTGACCTGAAGTTCAAGGAGGTGAAGCGAGCAGGTCTCAACGAAATGGTGGAATACATCACGCACAACCGTGATGTTGTCACTGAGGCCATCTATCCTGAAGCTGTTATCATGGTAGGGCATGGGGCCAGCACGGGCTTGTGTGCCAAAGAAATAGGGACTGTTCAGAAGCATGGGGGGAAGGAGGGGATGGGCATTTGTCAGAGAGGAGTGTGACCCCAGTCCTACCCATCCCTTATTATCTGCCCATCTCCAGAAAGAGAAGAAGGGGGTGGGGTGGGGGACAGTGCCTGATGTAGGGAGAGGTGGAAGCTCTTGTCCCTGGCACAGACTGCACATGTGAAGTTCATACGCAGACTGTAACCCTACAGCTGCTAGGGAGGGATCTGTTTGCGGGCACAGCTGTGGCAAATCACAGTGTGTTGCTGTGCAGTGAGGGATTTGCTACGGGGAGGACCATCATGAGGTGCAGGGATGTCATTCATACACTTTTTCACTCACCTCAGTTTTCAGTGAACCTCTTCCGGACGCTCCCGCCATCATCCAATCCCACAGGCGCAGAGTTTGACCCTGAGGAAGATGAGCCTACATTAGAGGCTGCCTGGCCGCACCTTCAGGTGAGGAGGAGGTGGGGATATAGATCTGGTGAATTTATCTCTAGGAAATCAAGAGTTGGTGTAGAGCTGGAGCCTGCCAGCCCTGGTGCTGGCTGCTTCCCCAGCCTGCAAGGGTTACTGGTGTGGGGAAGGGGAGAAGCCAGGCCTGCCACCCATGGGTCAGAGGTGGCTTGTAGGTGATGCAGGCAGCAGGGGTGTCCTGGAAACAGGCTGATGTCTGCGTGCAACATTCACCTGCAGATGGCTGTAGTTCCACGTGGCCCTGAGGTAGGCTGGCAGCGAACACTTTACTGGGAGTGAGGGTGTATTGCCTGTGTAAGAAGCAAGTACCAGCAGTGTTAATGTCCCTCCTGAAGGCTCAAGAGCTCTCATCCTCTGGGCTTCAGCAGCATTGGAGACAGCAGCCCTGTCTGCTTCAGCTCTCCTCTCCTTACCCAGCTCCCTGGGAGGCACATGGAGGAAGAGGACTGCTTAGTGCCAAGGCAAAGCCTGTGTTGGCACCTGCTAACATGTCTCCTGTATGCTGGATGTAATTCAGTTGCGTTGACTGGGAGCAAGTGTGTGACCAGAAAAGACAGGGAACTGGAGGGGAGGAGGAGGGGAAGGAAGCCAGGGATCTTTTCATTAGGCTGTGTGTCCTGGGAAATAGACTTTAAGACAAACTGGGTGAGAAAGGTTATAAAAGCAACAGTGAGCATGGTTTATCAGAACTCAACAGTGGAAGTAGGGAGGTAAGCTTATGGGGGTCTCCCCAGGCACTTGCACAGGGACATGTTGTCAAGCAAAGGCAGAACAAGAGCCGGGCACTGCAGAATGAAGCAGAAAATACAGAGAGGAAATAAAGTGCAGTTCTGCAGCAGTGCTTAATCACTTCTCACTGCTGCAGTTGACATGGGGATGTGAGTGTTGATAGAAATGGTGTGTCCTCAGCAACAGAGTGCCGTGAATGCTAGGAAGCATTTGTTTCTGAGTTAAGTCAGCAGCAAGTGGCAAGTGTGTGCTGAGGTTTTTGGTCATCACCTCAGTTTTTTCTGTGCTGTTGTCCTTGGCAGCTGAGCCCTACCTGTGAACGAGTGGTCCCATAGCTCCTTCAAGTCCAGAGTCAGACCTTTGGGATGCAGTGCTCATGTTTAGCCCAGTGGCCCCTCAGAAGCACTAGGCAGGGCCAGCCCTGGAATGGACTTGTCCCTCTCTAGGAGGACAGCAGGACCAGAAGTTGCTGTTTCAGCACTGACAGCCTTCTCAAAGCAAGCTGCCGTTTGTTGTCCAAGTGGGACACAGCATGCAGCTCACATAGCTTAGTGGGGCCAAGCCAGTCTGGATTCAGTCCCCAGGAGGCTGAGGACACAACGTGTTTCCCTGGGGTTGGTTTCATTTCTCTGGGTTTTTTTTTGTTCTTTCTTGGTGTGTCTCAAGGGCTTTCAGTGAAGCCTGAGCCTTTGCCATCTCCTCTGGACGTTTCTGTTCTTTGTAGAGACAGAGGTTGAAGGTGGGAGAAGAGTTTCCCAGGCCTAGTGTCTTCATTTGAGTAGGTGGCTGTTGTCTTTGGCGGGACCTGAGGCGATGAGATCTCATGCAGACTTACGTGCCACTTGACCCCCTGCCCATCAGAGCAAGGGCAGCTGAGTTGATCCCACTGGGTGGGGAAACACAGGTTCCTGTATTTTCTGTGCTCCCGTTCAGGCTTCCCAGCCTTTCCCTGAACCCTTAAGGAGAAGGAAAACATTTAAAACATGACGTAAACGCTGGTGAGAGAATGGGGGGATTTCTAAATGATCTCTCCTTCTCCTCCCTCCAGCTGGTGTATGAGTTCTTCCTCCGGTTCCTGGAGTCGCCTGACTTTCAACCAAATGTAGCCAAGAAATACATTGACCAGAAGTTTGTACTATCTGTAAGTAATCGTTGCCCCTGCCACTGTGCACCACCTTTATGAAGGACGTGCAGCAGATTTTGATCAAGGTGTTATGCAAACGGTCTGGCTTTGTCAGCAGGTGCTTGATGATGTGGGTTTTCTTTTTTCCTGTGTCTAGTCTTGAATGAGCAGCCAGAATTCTCTGTGCAGGGCAAGAGTGTGTGCAAGCTGTAGTCCCTGGAACTCATCACTCATTGTACAGGTGGAGAGGGGCACTGGGGGCCTTGTGGGGGAAATCTGGGGACACGCAGCTTTGTAGAGTGTGCCAGCCATCACTGTGCTTCCGAAGATAAAAGAAGTGCTGATGGTTCCAGCTTGTGACTAGGAGGCTGCATGTTTCAGGGAAGCGACCACTGCTCAGGTTGCTGAAGGCATCACTCAACTGAAAGAGACATTTTTGCTGGGCAGGAGCAGTGTGCAGTGTTGCTGGTAGCTTTGTCCACACAGGCAGTATGCAGACACTCACTGAATTTCTCCCCCCGTAGCTGCTGGATCTCTTTGACAGTGAAGACCCCAGAGAACGAGACTTCCTAAAGACTATTCTGCACAGGATCTATGGGAAGTTCCTGGGTCTGCGGGCATATGTGAGGCGGCAGATCAACAATATATTTTACAGGTGAGGTGCTTCTTAGTGCCACTGGCCTAGTGAGTGAGTGGGGCAATCCAGTGAGATAAATTTGGGGCACTAGGCTGTGACTCTCTCTGATCCAGGCTGTGATTAGCTGAGTGACTCAGTTAGGTCACACTGCTTTGGTGGGGTGCTTAAGAGCAGTGAGGATGTGATAGTGCTGTCTTCAGCGCACACAGCAAATGTTGGGACCTGTGAGCTTTAGCTGATCTGGGGGTCATGAATTTATTTGCTTCTATTTCTTACACCTTGCCCTGTCGTCTTAGAGTTCAGTTATTTGCTAGGAAACTCGCCGTCTCTAGTGTTTTTCCTTCCTTTTGCTTATCAAACTGTATCCAGCGTTTGGCAATGACCTCTCATTCTTCTCTTCTTTTTAGGTTCATCTATGAAACAGAGCACCACAATGGGATTGCAGAGCTGCTGGAGATCCTGGGAAGGTAAGGGCACTTTTGGAAGTCCTAGAGGGCCCATAGTGAGTGAGACCTCCTAGCCCAGCGTGCCGCATGAGCTGGCAGTGCCGTCCTTCAGCACTTCTTGCAGGAGCCACCTCTTTCCAGAGGATCTCAGTCTGATGAAGCACACAGTGAAAGTACTCTCCAGCCTGCCAATAAATGCAGTGGTAGCCTTCTCCTCCCCAGATTTGTCTCCTGTTCTTTTGAGTTTGAATCCAGTCATACTCACTGTCTTGCTTCAGCAGGCGGTAAAAGAGAAGAGTTACTCACAGCCCTGAGAAGCCTTAGTGGTGGGCAGCCTTCTCCATGGCTTCAACTGCCCTTCTGTTTGCAGCCCTCTCTTGTGCCTCTGTCCTCCTGTCTGTAAAGTACAAGCCTTGAGGACTGGGCTGCCTCTGTGCTGGCCTTCCCCAGAGGTTCTGCTTAAGTGTGTGTGGGCTCAGACTGGCACGGGACAGGGCAGAGCCCAGGCCCCATCAGAGGCATTTCCCTGCCATGCCTGCTGAGGAAACACTCTCACTGAACATGGTATGCAAATTGGGCCCCAGTGACCACACACACTTCTGATGGGTGCTTTCTCAAGTGACTAATGAGAGCTTGGGCAAGCCACTGATTCTTTCTGAGGTGAGAGATACTTTATTTCTGCTGAGTAAAGATGTTAACGAGACTCTTGTTTCTTCTCAGCATAATCAATGGGTTTGCTTTGCCTCTGAAGGAAGAGCACAAGATGTTCCTCATCAGAGTCTTATTACCGCTGCACAAGGTGAAGTCTCTCAGTGTCTATCACCCACAGGTGAGAAATGCAGAATGTGATTCTTGCAAAAGCTGTTGTTCAGGCTCGCTTATAGCTATTCACCGGGCTGCGTTACTGTGTTGTACAAAGTTCTTGCTGTGAGATGTTTTGGGCTCTGCAGTAGTCCCTTACTGTGGTGGTTTGTCCCAGCCTTGCAGTGCCTGGGCCTGAATGTATATGTGTATGCTTTCTGCCACTGGCCGATAGGAGGGTATCCTGCTAACTTAATGCTGTGGCCTACTTTGCCTTTCTGTGCTGGAAATTTGTGAAATATTGGGGCTCTGCTGAAACCAGAGAGGTAAAATTCCGAGATGCAGTCATCAGCCTGTGCATGTGGTGTGTCACCTCTTAGTCACCACTGGGATATGCAGAGGAATCGGTGTGCTGAGCTGCAAGGCTGGTGTAGAGATTAATTTCTTGCAATTTAGAATACATAATAGAAGAGTAGAGAAGATCAGAACTTGACTAGGAAGTGAAAAAGTATGGGTACTGAGCAATGATGTCTGTTCTCCCAGCCTTGTTTTTATGGGGCAGGGCTTTGCAGTAGTCAGGTTTGTTCCTTCCCATGTGTGCAGCTGTGCTTGCATTTGAATGTATTAGCTGCAGACTGCTCTAGGTGGCTCAAGTTTTATCCTTCGTGCTGCATGAAATGTCCTGAGCTCAGGCCCTGCCTACTTCATCTTAGAGCCTTCACTTGCCATCAGAAGAACTGGATTCATTTGGACCTGCAACTGTCTGCTCATCACACACACTGTGGAGGGCATAATGTGACTTCCAGCCTAGGGTGGTGATGGCACTTTAATCTCAGGTACACTTGAGGAAGCTCTAATATTGCTGTGGTGTTTGTTTTTTTTTTCCCTACAGTTGGCGTACTGTGTTGTACAGTTCCTGGAGAAAGACAGCAGCTTGACAGAACCAGTGAGTAACCTTGCTTAACCTCTGTGTGTCAGTCAAGTCCTAAAAAGCTTCATGACTTCCTTAGAGTACAGCAAAGGTGAAAAAAGGCTAAAGAGACTGGGAGTCAATTGGATCGTTTACTGGGTTTGCCTGGTGCCCTGTGAGCAGAAGTGGCTGTGCTGCTCATGTGCAAGCCTTTAGCATTCTCTCCTGAAACCTTCAGGAAGGTGGCTTATAGTCTTCCTTTGTGCTTCAGATCTTGGTATAGCAGGATGAACACTGTACCAAGCTGTCCTTTCAGACCAGAGCTTTCAACTGGTGACAGATGCTGCAGAGACAAAATACATGGCCATCTGATATCTGGTGGAACCAGTGTGTGTGAGCTTATGGGGTCCCTGAAATAATAAGAGTTCACTCCAGACTGCCGGAGTTGGCTGAAAAACTCTGGGGATGAGGTCAGGAACCTGGGACACAAAGGTCTACTTAGACAAGCCACTGTTCCTTGAGGAAAGTATTCTTTGTCTTGCTCTAGCATCACTTTGCGACTTCCGTAGTGTTAAGTCACATTGTAGATGCATTTGCCTTCAGGATGTAGTGCTGGGAAAAAGCAGGTTCTAAAATGTGTGAGCAGTGTAGATGGGGACCTCACATATTCCAGTTACTGGCTGCACAGACCTGCAGTGTTAACCAAGCTATATACCGGCTTGGCAGAGGGTGCAAGCAGGAGACAAGTGTTTCTCCACCCACTGCAGGCCAGGAAATGTCTTCTGCAGAGCGGAGCTTCACAGCCTCAAAACAGCAGATGGCCAAAGAACGTGTGCTTGTGTCACTGTAGCAGGGAGCATCAGAAAGTGTGAGCATTTTAATGAGTAATGCTAGCTGAGGTCGTTCTGTTCTCTGTCTGAAATGTGTGCGTTTATGGTGAGCCCGACTGTGCTTGGTGGAAGCTGGTCAGCTGTTGGCAGCTTTCTGGCTCCTCAGCTCTGACACCAGCAGTGCTGAAGCAGACCTCCCAGCTTTTCCTTTAAATGTGGGTCCTCTGTTTCCTGTGTTCCCAAAAGCCTGCTCTTGAACAAACTGCGTAAAGTAGCTTCCTGATCATGCTGAGTACTTCCTGTGGCTGACATCCAGCCCAACAGCCTCCTGCCAAAGCACTTACTCTAGGGTGAAGGAGAAGAGAGAAATAGAAATCTGTCAATATTTTTCCAGCTTATTCAAATAGGAAAGCTCCATGGCTCATCACTGCTTCCTGGATAATGGGTTAATGGCCCCTGAATTAGAGACCCAGGTCTGGTTTGGTGCTTGTGGAAAGCAGTGGGATGACCCAATTTCATTACCTTTAGTGGGTGTTGCGTTGGGTCTCAACCAGATATACCAAGGCCATATTGCCACAGGTTGTGTCCTATTGAAGCATCCTGCTCATAAGGTTTTGCATAGACTCCTGAGATTACTGGGGTTATTGAAGTCTTGAAGAACTACAGGGTTTGTGCATCAGCAAGGCTCTGAATGCACTAGGAGATGTTGCCATCAGTGCTGGAAGGAGGCCAGATCGCTCACTAGGTCCACACTCGCTTAGACTGGGCTTCCCAGAAGCTTGCTCAGCAAGGCTTGACATGGCAGCTCTTGCATTAACAGCAGTCTGAATGACTGCCAGGTGAGCAAGGCTTCAGATGTGCTCAGTAATAGCAAAGACAGACTCGACACACCTTGCACCGCCTTAGCTGTAGGAGAAATTATGTCTGAGTCACTAAAGCTAACTCTTTCCTGAATGGCAGACCGGAGTAATGACAAACACTGAGGATACCAAACTGTTGGCTTCTCGAGCCTTGAGTTGGTGGAAACATAATGCTCAGATGTTTCTAATTTTGCTGTTGCACCGCTCACTACTGTCCCTTCACTGCTGTGAACTTCCTCTCAAGTGCTGGCTTCAGGATCAGGTTGCTGAAGTACACAGAGTTTGAAAGAGCAACTTCTACTGCCAGTTGCGTGTGAATCTAGTGTCCACAAAGTTGGCATTTCTGTAAATACCGTACCTTTGACTCCAACAGAGTGAGGGTCTGCAGGATCTTGGATCCTGCCTTTGACCATGTCTAGAAGCAGATGGGTAGGGAAGGAAGCAATATTAAAAATAAATAAATAAAATCAAGTGGGATATAGCCATACCCCAGTATATTCTTCCAGTATCTTGTAAGCAATAGTTTACTCAGCCAGAAGTTGCATCTGTATTGTCATATTTAATTATCTCCATTAGGGGTAACCTCTATAAACTTGTCTACTCCCTTCTGGAGTCTGTTTATACTTCGAGTGTCCGTAAAGTCTTGCAAGAATGAGCTCTGTAATCCAATTACTGTTTTGTGAAATGATACTACCTTTTTCTTGTCCGAAACCCATCCATTGCATTATTTATTGGGTGCTACCCAGTGTTCAAGCTCTGCAGTGTATTGAATAATGATTCCTCGGTGACCTTCTCCATGGCATTTCCAATTTTATTAGCTGATCTTCCATGGTTGCTCTGCACCATCTGCCAGCCGCTGCCCACTCTGGTTTGAGCCTTCTGTGTTAAGCTGTGTTTGGGGAAAAAAGTGGCTCGAAGCTTTCTGCTTGTAGTACAGAGTCGTAGCAGCCTGGGCAGTGCTGCTGCCTTGCGTGTAACTTGGCAGAGTTTGGGCTTTTCTCTTCTTTCTTCCCTGGTAACCCACCCTGACTTTCTGAGAAAGTCTCTTCTGTTGCTTCCTCCCCTCTGCTGTTGTGACCAGACTTTTAAAAATTTATTTCACAGCTGATGTTAACTTTCAGCCTCTAACACTGTCTCTGTACCCTCCCCACTCAGGTGATTGTGGGCTTGCTGAAGTTCTGGCCGAAAACTCACAGTCCCAAGGAGGTGATGTTTTTAAATGAGCTGGAGGAGATCCTGGACGTGATTGAGCCATCTGAGTTTGTGAAAGTTATGGAGCCCTTGTTCAGGCAGTTGGCCAAGTGTGTCTCCAGCCCTCACTTCCAGGTGCGTTGCAGCTCAGGGAGGGGATAGGGCATTGGCTTATAACCCACTTGGCATGTGAGGGTGACACCACAGCTTTTGGGCTTGTCTTTGTTGATCAGTGGCACGTGGAGGTGTGACCAGGGTGAGTATTGGGGTGACATGTGGTGGGAGGCAGTGAGAATCCTTACCACAACCACAGAGCAAGCTCATCCAAAGAGAAAACAAAGCAGATTGGTGGAGCCCCTACTGCTGCACTGTGCTATTTGTCTATTGCAGCAGGCTGGAGCTGGAGCAGAGGTGCTCTGCCACCTCCTGTTTTTTGACTAGCAGTGTCACCCTGTGGCAGTAAAACCAAGCTGGCTGCACTAATGGAGGGGGGCCAAGCAAAGAGACAGTGTGCAGAGAAGTTACTTTGTATTATTCTGGTGTAGGTGGTAAAGAGTGAGGTATGCTGAAAAAGTGCTAGAGTCTGCTTCTTGTTCCCACTGAAGGGAAGCCTGGTTGTAGTACCAGGCTAAAACAATCTCTGTGGCTGGTAGTCTTAAGGTGTAAAATGTCCAAGGTGGTAGAACCTACTAGTAGCTCCTAGCAGGTGTTCTTGGCTTACTGGTTTAGGTTGCCATGAAGAGTGCCCAGAAAGAAAACAGCTTGCTGGTGAAACACGTGGCTGACCCAGGTACGGGTGGGGTGTTAAATAGTGACATAGCCCTCCCCCAGAGTGAGTGTGACTGCACAGTGAGGCAGACTGGCTTCAGTCTGTCTTTTGGTACAGAGAGGTATGGTGTCATGTGTTTACAAGCCAAAAATGAGGACAGTCTAGGTCACGTGTGTATGTAAAAGTTCACCGTTTCCTGGAAAGGACTGGAGGAGCCTGATGGAAACCAGCTGGACATGGATTACTGGTGTGGTGATGGGAACCAGCGGACTAACATGACCTTTGGGTGTGTAAGGAGCTATCGTAGGGAACTAAGGAGCTTGAATAAAGTAGGGTAAAGGCTGGAGGAGAGGCATCCTGTACTTGATAGCAGCAGCAGACTGAAAAACCTGGAGAAGGTGCAAACACTTTCCAGACTAAGAGAATTAACCCCAAAGGTGTCCCATACAGTCAGGCTGAACAGTCTGTGTGTTCAGCTTGTATGAGAGCAAAAATAGGAATTGACTTCTTGGTAAGTCAGAACACCTTAATGGGGGATAATTTTGTCTGAGTGGATTGTGTGTTAATCTAGCAGATAAAGGCTTAACAAGATGTAATAGCTGGAAATCAAAGCTAGGTAAGTGAACACGAGGTGAGTTTCACTTCATTTACTCGTGTGGAACAATATGTTAAGGGGATATAGTGAGTTCTCCATTATCTGAAATACAAAACTGAGACTTGATGTCTCTCTTCCTAGGTTTTTAAGCCATTCTCAAGCTAGCACTAAATGCAGAAATAAGCCTGGTGATCTGCATTGCCCAGATTTGTGGTTAAATATGAGGAATTGTGGTTGAATCTGTCACTATTTGGAAACTTGTTAGACTTGTTTGTCTTGTTAGAACAGGATTGCTGCCCCAAGATTTTCTGTATTTTCACCCTTATTAAATCAGGGGGATGAATCTTGGCTCTGGTGACTGAAGCATGCTCCAAAGCCCAGAGAGACTCTGTTGTGGGGAAGGCCAGGGAGGAATGGAGCTTTACAGAGGACAGTCTGAGGAAACAAAGGAGGCTTGGAGCTAGTCTGAGCTGGGACCTGGAGTGGATGACATTACTGTTCTCAAGTGTTGTGTGAAGGGTGTTGGAGTTATCAGTGTATTGACGGTAGGCTTGCCTAGTCAAGAATGTGAGTTTTTTCCTCAGGAAAGTGAGAAGTGTCTGGCAGAGGCTAAGGGAAAGAAGGCTGGGCAGCAGGGATGAATGACCTAGTAGAAGTTGGCGAAGGTCAGCCCTGCTGCCCACACTGTGGGGAAGCACTTGCTCTGCAGCTGGCTGGTGGCAAGCTCTGGTCTCAGCACTGCACAGTTTCCCTGTGGACCACAGGTGTTACTGGAAGGAGCCTCTCCAAGGATGGCTTTCTCTCCCACTGCAGGTGGCAGAGCGAGCACTGTACTATTGGAACAACGAATATATCATGAGCCTGATCAGCGATAACGCAGCCAAAATTCTCCCGATCATGTTTCCAGCGCTCTACAAGAACTCCAAGAGTCACTGGAACAAGTAGGTCTTTCCGCATGCCCTGGCACTGGCTGTGCATGCAGGATTGCTTGACCTACGAGCAATCTTGGGGCATGGTGCTACAGTGCAATGACGCATGGTGCTCGGTGACAACATGTGCTGAGCCAGAGGGGGCGTTAGTAGTATCAGCATGGAACAGTGCCACAGCAGACCACGGTGACCTGCTTCTGCAAGGGGTCAGGCACCTGCAATGACCCGTCTTGGGGCTATTGAGTCTACCCAGAGTTTGATACCTACATATCACTAGTGCTTCAGGTCTCTTGGAGGTGTGCAGTAGGTTTTCCAGCTGACTTCTGGCTGCTTGTTAACTAATGATCACCCACATGCTCTCCATGACCAGAGACCTTGGCTAATGTAGTGCCTGACTCCTTGAGTACAGGAAGAACGGAGAAAGAACTAACTGGGCAGATGTCCCATGTCAAATCATTGCTCCTTGTGTCTGATTCCTCAATATTAGTCTGTTTTATGGTTCTCCCATCAACTTCCTGCTCGCCTTTGTTCCAACTGCTTCTTCCCTTGATTCCTTACCTGCTTAATTCGAGTTGTAAAACTCACTTCCTTCTAATGAATTAGCTAAAAATACTCAGTCCACAGCTGAGATCCTAAGGGCTTCCAGCAAAAACCGCAGGAAGACAAAACAAAAGTCATCTTCCCCTATTCTAGAGGGTAGAAAAAAGCAAAATAATTAACTCTAGGGAGGCTGGGCGAGTCCAGGGCTTAGGAGTATACTGTGGTAGCAAAGACAGAGTTGTGAGGTGGAACTTGTTTGCAGAGAGCTCCCCGCTGGTCTGCTGTTTTACTGCTTCCGTCTCTTCATTGTATCAGGAAGCACAAGCTTGAGCTGTGAGTCAAAGGTGCCCTAAAGACTCAGGTAGACCCGGACATGCAGAGATGAACGCGTACAAACACCCAGATACGCACACATCCATGCCAACAGGCACGTGCATGCACGTGCACATGTGATGTGTGTGCACATATGCACGTGTGTGTGCAGACGCGCACAGACACACTCTCGCCCAGTGTTACCGCCCCTCCTGATCAGAGTTCAGAAGAGGACTTTATGTTCTTGTCTGAAATCCTTCACCAGTTCTGTTTCCTTCTTGCGCCAGTCAAGATTCATGATTCTGCTGCTTCTGTCATCTTGTTTTCTTCCCAGTGGTATGACAGAATTATTCATGAAGGGATATTCCTCTTACCTCTCCTTGTCTTTGTTTTAGCACTAGCCACATCTTCTCAGGGTGGGTTGAGTGCCTCAGATTGTCCTCTTCCTTCCCATAGCTTGTCTACTCCAACAATTTGTCAGACAGCCTGCGTAAGTCCAACAGGGCTGTAGCTGACTTCCGTATTCCATCTGTAGAGCTGGCGAGGCACAGAGCTCAATCTACTGAGTCTCTCATCTTTTGCCTCTGGGTCAGATATTTCAGAAACAGCTTCAATACTTGTTTTTATTCCCCGGGAGAGTCCTTGTGCCAGAGAGAGCTCACACACAGTGCAAGCTCTCCATCCATAAATTGCTGACACGAAGTCGTCTTTTCTTCTATGGTATTCTTTGTGCTGGTTCCCATCTCTACGGGGCTGCTGAATGCCTGTGTTTTGGGCAGCTCAGTGATAAAGCTGATGACTGAATACTGGCAGCCCAAAAAAGTCATTGTGTATATGTGAGGTGAACCGTGGGAGGCACTAAAGCTAGATTAGGTAAAGCCCCCTTGAGAACAGCCCTGAGCAGGTGCCTAGCATCCTTCCTTTCCAGTTTCTAACTGCAAGAAATAAATACACGAATGCATATTTTTGCACTCATCAGTCTGACCATAGTAGAGCACATCTGTCCCAGTGGTCTTGTCTTCTCTGTTTCTTTCTCCCTGTGCAATAGTCTCGTGTTTTGCGGAGAGGTTTTTCCCCATGCTAAGAGCTGGGACTGTGTGAAAAGATTTTCTCACATTGCTGTAGTATATGAGTTGCTGCTGCTGTTAGCTCTGCTGGTGCTAACTCAGGCCTGAAAACCTGGAGGATACCACCATGACTTGTTCTTCATTCCTCATTTCTTCGCAGGACAATCCATGGGCTGATCTACAATGCACTGAAGCTGTTCATGGAGATGAACCAAAAGCTTTTTGATGACTGCACGCAGCAATACAAGGCAGAGAAGCAGAAGTGAGTAAGAGGTTCTTGCCAAGTAACTTGAGCTCATCCTGGAGTCTCCTTGGGGTACAGTAAGAGAAGGTAGATGCCAATAAGCAGAGGGGAAATGGAAAGGTGGTGCAAATCACTTTGTCAAAAAGTAGGATTACTCAGCAATAACTATGTGTAGGGATGAGAAGATGTAAAATGTGTGCCCTGATAAAAATCCTTTCAGTTTTGCTGAAGCAGGTAGCTTGGAAAAGAGTGACAGAGTTTGCTGGGTCATGAGGAAATAAATTGCAATGTAGAGGATACTCAGCTTTGCAGAGACGCTTATGCTCTGCGTTGGAAATATTTACCAGTTTGTATATGTTGTAGTGGCACCAGTGGAGTCCTGCTGCTTTAGAAGGACTTTTCTGAAGAGCTTTGCTGCAGTGGGTGTAATGCATCTTTCATGCCACAGGATGCTTTCAATTTTCCAGTAATAAATATGGAATAATATCTGAAATTTCAAAGAGCAAATGGTGGGGATAGAATCTGAGCTCAGCAAGTACCTGTGCCATGACGCTGCAAAGAAGAAAAAAAAATTCCACTTTTTACTGCTTCCTTGTGCTGGTTTTGGTGCTTGTATGACTTGCCTTGGTAAGCTGAGTCAGTTGTGTAACCGAGAAGGAAACTTTTATTTTCTTTTCACTGGGTCTGTTTTCTGCTGACTTAGTGACATAAAATAAAATTCCTGGATGAGCCAAGGCTACCACAAGGCTGACGGTGGGGAGAGCAGGGCTAACTTGTGCTGACAGTGGGGAGCTCTGGGATACATTCAGTTGTTTTGTGAAATAGTAATAAATAACAAAGTTGAGATATGAATCAGAGCTTGGGGATGGGTAACCTGCATAAGGAGAAATTAAGGGTTTGTTAACATCTAAACTGGGAGCAAGCAAGATTTTTTTTCCCCATTCTAGGGCATTTGTGAAGTCCACAAATGTCTGCCCATATATGTTAAGTCACAGTGACAGCACATTTACTATGAGATTTACCTGGTGTTTCCATCAGGAGCTTTTCCTACGTGTTTAGCCTCTACCCATGCTGACCCACTGAGGGTGACTGTTCCCAGCATTGGTGTGTGGCTTATGGAGGATTGTTCTGGAAAAGGTCAACAAAGCCAGGGCAACCAAGATGATTGAGGGATTGGAGGAGGTGCGCTGTGACCTGCTCTTGNCTGAGTAATGTGCTCTAGGCAATCCTGCTTTAGCAGGGGAGTTGGACTAGATGATCTCTAGAGGTCCCTTCCAACTCTGAAAATTCTGTGATTCTGTGAAAGCAGCTCAGAGCTGTCCAAGAAGTGTATGGGTAGAGGTGCGCTGTTTCCTGCTCTTGTCAAGATGATTATTTTTTTTTCTCTAGTGCCTCTCCACCTTATTATACTTCAGAAAATCTTGTATTGGGTTTTTATCAAGGATATATACCTTTTGCTCTCCTAGATAACCAAATTTGGTAAAATGTCAATTGAAAGCTTCGTGGGTGGGATGTAAAAAATATCTTTTAGCAGCTGAATCTGAGATGAGTTTACCTACGATGAGCACGATACGATTCCTCGGCTAAGTGGGATTTACCTGCCACAGGGACTCAGCTAAGGAGGCCTTTCTGGGTGAAAACAAGAAGGCTCAACTCTGCTGTCGCTAGCACAGCATTAGCAGCTGTTCCTGGCTTGAGAAGTGTGGAAAGGTCTACCTCTGAAGGGATGTGAGAGCTGGGAGAGAACGTTGTGAAAGGTCTGTAGGGACAGGTTGGGAAACAACTAGAAAGGGAAATCTGTGGCAGAAGGGAATGGGGTAGGATAGCTAGCTCGGGGCAGGAGCAGCTTGTCTGGGCAAGGAGGTAGAAAGGAGGACTTCGGGCAGAGGTACAGTGAAGAGCCGGGTTGTGGGGGGGTGGTGGTGGTAGTGTTATTCTTAATGTCAACGGGTAGTAGGAATGGGATAAGTAAAGGGAACAAATTAAAGGAGAAGTGAGGAGATCAGTGTTTGTTGGGCAAGGGGCCTGGACAGGACGTAGGACAATGGTGGGGGGAAAGACCATGCATTTGGGAAGATATATTAGAAACTTGGGTCTACTAGAGCAGTATGCCTGAGTTCTTTGCTTAAGTCCATTGTGAAAATGTCATCTTTTCCCTCCATGTCTTTAAAATATCCAAGAAATGTAAGCAAATCCATGTGCCTTTAACACTGTGGCTGCACATTCTGGAGTGTAATAGAATAAGTCATTGCTGGAATGAGTGGGGTTAGAAAAATCATGTTTCACAGGCAGGAGGAAGTGTTGTTTCGTGGTGTCTCCCTGGTGGAACGAGACCATTTCATAGCTGAAGACTCTGCCTTGGAGTTTGGGGTGCCATTCCTGCACTTCCCCTACCTGCTTTTCTGTCTGCAGAGTACTGTGACCTGTTCTAGTGAGCAGCGGGTCCTGTTGCCTCCCTTTCAGTGGAGAAGACACGCTGCATCCACAGCCCATTTCTGCTGCCTCCCTGGCAGAGCTGACTGCAGGCCATGCCTGTCAGTGGACAGTAATGTGGCATTTCAGCCAGTTGCCATTTTCTTTTCAAACACAGAGACTTAAAACGAATAGAAATAGTGCTTTTGTTGTTGTTGTTGTTCTAATAAAAACCTGTGAGGCTGTGATGTCAAGTATCTCCTAAGTAAAGCAGTGTGCCGAAGGCTGCCTGTGGAAATGCTGGCTGGATCACTGTAATGCAAGACTGACCTTTAACTGTGCGATACCTTGCTTTTTCCACAGGACCTCAGCCTTATTCAGTGAGACTGATGGGGTTTGGTTTGTTGGGGTTTTTTTGACTTTCTCTGATGGATTAGTCTGCTGCTTGAATGCTTGGCAGCTTCATTCTCATTTTTAGCCTCCTTTCTTACACATATTTCAAGAGTGTGAGGTGATTACAGAGTATAAGAACTTCCTTAGCATGCATAAATAGGGCGCTAGAGAGGCCAGTAGCTGGGATGAAAGCCGGATGGTTAAAATGAGAAATAAAGCAGAGATTTTAGCGCAGATGTTTAAAATGTGGAAGAGAATAACAAGGAGTGGTGGATGCTCACCTCTGTTTGCAGGAAACGTTCACTGCCATGGGATTTACAGGTGGCCCAGTTGAACTTAAGGTCTGTGCCAAGTTCAAGAGCTGTGCCTGGGATTTTGGGCAGGTCTCCGGTGTGTTACAGCCAGAGAGAGGGAACCGTGGGCCGTTGAGCCCCAGCTCTCAGAAATGGCAGGTTGTCCCTCTGCGTCTGTAGGGCACCAGGAAAATGTGTGTTTGACATCCAAACTGGTGTCATTGCTTTATTCCAGAAACCAGTCGCTCTGGCCCGCTCCTGCAGCACAAAGCCAGGGAAAAAGTACCTGTGCAGCCCAGTGCTGCCACCCTGTGCTCTGAGGTGAGCGAGGAGTGTGCCTGTCTACCTCCTGCTAGCTGCAGTGTGTCCCCTCTTGCCGCATCTCACTTGTAGATAGAATTAGGAGTCTCTGAAGGACAGAGCAGCTCTTCCCCTCGCCTGCACTTTTCTTGTGTCTCTTGCTTTTGTCTCCCTGTAAGCAAAAGCTGCACTTTCCCCAGGAGTTCACACTTGCACACTCTCTCTCTGCAGGGGAAGGTTCAGGATGAAGGAACGAGAAGAAATGTGGCAGAAAATAGAGGAGCTGGCTCGGCTGAACCCTCAGGTGGGTAACAGCAGGACTTAGGATGAATGAGACAAGAATGTGCTGGGGGCTGGGGGTCTTGACCTGCTTCCTCAGCTCCTGAGAGCAGGCGCTGGCACCTGATCTCAGTCCTGCGCACACAGCTGCAGCGGTGGTCTGTCCCTCCCAAAACCCAGTGTCTTGGGGATGCTCGCAGTGTTTTACCAGCCTGTCCCTTTGTAGCACTGACCTGTAAGTAATGCCTTATAGTGTGCATGTACGTGTTTATGGACTGCTCTCTCAGTGTGCTGTGGCTCAGAGGGCACAGGTAGGAATGGGTAGGAGAAGATGCTCCTTTCCTGCCTGCATACCCACTGCTACCTTTGCGGGCGCCAGAGAGGGCGGCTGGAAGAAGTGTGCCATGCTGTGTTAGGATGCTGGGGGAGAAGGCTTGGTGTTGGGTGGTGTGCTGACTCTCCAGCTGTCCATGTTGTCTGCAGTACCCCATGTATTACGCACCTCCACCATTGCCTCCTATCTGCTGTATGGAAACGGAGACCCCAACTGCGGAGGACATACAGCTACTGAAGAAAACGGTGGAGACAGAGGCTGTGCAGGTGCGTAGGTGACTATGGTCCTTCCACAGTTACTCAGACCAGCCAGGACATCAGCGTGGTCAGTCCAGGGTCCAGCAGCCAGAACTGGCTCTTTCTAAGTGTTCTGAGGGTAAATGCCCCTACTCTCATCCCTGATTGTTACAGATGAACCTGTAGTCTGAAGAGTGGAGTTTATCTAACCTTCCCGCTCTGGAAAAATGCACGTGGGACTTTTCTGTGTCCTTTTGATCTGTGTTTGGCTCTCAGGTTGTTCCGCAGCATGCTGTAGCTTCACCTAACATATCCTAGAGCAGTTGGAGTCAGAGAATGGGTGGAGGGGTGAAGGGGTTTGCTACTGATCCCTGAGTCCTTTGGTTTTTCTGTAGATGCTGAAAGACATTAAGAAGGAGAAAGTTTTGCTGCGCCGGAAATCTGAGCTTCCTCAGGACGTCTACACTATAAAAGCCCTGGAGGCCCACAAGAGAGCAGAAGAGTTTCTCACCTCAAGCCAGGAGGCTCTCTGACGGGCTCAGGAGCTGGCCCGGGAAGCTCTGCCCCATCCCTTTCCCCCAGGGGTCACGGAAATGCACTCGGTTCTCGTGTATAAATAAGGAATGAACATGGTGAGCTGTGCCTGTCCTCCACTCCATCCACACCCCTCCAGGGTAGATCTGGTTTTACTTTATAACTTGTATCTCACCACTGTCATGTCCTCCTGCTCTTCTTTCCCCTTCCTCCTGCTTTTCCACCTTGGGTGTGCGTGCGTGAAGGGAGCCTGCCTGACCTGTGATTGTATCAGCCCAGGCAGGAGTCGCTTCATTTCCAGCTGCCACCTGTTTTTTACTCTGCCTGGGAGCCAGAGCCTTGCTGCCCTGCAGCACAGGCTCTGTGCTGGCCAGGGGCCACCGCGCGTGGCTCAGCATGCTGCTACAAGCCCCAAGTGCCCATCTCCGCCATGCCTGACCCCGTGCTGCCTGTGCAGCCAAGCCCTGCGGCGGTCAGCACTCGGGCTGAGTTCGGGGCAGGAGCGTGTGGCAGAGTTTGTGGGGGCTCTGCTGCCACTCCGCCCTGCCTTGGGGTGCAGCTCTGCAGCTGGAGGGTCTCACGTACAGCAGAGGAGACATTCGCTTCCACCTTTCTTTTTGCTTCAAGCCCCTTGTTCTGTTCCCCTGTCAGTGGAGTGGGGGTTCAGTGCTTTGCCACCCCCAGTAAAGCTGGGTGCAAGCACTACATACTACTGCAGCCCTCCCTTTAGAGCATCCTTAGAAGCTCTCTCGTGGGAAAGTGAATTCCTTCAGCTGTTTGTGTTGGTCCGTGCTGACTCGTCTCCATCCCGTGTCTTGGATTAATTGTGGGCCCAGAATTAACTTCCTGCTTTGTAGCAGGTGTCAGCCACTGACTTCTGCTTTCTTCCTCTACCTGCTCAATTAAAATACTCCTGCAGCTCTCCCTTTGTCGCTGTATCCCATCCTTAGCTCTGCAGTGGCCAGGGTTTCTAGGAAGCTTGTGCTGCTAAAGTCATTCCTGCAAACTAGTGGAAGCAATGGATACACGTTACGGGGCCAGGCTGAGTTTGTGAGTGTTCAGTTGTCTCCTCTTTACGATCAATGGCTAGGTGCTACTGCTGAATTGCTTCCGTGGGTGCTCTGAGCAAAGTTCGCCTCACCCTGTTCCTTTGGCACCTGCTGTGGCCCGAGGCCCTTGTTAGTTATCATATGGTGCATCAGGGACTTGTTGTGCTAATTTAGCATTTAGAGCGCTCTTGCTGATAGCCCAGGGGGTTGCGCAGCACTTGGGTGCTACTGCGATCTAGCTTTCTCCACTGCCTTTTGCGGTGCTGATTCAGTGCTAGGCCAAGGTGCCACCTCAGAGAGGCTGGCTTGGGATGGAAAAGGGAGTCTTCCTTGCTTCTTACCTGCTGCGCTTGCTTTCTTGACACATAAGCTTAAGTGGGTTTGCAATAGTGCAGGGAGCTTACGGGGTCGGTGCTAGTCTGACACTGCTTTGCAGCATCGTGGGATGTTGCAGAAGGTCCTGGTGTATCTGCTTGTCCTCGCCAGTAAACCATTCACAGGTCAGAGATTCATCCCCTCTAATCTTACTGCTGGTGTGCAGCACATCTTTCCTCCAACCCAAACTAAGCTGTTTTTTCCCCTGTGTATCCAGTGGCCCCTGCCCTGTTTAGCTCTCTTTCAGTTCGGCCCTCATTAGGCATGCCACCATCTCTTAGGAGCAGCTGGCAAGCGTGAGTACGTGCGAGATCACCCACAGTCACGCAGGACCCCACCTCCCCTCTGCTTCATGCAATGGGCCAGTTCATCAGGAGACTTACGAAACACCTCAGGGAGGTTATTGCTTATTTTGATCATTAGTCTGAGCTCATGGTCAGCTGCCAATCAATTACCTCACGCCTGGCACAGCATGTAAACATGCACTGGGTGATGCCGGATGGCGCACAGGAGCGGCAGGCGCCTCTGGGCACAGCGGAGATGAGGACTGCCGAGTGCCACCCGCAGCAGGGCTCGGGCCGGGGAGGATGTTTCTCCCCGTTGCAGTACAGGCTTTCCAACTCGTCCGCTTAGCATTGCGTTATAAGCCGCCACCTCACTTTTTTTTTTTTTTAGAGTGCTACAGCATGTGTGTGCCCTCACTCGAGCCTGCTTGCTGCTAGGCAGTGGCTGCCTTTCCTTGCTGCAGGCTGTTCTGCCTGCAGAAGGAACAGAGACTTCTGGTGTGCAGAGGCTGTCGCTGTCCTGCAGATGGGTCTGTCTCTGCCAGCAGTTCCCCAAGGAATGCTGCTGGGGTTGTGCCATGTGCAGGGACAGGACTGTAACGCATCACGACTACGTGCTGTACGGCTTCGATGTTCTCATAGCTTTGTGTGTCTTGTTCTGGGTCAGGGAACTTAGGCTTAGTACCTTCACATGGACATTAGTTTGCTGCCTATTCATTCCAGTGTCCTGGACATCTAAGAAGGGGACCATGTGAGAAAGGGGGGAGCGTGTTCACCCTCTCCGCCACACGTACTGCTCATACGCAGACCTGTGTCTGCCATGCTACAGCTGCCCCTTGCTCAACACTTGGTTTCTAGCGTTAGCGCTGCTCATTTCTGCCTATGCCTTTCCCCACATCAGCCAAATGGACAGAACTGGAGCTGCCTCTTCCACTTCACCTGGCTCCCTCCTCCCGAGGGAACAAGCAAAACTAACTACTGCATTCACCCCCTGGACACAAGTATTAAGCTGCTTACAGTTCATATGTACATATGGTGTACTTTATTTTCAGTAGAGCATTACATAGTATGAAAGTGTTGGATTTTGTACAGATGTCCCTGTATGTACAGAACTAAATAAAACCGATCTCTTGGAAAGACACATTGGACTCCACCTTTGATACTCCCAACACACAGCCCCTGTCCTGGGAGGAGGGGCCCTAGAAGAAGGACTTCTCCAGCACTGACAGCATGGGGACAAATTCAGTGTTTGCCCCAAGAGAACCTGGGCAAAGCCGGCCAAGCTCCCTCCCTCCACACACACACAGGTATGGAAACCGGTCGGGCTCCTCAGAGGCAGAGGAAGCCAACACAGGGACATCACGGTGACTTACGTGCCAGCCAGAACCAGGAAAGAGGAGGAGGAAGGGAAATCTGACAATGTCAGTGGGAGAAACTGGAAGGTTGATGCCAGCGAGTCCCATTGCTGCCTGGCTTGGAGGCAGCGGGTGCCTGCCTGGCCTGTGCGGCGGAGGGAGGGCTGGGGTCAGCAGCCCCCACACCACAGCTTGGCCCTCACTTCCACTCGGGCCTGGGCCCACTGAGGCTCTGCCGGGCCTGCAGCGTGCGCTGCACCACATCCTTCCACTGGTCCTCCGAGATCTGGCTGGCCCAGGCAGGGATGCCCAGGGTGGGCAGCTTCACGCTGGCCATTGTCCTCTTCACCAGCTCCACATGCTCTGGGAACAGAGAGAGCATGAGACCGTGGCCGAGCCCCGGCAGGGCCCGGCCGGAGACGCCGTTACCATTACCTGCATCCATGGGGATGGAGCTGCGGCTGCTCTGAGCCGCGGCGCCTTCTGCCGCCGCCGCCTCCCCCTCCTCCTCCTCGTCCTCGCTGTCCGCCGGCGGGTCGGGCAGGTGCAGCCTCAGCATCTGCGGAGAAAGGCGGGCAGCGGGGATCAGGGTCGTTCCACGCCCGCGGCACCGCGCTCCCGCCGCCGCCTCCCCCCCAGCCCCGGCCCGGCCCGGCGGGAGGCGCTGGGCGGTACCTGCAGCCGCTCCTGCAGGCCGGGGCCCGGCTCGGCGCTGCCCGCCGGGGCGGCGGGGGGGCCCGCCTCGCCGGGGCCCTGCTCCGGCTCCTGGCTCAGCGGCTGGTACAAGTACCCGCCGCCGCCGCCGCCGCCTTCCTCCTCCTCTTCTTCCTCTTCCTCGTCGCCGCTCCAACCCGCCGCGCCGTCGGGGGTCTCCGGCGGCCCCGGTTCCTCCGGACACACCCGCTCCGGCCCCATGCTCCGCGCCACCGCCATCCACCGGGCGCGGCGCCGGGGGAGGCCCCGCCGCCTCCCGGAAGCGCTGCGGCCGCCGCCGCCGCGGGGCACTGTGGGTGTTGTAGTCCCGTGGCGGTGGAGAAGGGGTGGGGGGGCTCGCCGGTACGCGCCGCCGCTGCCTTCCCCCGCCGCCCCCGGCCCCTCCAGGCGCCCCCGTAACCGGGGAGCGGGGCCGGCGCAGCGCCGGGGGATAGGCAGGCCCGTGGCGGGGTAGGGCAGGCGCCGCCCCCAGGGACGGGGACGGGGGACTGGGCCCGGCCCCGCCGGAGGGGCCCTGCGGGGGCTGTGCCGTGCCGCCCCGGCGGGGGAGGGCGCCCGCGGTCCCCGGCGGGCGGGGCGGTGCCGGACTACAAATCCCAGGGAGCGGCGGGCGCGGTTGTCGGAGCGGGGTTGCCGGGGCCGCCTTCCCGCCGCCAGGTACGGGGCTGGGGCTGAGAGGGACCGGGCGCTGGCGGAGCTGTGTCGGGGACCGGCCGCGGCGGGTGGGGCGGGACGGGAGGATCGGGCCCCTCCGTGAAGGCCGGGCACGGGGGCGCGGGGCCCGGCGCCGCCGCCTTCCCCGGTTGCTCTCGGTTGCGGGGCGGCCCTGAGGGGTCCGTGCGGGGGGCGGCCAGTCGTCCTCTCCCGGGGGTTTGGCGGGTCCCCGCCGGGGTCTGCCCGCCGGTTCCTCGGCCTGCCGTAACCGCTGCCGGGCCTTCCCCTTCCATCCTCGCGGGGCTCCGCCGTTGCAGCCCGTTGAGGCTTTGGCCACGTTGATGGGCTCGGGGCTTCCCGCCTGGGCCTCCCCGGTGGGGTGAAGGCCGACACCGGTGAGTGCCGTCAGCCTGACTAGGCTGTGCCCACTGAGCCCGGGGAAATGCTCTGTTTCTCCTCAGCTGTCACCTCGGGTGTCCTCGTCCCCCCCTCACCCCGGGGGCGGCTGTCCTGGGCATGGCAGAAACAGGTTGACCAGAGGCCGAGACAAAATTCCCGGGGAGGGGGGGGAGAAGGGGTCAAGGAATATCTCCGGAGCCCTGTAACGAAGCGGCAGTGGGGTTTGAGAGACAAAGATGAGGAAAGGGAGAAGAAGCCCCATCAGTAGGTGCAAAATCTCAGCTGGGCCGTGGATGAAAGCCAGCCAGCAGCGGGCAAAATATTTGGGTAAAAATAAGGAACCATCCTTATTTTCATTATAAGTGTTCCCATGTCCGCAGAGGGAGAGGGATGCCGGAATAAATTTCCGCCTGAGCAGCGTGTTCTGCGGTTCCCCTGTCGAACATGAGCTTCCAGATGGGTCTCGGTTAACAAGCTCGAGGGCTGTTCTAGCACTGTCCAGTTTGCTGGGGCCGGCATCGCATTGCGAGTGTCCGAGCTGCTGAATGTGCAAGCTTGCAGTTTCGCACTGCCTTAGCATAAATAGTCAAAGCATCAGATAAATGTCAAGCACGAGTGAAGAAAGCGGGTTGTTCTCGTGCTATCTCTGACAGTAAGTTGGATGTGCTTGAAATAGAACGGTCTATATGGACTGCTGTGAGCTGGCTGGGCTATTTTAAGTGTTACTAAACCTTGTGGCTGGCATCTTTTAAGAGACGGGACTGAGGCAGCCACACGGTAGGATTTGCTCTCCGGAGCCACTTTGCAGGGGTAGTAGGCTGTTGTGCTTGGGGCGGTGCTGTAATTTTGGGGGTGACAGTGCGAGCCCCTGAAAATCCGGGCCACTTTCTGCTGGGTTTCTCCCCCTTGCTGTGGGAAGTGACTGCAGCAAGGCTCATCTGAGCAGCTTTCAGAAATGGCTCTAGGTTTCTTTCTGTGTGCTTAGAGGAACGAGGCAGCCTGGTGAGCTCTCTTTGTGCAAAGAAGTGTATACAAGGATGTATATTTTTGTTCTAAGATTGTCATCTGGCTGCTGTACTTGGAGATGGTCAGTAGCTTTCTATCTTGAAAGAAATGTTTTCATAGTCAATTGTAGGGATTGAAAATAGAAATTCTATAGCAAATAGCACAAACAGATGAAAAATCTGACTATAAAAACCGTTATTACTCTTTTTTTCCCGCCTCCATCTATGCCTCTTTGCTCAAGTCACCACAACAGTTTTAGAAGGTACACTAGTGAGAAATTATTGAGTGATTTTTCTGGTGATCTCAGGTGGATATATGCTGTGCTGGTAGACTCTCATTAGATGTAAGCTGGAGCAGTTAGGATGAAGGTTGTTTCAGGAGTTATGTGCATCTTCAGACAACAGAACAGCCAGAGATTTGGGAGTGTTGTCTATAGGTGTTGTACTTGAAGAACGCAGAGCTGACTTAAAATCTGTTTGTTCCCTTGCTTAGCAGCAAAATGTCCTGGGTGAATTGCTGCGCTCCCTTTGCTGGGTGTCGGTGCCGACAAAGATCAAGGGAGGTGTTGAAGGACATCCATAGCTATTTCTCTGCTAACAGACTTGTGAGCTTCCACTTGTGGTCAGGTGTCACGCCTGACTGCAGCGACAGAGCCAGTCTGCGGTCACTCCACAGCTGTTGTTGCGCCACTTACTCTGGAAGTCCGTACCTGGGCTTGTGGTGCTGTGCATAGTCGGTGGAGGGCTTCAGGCATTTCTGTGGGACCACAGCAGGTTGTTCTGAGTGCTTTTTAATTTTAGCTTCCCTGTCCTTAGTGGCACAGGAACAACTCGTTGCTCTGCTCACTTAATTTCCAGCATCATCAGCATCAGGTACTTCAACAGTAGGTGAAATGTAAAACCTGATTTTTAGAAACGTTCTTATTCCTGGCAATTAATGACAGGAGCCACCAGGGTTTCAACCCAAATTTCTCTGCATTCTCTGTGCTTGGCTGTAACTCTGGATAGATTATGCCAGACCAGGGAAATGTGGAGTTGTGAAGATTGCATGATTACTGCCTGTGTGAGTGCAAAATGAAATGAAAAGATCTATTAGTTTTTGGAGAGATGGAGAGCTGACGTGCGTGTCCGTGAAAGCAAGCAGTGGCTTCAACAGAAGCACATGTGCCCTTCTGTGAGGAGACCCCCAGTGCGGGTGTGTGTGCATGGCCAGGATGCTCAGCGCATCGCTTCTCCCAGCTGAGACTAGGGGAAGAGAGACAGCCAGAGCTTCCTGATCTAAGGTGAAGAGCATATCGGAGCATGTGGGAGTGTGGTTTCATTGGTTTTGTTTCATCTAGAAAATATCTTCTCTCACTGTTAGTGTTAAAGAAACTTGTGCTTGTTTTGATGGAGCTTTTTGGTCTCCTTGTAAGTATACAGCCATAGTTCCTGAGGGTGTTGGGGCACGATTCCAGCTGGACGTGCTAAATCAGTCAAAGGAGATTCCTCAGACCTTCAGCCAGCTTCTGCTGTGGACGCAGATGAACTGTGGAGGCTGCTCTAAAAGAGGTGCAGCTCCAGGGAGGAGAGGGGTGGCTCAGCAGGATCCATAAAAGGGACACACGCTGAGCTCGGTGTCTGCACGAATCCACGTAGAAGGCAACCCTCCTCTTACCATGCTGACTTTTGGCAGTAGCAATAACTTCAGTGACTTAAATGATTCAAGCTGAATTTTTCTGTGGTGTGAAAGCCCTTCCTCTGATCCATGATGAACATTAGTGTCGCTAACCATCACTTTGGTTTGCGGTGCAGAGTGAAAAGCACCTGGTTTGCCTGAGCTGGGATGTGTACCACCTCCTGCAGCCAGTGCCCTCACGGTTTTCTGGTACAATTTGCCTCTTATCAATATTGCTGTGTTTTATAGCCTACATACCTATTGCTGGTGTCCTAAATGTGAAATCACAGAATGTATTTTGCATAACTTAATATTGTATGGTTGGATGAAATTGTTAGTAAATTGTTTCATATTGGTTTTAGTGTTCCCCTCTGCCCCTGGCTGTGCCCTGTGTAATATTTAAAGAAAACTAAGGGACACTGCCTTATGTCAAGTGTATTAATGCCTCCTGTTAAGAAGTCCCTATAGGAATGAGGTTGGAAGGTGATGTATTTATTTCCTCATTTACATAATGTAAATTATCATTGAAAATCAATACCTGAAATGGAACTTAACAGCGTGCATAGTTGTAGGACAGAAAATAACTTTTTTCTCAAAAAATGTGTTTAAGTCATATTTGCAGACAGTGCAGGAAGGGGAACTGCAGGAGGAAAATTGACTTTGGGACAGAAGACTCCTGTAATGTAATTTTTAAAAAAAAAAAAAAAAAGGCAGCAGAGGAGAGGCTAGAGCTGGACACAGAAAGCATGGGGAGGAGTACGGGGCCCTCAGGAGACCGGGTTGTGGGGCTGTGCAGGGAGGAGAGTGGGGTGGACCTGTGTGTGGCCAAAAAGGGGAGAATAAGTGATTGGTGAAGGCAGGAAGACGCTGTGACGGTTTCGGGGTAGGGTGGTGACCAGTGGCAGAAGAGGAAGATGGAGTCTGGCTGGATGTTTTTGTCACAGTGTAGAGAAGAGCAATCGGGTTTGGAAAAACCCTGGCAGCTTGTTAAATCCTGTGTTTTCCTCTGCCTTTTAATATATGATCCTGTAAGGATCGCTTCACGCTTCTGATTTTCTTTTCATAAAGTGAGTGAGTGTTTCTGCACGCCCTGGGTCTGACGAGTGGCAGCAAGAGGCTGGGCTCGCTAAGCTGTGTGTTTGCTCTGAAGGAGTATCCCCGTCCCCAAACAAGCCGAAGTGCAGCCAACCTCAATCCCATCACCCCTCCCCAGCCTGTGTACAGCCGCCAGCCTCCTGGGAAGGGCTCATCTCTGGAAAAAACTTTCCCAGTAATTGAAATTGTTGAAAAGAACATTGCAACACTTGCTCTAACATCGACATCGTTTCTTACAGTGTAACCAGCTGGACCTTGAGCTGCTGCCTCTCAGTTGCCCAGATTAAAGTCTTAGCATGTGCACCCTTCCTTTCCTGTGTTCCTGTGACTAATCTTAATTATGAAACTGTTCAGGCAGGGTAGCTGGCTGCTGTTGGAGTGGAAGGGCCAGCATCCTGTTCTGGCAGCAGCGTGCTCCTCAGCACATGGCTGGAGTGAACTCCCAAGGGTGAAGATGAGTTTTTCCCAGTCTTTCTGGCAAATAAGGCAAGCGGCTTGGTACGATGCCTGCCTGCCACACCAGGCTGCTGTGCTTCTCTACCCCAGGAGGAACCAAGTGGAGAACTTGGAAGTACGATGCGTTCTCTTAATCTTCCAGGATCAGGTTCAGCCTGAAGGGTGTTGAAAATATTGACACTGGTGATAAAGTCCAGTTAAGCTCCTTGAGGAGTCTCTTACGGAATCACTTAACGAAGAAGCAATTTTTGAGGAAAACATTGGTTTGATTCCCCCCCGCCCCCCAGTGATAACTCATGACTGAGACAGGAAACAGATTTAGAAATGTGAAGCCTTCAAAATAGCCTGAAAGGTGACTTTGGTGGTCTCCATGGAAACTCATCTATTCTGTAGCTTTGTGGAGGATTTATACAAGAGCTGCCGCCTGGCTTTAAAAAATATAGTAATTAAAAAAAAAAAAAAACAAACCCAAAAACCAACCAAACCATCCCCCAGCCCCCCAAACCTGCTAGGTCTGAATTTGGGGTGGTCCCAGATATACAGTGAAACATGGCCTGTAGTGGTGGGGGGGCTATTCCTGGGCCCTTCTGGAGCAGCTCTGCTGGAGAAAAGCTTGATGTGACTTTCTGGGTTGCTGACTGCAATTTAGGTTACATTGGTTGCTGCAGGAAGCAGTGGCTTCACAGGAGGGATTCCTTGGTCTGCGCTCATCTGTTACAAGTAAGACTGCAGGATGCTCCCTGTTTGGACTTTGCACATGTCCTGTTGCTGTAACTTTCAGGTACAGAGCATGCTCTGACTGCCAGTCCCTATTTTGGGAATAACTTGAAAAAGAAATAACACTAAAAAGAAATTACTCAAATTTTGCTGAGGTTTAGGAGTTCTGGAATGAGGTGACTGGTTTCTGGATATGTTTCTCGAACTGGCTGGAGCTGGAAGCCTGAGGAGCTCCCTGCTGGGCTGCACCTCTGACTTTTTCCACAGGTGGGGATAAAATGAAATTGTGTAGGTGGGCCAGATGCTGCGGTGATCAGGCTGCTGATGGGCTGCAGGGGTACCTGGTTGTGAGCGGTGGTTCTGCTTGGCTGAAGGGCTGGGGGAGGCCAGGTGGAGCATGGCACTGCCCTTTCTTGCTGCTCTTCAGCTACATCAGAAACTTTAAACAGGTGGAGAGTTCTCCTTGTGAAAACTCACTACTTTGCAAAAAGAAAAGGGACAGAGAAAATGTGTAGGAATTTTAGTCCTCATTCTAAGGCATCCACAAATTTCTTTGCATTCTGCAAATGCTGAAACTGGGTGTGGGGTGGGAGCGAGCTGACTGTGTCTTCCAAGAAGCTATAACCAAGCAATAAAAAAGAGGATTTTCTTTAGGCTGCCTGAAACACTGATATCTCTTCTAATGGCTGATTTTCAGCTGGGGGAAAACTTAAAGAATTAACTGACCTGCTTTTTCAGAAGCACACAGGGAGGACTGTGCTCCAGATCCTCAGAGCCAAAGGGGAATCTCTGCAAAAATCAGCTGTGGTGACTTCTCTAAGAGCTGATCTAAGCCATCTGTTCAAAGTGTGAAGCATATCAGTTTCTTAACTGAGAGATGATGTTACAAAATTTTCATAGTTATGGCTGGATTTGCTATGGGAGAAAAAGGCCTTATTCTGATCATTAACAAAGAGCTTTCTCCCCAGACTAGGGGGTTTCAGTTCTCCTGTGTTTAATTAAGTAGCCCTAGCGCTCAAATCAATGAGTCCAAATGCTAGTGTTGTAGTCCACCCCCTTACTGGGAATTCGGTTGCTTTATGTGGGTGTGGTTCTTTGGGTGTTGTGTTGTTGTTGTTTTTTGTTTTTTTAAAGTATTTTCCTCTGCTGTTTCTCATGACTGGCTCAAAGAGCATGCTCTCTTCCCTCTGGGTCTGTTCTTTTCACCTTCACAATTGGCTCTTGCTGTGTGTTTTCATTCATGTGGACAAATTGTTCTGGCATGTACATGACCAGGGCATGGCCTGGTGCGCAGCATTCGGCTGCCTTTGCCAAAGGTGCTTGGCTTGGGCTGCCTGTACAGCTGCCCCGAGTTGTTTGTGTTTTTTTTTTTTTGTAAGCAGGGGCGTCTCTGCTTGCTCTTCCAAGCCTTGCTCCTGTTACAGTACCTGCCTTGTGTCTCCTTCCTAAGGGGAGAGTAAAACCATCTCCAGTTGGGAGGCAGATGAGTGAGGATAGAGCAATGCGACCTTTGTAGTTGGCATTCAAGGAAGGTAGGAATACCTGTGAGATGGATCAACTTATTCCAGCATTCTATCTCTGTTACAGAGCCAGGTGACATCGTGGTGGCCCAGGAAGCATGTGGCTGTGGCCCTGGGGACCCTGAAGACTGGCTCGCAGGGAGGAATGCTACGGTGGGCAGTGCACTTAGAAGGTGGGCCGCGGAGGGTGAACCACGCGGCCGTGGCTGTTGGGCACAAGGTCTATTCCTTCGGCGGATATTGTTCTGGAGAAGACTATGAGACTCTGCGGCAGATTGACGTCCACGTTTTTAATGCAGGTAAATGTGTCATTGCGGTGCATGAAGGAGTGGGTTGCTGGACTCAGTTATTTGTTTTCTTGCTTACTGCTGCTCAACAATTTACACTCTGTAACATGCTGTCTGACTCTAATTTCCAAAAAAGTTATCAGTTTAGATGGGAGCCTCTTCCATGGTGCAGCCCTGTATTTTCAGCTTCAGGAGCAGGGCACAGAGGGGCTGTAGTTCAGCGGACTGCTAGAATAAGGACTCCCTAGAAGTATCCATGTAGTCAATGATTTGTTTTGTCCTTGTTTTCTGTGAACACTAACTCAACTAAGTGCAAAGAGGTGATGTTTAGCTGGCTCAGGCCCCCCATCTGGTTTGCAGTGTGACCATGCTCAGCTGTCCCTAGCATGGAAGGGGTAGGGTGGGAGCCAGTGACCTCAGTTAAGTTTCCAGGTTTAGACTCCTGAACTGTTTGGCTGTGGAGGCAGCTGACAACCGCTGCCAGTGTGATGAAGTCAGTAGAGGCACGTGGCTAGGATGGAGGCCTTCCCGTTCTGGCAGCAGCTATCACGCAGATTCACAACGTGGCTTAGCAAAGCAGTGGGAGCTGGAGCCGTTTGTGTAGGGTAGCCAGTATCTGTCAGGAGGCTGAGTCTGGAGCCATGACTGTGCTGGGAGAGGCTGTATTTCTTGATTCAGTGCTCTTTGAACTGAAGAGGTTACTGAGCTGGTTCCATGAATAGACAGGTGGCTGAAAACCTGCACAGATGCTTGGATGGGTCCAGTGGAACAGAGACGAGAGCGGAGAACCAATGACCAGTTTTGTAGACTGGACAGAATGCTGAATGCTCTCCTAACACACAGGTGGCATGTAGCTAAAACTAGTTTGTCTATAAGAATGCAGTGAATTCACTCCTCTAAATCTGACCGTGGAGAAGACTGACTTGTGCAGTAGCGAATAAAGGCATGGGTTATACAGAGCTGCCAAGGTGACCTGCTCACACTGCAGAGGGGAGTGTAGCTCAGGATCTTGTGATCAAAGGTATTCATCTCTATCCAGAGAGACTGGGCTCTCAAGACAGTTGAACATTGTAGCTTGTAAAACGTGCCAGTAGAGCACTGCTTTTATGGTGGAAGCATAATTACTGTACCCAAAGGAATGCTCTCGCATTGTCTTCCCTTCTTACCACTCCCAAATATTAAAGGGTCATGATGCTGCAGTCACCATATGGGAGGTGACACTGGCTTCCCAAGCTCTTGCTCAGTTAGTGTTGCCAGATTCCAGTGCGAAAGCCAAGATACCAGATTTTGAATTGTATCTTTCAATCTGAGGAAGACTGTGTTTTAGGTAGGGAACATCCCTTCTAGCTTTACTTTAGCATTGGTTGTGCTTCCTCAGTGCCCTGTCTGCCTCTGGGGTAGATGCTCACCTTTTAAGGTGCTGGACCCTTTCCCTTTGTTAGTATTTCAGGGGAACTGCAGGCTGTTTTCTGGTATATTTCATGTTATTTCCGTGTTGAAAACAAAACCGGAGGCTGTATGTGTGGTAGAGGGAGGGTGTCTGGGTGCTCTTATGTAATGGCCATGTAACACTCGCTGTGACTCTTGCACTGTCATTAAACCCTGTAATACCTGTTGACTGCTTTGGCTGCTGCGGAACGTGACATACAGGCTGCCAGGAAGGAGAACCTGTAATCACAAGGAATTCCTATTAGTAACACAAGGTTAGCAGGGAGAACTTAGGTGTGGATGGGGGTAAAGGAGAGAGGCAGCTGTCTCATCTAAAGCTTAAAAAACAAAATAAAAGCAAACAAACCCTGTTGCTGCAAAGCTGCTGCGCTGCTTTACTTAAACTGTACTACTGCAAGTCCAAATGATGCCTTCAGGTGTGTTACCTTGCATGTTGCTGCAGTGAACTATTCCTGTGCTGCCCAATCTTCCAGATTTGAGTCTCTTCAAAAATGTCGCTAGCCGGAAGTAGTGTCTTCATTCATTATCACCTCCGCACTTTTTCTTTTTCCTTTCTCTGTTTTTTTGGTTGGGTTTTTTTTTGTGTGTGTGTGCTGTACCTTCACTCCTAGTGTAGGATGAGCCAGAGTGGAAACCTCTTCAGTGATGTGGAATGGAGCCTATTTCTGTCCAGAGTCCTCTGATCCTCCAGTGCTTCCTCTAGTCTCACCTGTGACGGGGGCCTGTGGAAAACTGTTTCTGTATTCCTTAACTAGCTACTAATCAGGGTCAGACTCAGCTTTGTCTTCCTTACTAGACTGCTTCTGCACCTTGTCATAGGGGAAAAGAGAGTCGTGCAAGATGGGTTGTGACCTGTGAGCATGTGTAGCAGGCCTAGCATTTGACATGGTCTCAAACTTGTGCTTTCAGTGTCTCTGCGCTGGATCAAGCTGCCTCCAGTGTGGACAAACAGCCGAGACCATGTGAGAGAGGTGCCCTACATGAGGTATGGGCACTCAGCAGTGCTCATAGATGACACCGTCTACATATGGGGTGGACGCAACGACACTGAGGGAGCCTGCAACGTGCTCTATGCCTTTGATGTCAGTAAGTTCCAGCTTCTCACTCTTCCTTGTCACAACTGCTCTTGATGACACCTTCTCTCTGCCCCACCACACTGCTCCCCAACTTGTTTTCCTGTCCCTCAGTCTCTTTACAAGTCGACAGTCTGGAGGAAATGGTGCAAATGGGGAATTGGTGTCACTAGCTGTTTCAGCAGGTTTAGAAAGGGAGCAGGGTGGCCAGTGTCCGCACACTTGACTCTCTGTAAAAGCCTTTGAACAGAGATTACTGAGCTTGTCTAATCGTGAAACTGGGTTTAAGTTTTCTATCATCAGCTTTGTTTGCTCTCTCCGATAGTAAGTACAACTGAAGTGCTCTTTTGGTGTGATGTATTATTCCTTAACTGTGGCTGAAGGTCGCAGCAAGAAGTGGCTGGAGCTCTTGAGGATTGTTCCTCTCCAGGGTGGTCCTTCTTCCTGAAGCATGAAGGAGAGTGAGGAATAAAACACAAATAACCAGGGACGGGATGGCAAAATAACAGAAGACGTGTCAAGTTAGATAAACCTGAAAGAAACTCCTTGAGCTTTTCAATTGGCTTCTCCATAATGCTGCTGGAGCACCTGGGGAGAACAGGCACCATCAGGAGCTGGGTGGACAGGAGTGTCAGGAAAGCAAGGGATTACATCTGGATTCTGGAAGGGAGTACATCTTAATACTGACCAGTAACTGGGTTGTTGGAGTTGCAGGGAAACTGCCTGCTCTGGTGCTTGGTCATGGGTTCCCTTCTTCGCCAGAAACGTCCCACGTCTTGGAGCTGCTCTCTGGGCACAGGGTTTCCCCCTTCCCTTGATACATGCAGCTAGGAAGTCACCAGTAAACCTCTGCCTACTCAGAGGCCTTGTAGCGGGAGTTGCCTGGTCTCCATGCCAACTCCAGCACTTTAGCATTAAGTGAAAATTAAGGGAAAGACCAGACTTCAGTCCTGGTCCAAATCCTCTGCAGCTGTCTGTACATGCTGTGCCTGTCCCCTGCCAATCCTGGAAAGTGAGGCTGGCAGTTGCAGTCTTGCATCTGTGGTGTAAATTCCACTGTAGGAGTCGCATCAGGCTGGATGAAGTCCTGACTGAGTGCAATTTTGTCCCCTGGGGCACCAAGCAGATCACAAGCTGAGGTCTTTTCCATCTCTAGTGTGATACGTTGCACTTGGGTGAGCTCTTGCTGCTACCGTGTGACTGGGCTTGGAAGCAGCCCCATGAAGGAAAGGAACTTGATAGCCACTGCAGCTTTCTTACTAGAGGCTGCCCAGGGATTCTGTTGACCTTGTAAGCCCCTTTGTCTGGTTCCAGCTGGAGCTGAGGTGGATAGCTGTGGCTGCAGGCCAAGTTCAGAGAAGTTATCCTCATGAAGAATGTTGCTTTGGCTCCAATATTACCACTTCCTGAAATAAGCAGCACTCTTGGCAGCTTGCAGCAGTTAGGGAGGGTGGTGGGAATGTCTCTTGCTGCCTTGGGGCTTATCTGTGACTCTCTGGGCTCTTGGGAAAGGTGCCTGTTTGTACTTGGCAGTGAGTTGCTGGCTTGGCTCCATGTTGTCCTGGCATGGAGAACAGCTCTGGCTGGATTTAAAGTCCTCCCCTAAATCAAGCCAACCCCTGGAGCGTGCAGGCTAAGGGGCTGAATCTGGCTGGTGCAGGTTCACGGGGAAGAGTGCAAAGGGAACTGTGAAGGGTGGAGAGTGAAGAAAGTTCCCCTCGAAGAGCGGATGATAATGTAACAAGAAGAGCAGATAAGATAGGGAGAGCTGCGCTGCAGAGGTGGGGATGTGCACATAGCTCTGTTGACATGGTGAACTTGTGGTTAAGTGACTTATGCCTGGATTTTGAGCATGCTATTTTTCCTCAGTCGGTTAGTCACCATCTCCACATCGTGAGGTCAGTTGAGCCACTTAGCATCGTTGCTTCGTTGTAATTGAAACTGTAAATGCAGAGTTGGTAAGTGACTCACAAGTAGGCTTTGCAAGAGATTCAATAAAAATAACATTGCTCAAGTAGTGCTGTACTACTCGCACTTAAAACGTGAGCTGTTTGTCAGGTCAGGCAGAGTCAGCAGCTGTGCCCAGGAGCTGAGAGCTCTGTCACCATGCCCCTCTGTGGAGGCTCAGGCAGGTAGCCTTGCCTGAAGAAGCTCGCAGCCTCTCCAGAGAAGCAGGTGCTGTGTGTGGAAAAAGTGAAGGATTTCTATCTTAGAAATGAAAAACAGTAGTAAAGAGCTATCCTGTCCCAGCATCTACTGTATTTTCTTAGCGTTGCCTCCTGTTTTGTTTCAGACACGCACAAGTGGTTCACGCCAAAGGTGTCTGGAATGGTCCCAGGCGCGAGAGATGGGCACTCGGCTTGTGTCCTGGCAAAGAGCATGTTTATCTTTGGAGGCTATGAACAGCTGGTGAGTAGTCTCTGTAACTCTTATTTGGCAATCCCTTGGCTAAGAGGGTGTTCCTACCCAGGACATTGGTAGAGATGGGATACAGGTGCATATTTGTATCCGTAGTTGCTTTCATTTTATGACTTGGCAAAGTTATGGCATTAATTACCCTGGTTATGCTCATTGTTTTGCAGAGAAGATGGTTGGGAAAGTAGGCCTAAAAAAGTGGTAGACTTTTTTTTTTTTCTTCCCCCAAACATATAGATATACAGAGGTAAAAATATATATATTTTTACATGTAATATTTTTTCTGGCTCATTTCTCAGCCAATTTTAGATAGATAAATACATAACATTTTTAATAAATATGTATTGAACTACATTTATTTTAATTTGGCTGAGAAATGAGCCAGAAAAATCACTTTCCAATGTCTGCAGTGTTGCTGCGAGGTTTTGTCCTAATCTGGTGCATGTTCCCTGTATTCTGTACCTGGTCTCACATCTTGCTGATCCCCTCCAACAAATGCTTGCTTGCCCTTCCATTAAGAATACCTTGAGCCAAAGGTCATCCTGCACTAGCTGTCAGTGTGTCTAATACTCCTTTGAGCAAATCCTTATGCTCTAATCTTAAGTGGGTAAATATCACTTCAGCCTATCACCAGGCTCCAGAAAACTTGTGCAAAGTCACATCTTTTTATTTGGAAGAAAGCTAGGGCTCTGTTACGGCAGTCCCTGGGTTATTCCCCCTCTTCTGAAGACAATGGTATGCCAAATCCATGATCTTGATTACAGCAGCAGGAGCGGTTCAAATGTGACTTGTTTTTAACCAAGACCAAACAAATCTGTAGCTGTCACGCTGCTGTCTCCCCTGCCTGGTGGAGCAGGAGTCTGTGCTGTTTGCATGAATGCAGGCTCTTCCAGGCAGCTAGCTGCAGATGAGTTTTGTGGGATCCTCAGAACCCCAAGTGTATTTGCTCCTGCTTGTTTAGCTTCCAGAGTAATCTTAGCTTCTACCTCTCATCAGGTGGCCTTAGCAAAACCAATTTGGACTGTCCTGTTAGTGCCCCTTTCTTCTGTCGCTGCATGGAGTGGAGGCAGGGTTCTGCTGTGAATGTCAGCAGGAGAGCCTTAGTGAGAGGAACTGAGCACCAAATAAATAGGAAAGCTGCAGGGAGAGACAGAACACCTATGAGAAGAAATGGGCTTTGCCTCCCCCTTGTTAAGTGATAAGCATGCTGCCTACCATGACCTTTTGGAGCAAGCACTGTGTCTCTTAGGAAGTACTGACCCCAAAGGGATGCTCCAGGTCTGTGGGATGCTGTCCTGGGACCAGATGTGACCAGGCTTCTCAGTCCCTTTGTGACCAGGCTGCTCTCTTCTGTCTTCCAGGCTGACTGCTTTTCAAACGATATCCATAAATTGGACACCACAAACATGATGTGGACCTTAATCTCTGCCAAGGTCAGTGTCTGCTTTTCACTCTGGTTTGTGGAGGAAGTCTTGTATCTGCTATTCTCTGGGGTAGCTGCCCATACTTGTCTCGCAGCTTCTGTCTGCTGTGGCTGGGATCTGCAGGAGGGGAAGTTCTCCAGGAGAAGACAGCCACCTCAATTTCCCCATCAAGATGTGTCATCTCCCTAGGTAATCTGCATTCTTTCTCTTGTTCTGTTTTACTCTGTCCTTGCAGGGTACACCAGCTCGCTGGAGAGACTTCCATTCAGCTACCATCATTGGAACAAAGATGTACGTATTTGGTGGCAGAGCTGATCGTTTTGGGCCATTTCACTCCAACAACGAGATCTACTGCAACCGCATTAAAGTATTTGATACAGAAACAAACTCCTGGCTGGACTCCCCTCCAACTCCAGTGCTCCCAGAAGGCCGGCGGAGCCATTCAGCATGTGAGTGTGGGTCTGCTGAGAGGGGAGGACAGTGGGAGGAAATTCCTGCCCGCCTCAAGAGGGGTGTCTGGTCTGCTGGGTGGAGATGTGGGTTAGCAGGGGGATCACAGAGCTTGGCTTCTGTGGAAAGCTGCTGCCCACCGAAAAGCCTTGCATGTAGCCGTGCTCGTGAAGGTGATGTAAGCAAAGGTGGATGACCAGCACCACTTTGCTTTGCGTTTGGTGTTGGGACAGGGACCTGCTGGGCTCTACCTTGAGTTGCACACTGATGTCTATGCTTACTCCCCACAGTCAGCTACAATGGGGAGCTATATGTATTTGGTGGCTACAATGCACGCCTGAACAGACACTTCCACGACCTCTGGAAATTCAATCCAGGTATTTATGCTTTTAACTTCTTGCAGTGATAGTGCTCAAGGCCCTCGGGTGTGTGAGCGCTCAGATGAGCGTACTCTCCAAGGGCTAGAAGCTGGCTTGGGGGGAAATGGCTCTTCTGACAGCATTCACAGGAACTTGCTACTGTACTTGGGACCCCTGTTCCTTCTCAGATTGTCTCCAAATTTCAGTTAGAAAGTGGAAAAGGAAGTATTGCTGAAAGACACAGCTAATCAAAGGATGGTTGGCAAAACTTTGTCTTGTTCTTAAATATGCAGAAGTGCTGGCAGAAAAAAAGCTATGGGGAAGCAATGGGGTTAGGAGAGTGAGAGACCGTAGCTGGAGAAACAGCTCAACTTGAGCTGCAGGATTACCATGCCACACTCTCTTGGTACAAAATCAAACTGTGCAGCAGAAGGGGTGGTTCTTCAGCTGGTACCCTGAATATCAGTCGACTGTGAGCTGTTTTGGGGTCCTCGGGCACTTCTTGCAGTCCATTAGACTGATTTTGTTTGCTAATTGCTTTGTGTAATAAAGTTACCTAAAGAGCAGCCAACTTGCTGCTACCCAAGCTGATCTACAAGCTAGTGTGAGAGCTCCTGAAGGTTTCCGTGCTGTGCATTAGTGACTAATCACCCCCCAGCATCCTTGCCACAGACAGCAGCAAGGACAAAGGCTGCTGTCTTCTCCACCTGGTTCAGTTCCCCATGCTCCCCTCCGGCAACCAAGCTGTCCCGGCAGTCTCTGCTCTGCGAGGATGCTCTGCATTCACAGTGGCTGCCAGCAGATGGAGCTGGTTCCTGGGTCTCCCTCCAGATCTGGACGGCAGCAGGGTGCTGGAGAAGGGGGGCTGCCTGCTCCCGGAGCTCTGCCCTGCACGGCTCCCTGGGATGTCTGACCTGCTGCCGTGGCAGCCCGTGGGTCCTGGCGCTCAGCCTTTGCAAGCGAAAGGCCTCCGACCCGCAGCTCCTGTCTCAGCAGGCAGAGCTCCAGGGCTGTGCCTGGCATCTAGGCGACACTCCAGTTACAACTTCATAGAAGTGCATCGTTTTCCCGCTAGTGAGAAGAGGAAGTCGACAGGGAGGGTGGATGTTGGCTAGTTGGTGTCTGTGGGGCAGTGGGCCTCTGTTTTTGCTGTGATTTGTTTAAATCCATGACCTGCCTGTACCCGGATCTTGGCCAGGCTCTTGTGACAAGCTGGTGCACTCTTTTCTGCCCCTTAGTTTCTCTTTCTTGGAGGAAGATTGAGCCCAAGGGAAAAGGCCCATGTCCTCGACGCCGGCAGTGCTGCTGCAGAGTTGGGGACAAAATCATTCTCTTTGGAGGCACCAGGTGAGTTGTGTGGGGTAGCTCTGTGAGAGGGTTTGCCATTCCCTGCAGCACAGTGTCCCTCCACGCTCTGCTCCATACTGTAGACAGATGCACTTTAGAGGCACATGGCAACTGTCCATCTACCTGACAAGCGTAAGAAATCATGTAGATCAGGGCTCCTCTGGAAAAAGGCCAAGGGGGAGATTAAAGATGTCATGTAAGCTTGTAAAGCACCTGGTGACAAGCCGCCTTGTACAAGTAGAGGCAGCAGTATGTAACATGCTGTTCAGAAGGGGTTGTGCAGTGGTCAAGCTTTCCATGAAAGAGGTGGTGGGGAGGAAGGGAGGAGGTTCTGCCATCAGAAGGACAAGTATCCTAGTCTGCTGTGTTGTAGCAGACCTCAGACTAACTCATTCTCCCCTACATGCTGCCCTACTTCTCCCACCAGAGTTTGTTTGTTTCTTTCATTGGCAATTGTGGTTTCTGCCAAGGTAGATGTCAGCTCAGCTGGGACCTGTTTGAGGAGCCCGTACACACGACAAGGCAACATTGCCTTCTGTGCCAGTGTTCCTTAGCAAAGTTTCCATTCACAAAAGGGACCTGGTGTTAAGGATTTAGCTGTCAAACACTGGAAGTGATACTGTCAGGGTGCAGGGCAGCTGGCTGTGGCCAAGAGCCGTAACAGCTGCTAAAAGAAAGGAAGTGGCCCATCACCAGGACACGCTCTATGCTGTCTAGAATGACAAATTGCATCTCTGAAGCACAGGCCTGTTTGCCACCATCTACCTTGCAGAGACATCTGAAACGCTTTCAGCCTTCCACATGGTTTGGAAAGCTTTGGGGCTTTCTCTGGGATCCCAGCGGTGGTTTTTTGGGGCATACTTCTGAAGACAGGTTGGGGTGGAGGACAAGGCAGGGCAGGTTCTGCTGATGGGCTGACCATACCANGCCACCATCTACCTTGCAGAGACATCTGAAACGCTTTCAGCCTTCCACATGGTTTGGAAAGCTTTGGGGCTTTCTCTGGGATCCCAGTGGTGGTTTTTTGGGGCATACTTCTGAAGACAGGTTGGGGTGGAGGACAAGGCAGGGCAGGTTCTGCTGATGGGCTGACCAGTGTGTGATGGGGTGAAGGGCCTTCAGGCCCCAGGAGTGCTGGGGGTGTGTGGTTAGTTGTAGAACGTCCATGTGGGTGTGAGGGACTGCTTAGTGTGGGTGAGGTATGCAGAGTTGCTGAATTTATCCAGTCTCCTCGACAGATGCTGGGTGCTGCTCTGTACGGTAGAAGGCTTGGTAGGGCTTGACGGCAGTTTTGGATGCTCTTGGATGCTGTGGTGTGGGTTAGTGTTTCTTGCAGCAGCTGAACTCTGATGTTAAACCTAGGCACTCCTAGGAAAAGCTAGCAAATCACAACAAATTTGGCACCAGCCTTTTGGAGTTTGGTTCACCTCTGCCAGGTAACGCAGCAGCGCCTTGTGTTCTCCAGTGAACAACTTCAGTATTCAACTTGTTCCTTAATCCAGGCTCGGCCCCAATGTGGGCCAGTTCATCAGCACTAGTTTGGGATAGGAAGAGCTGCTGGCAGCCAGGAATGCAGCCTGCTTGGACTGGAGGGAGGGTCTTGCAGGCTCGGGAAGGGGGAGACGGGGAGGGGGGGTTGGGACTGTGCTAGTTTCCTGTAACAGCTATCAGGTGTATTCTGGAGCTGCCTGGCGAGATAAGAAGTTTTCCAGGAAGTCGTTGTAATGGAGAACTCCCTGTGGTCTGCCTCCTGACCCATGCTCCCCTGGCCGGCAAGGGGGAGGGGGAGTGCACAGCGCACAGCGCAGGGGATCTGGCAGGGCTCCTTGGAGGATGAGCCGGCAGGCTCAGCTTGATAGGCAGCAGCACTGGGGGACGGGCAGGCAAAACCCTCTTGTGTCCTGCCTTCCCTTACAGGATTCACGTACACTGTAGACTGTTCAAGAGGTACTTCTGTGGGAACCCTGCTCCTGTGGCATCCAAATGCTTAGTTTCTGTTGTAGTCCTGCCCAGAGCCTGGTCTTTTTGCCCCAGCTGTGGTCTCTCACTGTGGCCAGCAGCAATCCTGTCACTTGTGTCCCATCGAAGTGACCAGAAAGTCATGTAGCGCTAAGCTCAGTGTTCCCCTTAGCTGTGTCACAGTTGTGGCCCTGGTCTGGTTTCCTCCCAAACCCACCAGCACTTAAGCATGCGGAGACCATCCACAAGGGAGAACGAGGGGGAGAGGTAATGCTATAAAACAGAGTTTAGCTGAACAGATGCTGATCCAGGTTTGGCTTGAGGTGGTGTTTTCCCTGACAAGGCTTAGAAATGCCTGCCTCTGGTTAGGGAGCTCTCCCTGGCTCTCAGTGGGTGCTTGATACAAGGCCCAAGAGCATTTGCCAACATGCAGAGTTGCTGTGCAGCTGGAAGGAGCAGTTTTGACAGGCTCTGGCTGGCAAAGGGGTGCCCGGCACCCTGCTGTCTGGGAGTTGTGGATCTCCTGGTCTTGAACTCTAGGCTTTCCCTAGCTGCTTGCAGTTTGATGATTAAAACCACAGCCGTGGTGCCTGCTGGCTTTCCTTTGAAAGATAAGGGATGGTCTAGGGTTTCCTGTGACGTGGATGTGAGATTAGATTGTGGCGTGGTGAGCACACAGGGGTGGAATTAAAGGGGCTCTTGCCTGTATCCGGGCAGATGGGACCCATCAGCAACAGGTCTTCTCTGCCAGCAATGAGCTGTGCCCTGCAGTTTGTGCTGGGGTTAGGGGAACCTGGGGGAGTGCAGGTACTGTCTCACATCCTGTGAGATGTGAAGCTTAGTGGATCATAGGTGGGGAAGCAAGAGACACTGGAGTGAGAAGTCACTTCATGAGGTCCCAGCTAAGCAGTGAGGACAGGATAAATTGCCTTGTCACAAACCAAAGCAGGACTCAAAACACCTTTCCTTTCTTTCAAATTCTCCAAACAACCATCAGCCATGGGAGTGCTTTCCCCTGGTCCAAGCACTACCGTTCCAGCACAGGCTGGTCTCTCTGTGATAGGGGGTGCTATAAACAGTCTCTCGGGAGCTTTGGCTGTTCCATCAAGACCGCAGAGGCAGGAAACCGTAGGTGAAGGTGTCTGTTCCTGAGAAATGCCCGAAGTCATAGCTCCTCACTAGCATTCCAGGACTAGCATCGGATGGGAGTATCCACAAATCTGGATTGGTTTAAAATGACTGCTGCACTGATCAGTGCCTGACACATTATCAGTTATGGTCTTCTGAAATGCCGTCCCCGTTTTGGCATGACCAGGGAGCTGCGGCTGGAGCCCACAGTGATTCCTGAGTCAGACTGAGAAATGTCTGTGCTTGCCCTGCCACACAGATGTTTTGTGGATGCTATCTCTACACTTGTCTTACAAAATCTCAATGGTCATGCTGAAAAATTGCAGTAGATCTTAACCATGTGAGAACTGGAGTGATGAACAGCGTGTGGCTGGGCACGCAACTTCAGCTCATGCAGCAGAACCCAAAAGCAGTCCAGCTGCTGGCCTAGTCAGAGGGACGCAAGCTAATAAAATAGGATGTTTTCCTGACTGCAGGTTGCTAACCTGTGGGCTTTTGCTGGAGAGTTTTTGCTAATGCAGCAGCTACGTATGGCTATTGCAGACAGAGAGTGAAAGAGCTGCCACTAAGCCAGGTGAAGACCTCAGCATCTGCTTCAGGTGCTTATTCTCTGCTGGTGGCTTCAGTCCTCTAGAAAAAGTTGAACTTCTGCAAAGCACCTTCTGTATTATCCTCAGAGAAAGCAGCTTGGTGTATCACGCTCTGGCCCACTGCAGTGCTGGTGCAGTGTGGTACAGTGCATGCTGTACCTGTCCCCAGCAGCATCAGTGCTCCTGAGAGCTTACAGCCAGGAGAGTCTAGCTCACAAGTTTTCCATGGCACGACTCATGAGTAACATATGGTGTGTGGCAGCCTGCAGATGTTTCATGCAGCTGTAGGAAGCTAGAGCTGAGGTGGACAGGGAGAGCACAGCGGTGTTGCCTGCAGCGTATGGCTCCTTTTGGTGCTTCTCCAGGCTGCAGAAAATTTGGGTAGCCACTAGCTACTTGCTGAGTCTGCCACCATCTCTGGAGATGTTTATGGCTCCCATAATCTGCAGCCCTGCAACACAACTAGAGCGCCTTGCAAAAAAGTCCTCTTGGGTCTCCAACTTATCTCACCTACATCACCGGGGACACCAGCACAGCTTTTTGGACTTTGTACTGTGCCAGTGTGTGGTATCTGATTCTTCCTAGATCAGTTGCCTGTCCTGCATGAAGTTCTCACAAATTCTTGTACTTCCCATTGCATCCTTCCCCTTGTCCGTGAGGTGAAGCTGGCCTGAGGACTGTAAACAGACACAGTGTGGGCTATGTCATGCTGCCCCATGTGGTGTTTGGGGCCAGGTAGGGTTGGGCTGATCCCTGCATACCCGGGCAGTTTGATCTGTATGTGTTTACTAACATGTTACTAGGGCAGCCTTCCATGATACAGCATTGCTGTGAAGCTGGTTAGTCTTCAGTGTGTGCTGGGTTTCTCTAGGGGATGCCAGCCTGTCTGTCCCTGCCTGCTGTGGAGCAGCCCGTGGGGCCTGTTTATCACACAGAGCGGGACAGATGCTTGTGCAAGCATGCCTGCCTTCAGGAGCTGCTGCAACATCCCTTCTCCAGCCTGCACAGAGTCATCCTCAGCCCGGTCCTGAGGCTCAGCTTTGCCTCTCTGAGTAGAGCTCTTTGGAGGGTTGGATCCACTGAAATTGCTGAGCAAATAGAGCCCTGAAACAAGCCTCAACTCTGGAGGCAGCTGTTTGCCAACACCCTCCTCATGCCCTGAGGGTGGGTGCCACAGTTCTGGGGTAGGCCCCAGGGTTGCTCAGTTGTTGGAGAACATTTTGGGAAGTGCCTAGGGAAGGAGGAGTGTGAAACCAGCCAGAGGCTGGTCAATGTATGAGAAGGGAAAAGGGATGTTCCCTGCAGAGTGGGACCTGTGTTTGGAGGTGCAGCAAAGCAACAGAGGCAGGTGAGGTGAGGGGGAGGCTCACAGCTGGAGTCACTGTGGTAGTGCATGAGAAGGAGGCAGCTCCCCGATTCCCTGCTACAGCTTGCAGAGGAGGTGGTGTCTGTTTCTGCCCCCTGTCTCTGTGCAGCTCTGCTTACTCCGCGAGGAGCTGGGAAAGTGATGGCTTTGGGTGCTGCTGGGAGAAGCAGAGGGACAGGAGGGATCAGAGGGCCCCTGCATGGGGCAGGCAGGCCAGGAACAGTCCTGGGCTTGCTCAGGCCTTGGGGAGCCCAAAGGACCATAACTGGTGTACAAGCGTTTTGGCACTGACTGATACACTTTGCTTGGATTCTACAGCCCGTCTCCAGAGGAGGGAATGGGTGATGAATTCGACCTGATGGATCACTCGGATCTCTACATCCTCGACTTCAGTACGTGAGCACTCCCTGCCCAGCTTGCGTCTCTCACCACAAGGTGCCCTGTGAGCAGGCCCTGCTGTTAAGCACCATACCATGTCCTATGTGGCTCTAAGTGCCTGCTTCTAGAAGCCAGATGGCCGTCTCTGGCTGGTGTATGTGGCTTAAGGCAGACCAGCCAGAAATGCAGCTGTGCTTGCAGGCCTGAGCTGAGCTCGTGGCTCTTCATGCACTCCTTCACAGAGACTTCTCGTGGGAGCACAGAAAACTGCTCCAGCTGTCCCTGGTGTGCACCCTGCTTTGTCCCTCAGAGGGATGGCGGGGGTGCTCTGCCCTGCTTCCTATGGTGTTGATTGCACTATGCCTGCACCCCTCCATAGTGTCCAACTGCCCTCTTTCCACAGGTCCCAGTCTAAAGACGCTGTGTAAGCTGGCAGTGATTCAGTACAGCCTGGACCAGTCCTGCCTTCCCCACGACATCAGGTACTGTGTGCCTTGCTGGGAGGTCACCCCATGGGTGTGCCCTGTCCTTGGGGTGCTCCAGCCCTAGCTGAGGGCTGCCTGGGGCCCTCCTCGGCACCATGCAGCTTTGGGGCAAGCTGGGCTGGAGACCACAGCTGAGTCTGGTGTGCAGCGGAGCTGCTCCAGCCCTGGGCCCTGTGTTTGTGCTTTCTCTCAATGTATCCCATTGGTGTGTTACAGATGGGAGCTCTCGGCCATGACAACAAACAGCACCATCAGCCGCCCCATCGTCTCCTCCCAGGGCTGACGCCGGCTCATCCCTCTACCACCCTGCCCTCGCCCCTCCACACACTGACCTCTTGCTCCACTGCCTGCATGAGTTTTTAGCCCTTTCAAGCAAGGAACATGTGAGCTCAGTCTGTCTTGCCCCAGCCAGGCCTTCCTCTGCCGTTGTCACCCTGTGAGCAGCACGAGTGTGCAGGCAGAGCGGGCCGCCAGGGAAGAAATCGACTCGCCCCAGCAGTATAACTGTGAACCCCCCTCCTTGCTGATGGCTCCAGTGTCTCCTGCCTTCCTTCCCTTTGCCTGCGGAGCCGCAGCTGTGCTGGCCTGGTCCCCAGCCACTTTCCAAGGGCCTGAATCAACTCTTACCACCAGCCATGGCCTTAGGTTTGGCCTCGGGCTATGAACTATTCCTGTGCTGCCTTGAGAGAGCAGGGACCTCCATGCCTGCACCCACCAGCGCTGACCAGCTTCCTGGCACCGGATGGCAGGCCCCAGCCCCAAGCTGAGCCTGATGTGGGGGCCTGGGCCCAGCTGGACCCTCTGCCCAGCTCCCATTGTAAAACAGCAACTGGGGGGAGTTTTATAAACACCGAGGCAGACGTGGCTTCTGCTGCTCTGTGTGTCCTAACAGGTGAACTGCGGGGAGAGAAGGTGTGGGAGGAGACCAAACCAGGGGCTTTCATCACACAGCTGTGGGCCACCAGTGGCTTGTGGCAGCTATGGCTGGTATGAGCAGCAGCCCTGGCTGGGCTAGGAGAAGGGGAGCTGGTCCCACACAGCAGCGCTGCCCTGGCATGCCTGCCTCCTGCCTGGGGCTGTGCTTCCCTGCGAGAGGGCAGGGAGGAAGACTGTGGATGTCTCCTGAGCTGTGCTGCCTTGGGAAGGTGGGTGCAGGGGCAAGATTGGGGTGTGGGTGCCCCTGCCCCAGGGAGGGAGGTGGAGGGATGCCTGGGGCAGCCTTCTGGAGGGGCACAGAGGGCTGTGCCCGAGCCCCTTCCCGTGGAGGTGAAGTGTCTGATGTGAAGAGGAGCTCCGGTGGCAACTCCAACAAAGCTAAGGCAGGGAAAGCTAGGGAAGCGCTCAGGGTGTTCCCTGGGATGACAGGGCAGCCACAAGATGGTGGTGGCTGTGTGCCAGGAACAGGTGGCAGAAGGCCCAGGCCATCTCCCCTGCCCTGAGGGCTGGCATGTAGCCAGGGTCAAGTGCTGCTCACCCAGCCACATGGGGTTGCAGTGGTGCCTGGGCTCCTCAGCCTGTGAGAGGTGGCCAATATGGGTGCAATGGAGCAGCCTGGAGTGGCATGAGAGCAGTGAAAAACCTCATGGCAAGAGAACGGAAGGCACCACAATTGTGACAAGAGCTTGTTCTTCATGTACTGGCACCACCTCACTGTGGTGGGTGATAAGCATCAATGGCAGGGCTGGGGCCTGAAGGGAGCCAGGCTGTGCTGACAGCACATCTGGCTCAGGGAGAGTACCCCCAGTCTGGGATCCCCTTTTGTGGTCCTTGGCACCTGCAGGTTAGCTGCGAGGGCTGGGTGGTCATCTCTCATGCGTTGTTCATCAGCTCCAGCTCCCCTACTCAACCAGTTGCCTCAGCTCTCAAGCTGTGCCATGAAATGGTGGAGTTTTTGGCCATGGCATCCCCTTGCCCAGCACTGAAACACCAAGCTTACTCTCCTTGTAGGGTGCCAGGCACCAGGAAACACCTGCAGATCACCCAGGCTCGCTGTGCAGTGTGGTGCTGAGCACAGAGGCTCCCAAGGTGCTCCTGCCTCTGTCCATGAACAGCTGTCACTGGGGCTTCTCTAGGGAGAATCACAAGCTCGGGGACATTGAGTGGAGACAGGCCCTAGGAATGCTCAGCGCCCCATGCCAGCTGCCTGTAGGAGAGCAAACCTTTGGTGGGGAGACTGCTTCTCTGGGAAGAAAAGGAGGGACTCACCTGGGAGAGGCTTGCAGGCACTCCACTCCCCTGCAAAGGTTCCCTTGGGTTCAGGGGCACTGTGGTCCTGATCTCCTTCTAACAGGACCCTGCTGCAGACCCAGGGATAGGCCACTGCTCACCACCTTGGTCCAGATGCCTCCAGTGCATTTTTTTGACATATAGGCTCCCTTTCGCAGCACCCAGCTCACTCATTGGTGATGCTGGAGAGCAGCCGCTGGGCAGGCAGACTAGCCACAGGCCTTTAGCCCAACATGGACCTTCTGCTGGGCTGGCAAGGAGCTGGGCGGATGTGTGCCCCACTGGGAGATCCCTGCTACCTTCATCATCACCCCCTCCTGAGTGGCCAGGTTTGTTTTAAAGACCCTGGCTTCCTTTTATTGCTTCCCCTCTCAGATTGCAGCCGGCTACAAGGGCTATTTTTAGCTGCCTGCCTTCTAAAAATAGCCCTGAGCTGTTTGGAGTTGCGTCACAAGAGGTAACTCTCTCCATGGGCGGCTTGGCCCCTGCACCCCAGGAGGGTACAAAAGGAGGCTGGGAGCAGCGGGGTCAGCAGGTTCAGACGCAGCCAGAGGCGAAGGAGGCAGCGGCTCGCTGCCAGCTTCAGGCATCCTACCACGGCACCATGACCATCTTCTGCAGCCACTGCCACAGGCCGCTGCAGGCAGAGATGAGCTGCCTGCCCAGGAGGGGCAAGCAGGCGCCCAGCGCCTCGAAGCCATTCAGGTGAGCTCCCTTCCACCCACGGCGCTGTGGTGGCCTCCTAGCTGGGGAGATCCCTAGGCCAGCTTGCATAGTGCCTGATGGCCCTTAAAAGGGGCTGGCACCAGCCTGGGACAGCGGGGCTGCCAGCTGGCACATGGGGATGAAGTGCGGAAGCTTGGAAGGGTGGAGGAATTTCAGGTGGTTGAAGAATAAAGGCAGATGTAATGGGCTGGGGCTTGTGTCCTGCATTGGATGCAGTTTCCATCCTTGTGGGTTTTGGTGGGGATGTTGTGTCACTTGGGCCCCCCTCCCCTCCCCAAAGCACAGGTCATTGTCCAACCTGGCCCCTAGTGAGACAGGCATTGGCCATGCCAGTGGTGTGTCCCCCTGGTTTAGCCATGAGCACCTCTGCCTGTGCCCACTGCACTGAAACAGCCACCAAAGGTTTGCTGTCCTAGAGGCAGCTGGCATGGGATGGGCACCGAGCCTCTCTGGGGGAGCATCTCCATTCCATGTCCCCGAGCTTGCAATTCTCCCCATAGCACTGGGCGGGAATGCTGTCCCTCTCCCTCCCTGGACATGTCCCCCCAGACAGCTGGCTTTGCAGGTCAACCAAGAGTGCCTCCAAGGCTCGCCGGGACCAGATCAATGTGGAGCTGCAGGCGCTGCGCTCCCTGCTGCCCATCTCCGCGCGGGAGAAGGAGCGGCTCTCCTACCTCCACACCATGGCCCTGGTGTGCCTCCGGCTGCGGGGGGCTCAGCTGTTCCCTCCAGGTACCCATGGCACTGTTGTACCCCACCTGAGCTTGGCTCTGTGTGGGCCACTGCTCCTGCCCCATGGAGACAGCGCTTTACCCTGTGCTCCCCCTGCAGACTCGGCTCCTCCTGCGGGACCGGCCCTTGGCACGGAGCTACTCTCCCTTCTGCCAGGGTTTCTGCTTGTGCTCTCGGCCAATGGCAAGCTGGTCTACATCTCGGAGAACGTGGCTCAGGTCCTGGGCCTCTCTATGGTAAGGCCTGCCCACTGGGCATTTGCGGTCACTGTCCCTGTCCTGGTGCCTTTGTTGTGTGTCTGCACGTTGCCCCAGCAGATGCTGGCCTGTGGCTGCAAGCTCAGGGTGCCAGCCTACAGCCCACCGGGGCAGGCACAGTCTGCAACAGCAGCCCCCTCTTTATCAGGTGGAGCTGCTTGCCCAGGGGGACATGGTCTTCGATATCCTAGATGGGCGAGCACATGAGGACGCACGCAAGAAGCTCCTCCTCGCCCAGGAGGAGCCCGGCAGGGGTAAGGGAGGCCTCAGCTGGCATCTCACAGGTGCTGCTGTCCTGCTCTGGCCCTTCGTGGCTGTGGTCAGAGAGCCAGGGCCAGCCCTGCGGGGGGTGGGAGCCCCTGACCAACTCTGGCTGGTCTGTTTCCCTGCAGAAGTCACGTTTGTCAGCGAGATGCGCACATCCAAGGCCTTCCGGCTGCAGCACGGGGGGAATCGGGCTGTGGCAGTGCGTGGACGCTTCACGGCCCTGCGCTGGCCAGCCTCCCCCTCCACCACAGCCTTCCTGGCCCTCTGTACGCCGGTCGCATGCTTGCCTGCAGATGGTGATGCTGGTTCCCAGGACCACCTATTCCAGAGCACACACATCCTAGATATGACGTTTACTGATGTCACAGAGAGGTGAGGAGTGCCTGCTTGCACCACAGCCCCTGCTGTACATCTCAGACAGCAAGGATCTTTTCTCTTCAAGCCTGTGTGAGCAGTGAGACTCTTCCAGACACTTCCCAAGCCTCTTCCTTCCCTTGTTTGCAAGCCATTTCTGTACCCCTGTTGTTTTGCTCTCTCCTCCATCACGTAACAGCTGCTCCTTGCTGACACGGTGCAGACCCTGCAAAGCACTCAGTCTCCACTCCCCTTGTCTTCCCCAGTGTCACCTACCACCTTGGCTACCGCAGGGAGGAACTGATCGGTCAGTCATGGTACAGTCTCCTGCACCCTGAGGATGCTGACCTAGCAGCTGCCCAGCACAGGGCTGTGGGTGAGTGTCAGGCCTGAGAACACGTGTGTTTTTCTCTGGCTATGCCTGAAACTTGGCTGTCCAGGACAAGAGAAACAAAGTGAATTTAGCCCTGCCCGCTGTGGCTCCCTGCTCAAAAAAGGATGAAGCACAGAATTGGTTACACAGCCCATACACTGTCTATAATAAGGTCACAGGTAGCTTCCAAGTTTGGGAACGAGGGCAGCCTGCTTTGCCACAGTGCAGAGATGAGGAATAAGCCCACTTGAGCCCCAGCTTTTTGAGAGGGCAGGACTACTATCGACCTGATTGTGCTACTTGTGGCTTTTGTCCCGCTGGGGCCAGAGCAGCAGACTGACTGTAGACCCTGCCAGGGCAGCCTTCGGGGTCCACAGGCAGCATGCCGCTCTGCCCTGGCAACTGGGGCAGCCATGCCCTGCCACAGGCTAATGTGGCCCCTTGCCCACAGCACTTGGGGCTGGGACTGCAGCAGAGACAGCAGTGCTGCGCCTGCTGCACAGGGACCGGACCTGGGCCTGGCTTGGTGTGTCAGCACGGCGGGACAGCGGGGGCCATGCCATCACCTGCACCAGCCGCTGCCTCAGGTGAGGACTCCAACGGCGAGGAGGGCAGCGCGGTGCCGTGCCCCCGAGCCGCCTCTCACTGCTCCTCCCCCCCCCCATGCCGGCTGCAGGGAGGAGGAGGCGGCCTATCTGCGCGCCCGACAGCACCGCCTCACGCCCCGCACCACCGCGGCGCCGCCGCCCGCGCCTGCCGCCCCACCGCCGGCGGCGGGACGGGAGCTCAGCCTGCTGGCCGCACAGCTCCGCGCCCTGGCCGACAGCCTCTCGCCGCCCTCTGTCGCCGCCGCCGCTCCGGCCTGGCACCCACCCGAGGCCGCGGCCTTCCCGCACGACGCCACGCTGGCCCGTCTCCTAGGCAACGCGATGGAGGGTGCGGGACTTCCCGCCGCGCATGCGCACTACGCTCTTTGCCCGCCCCAATAAACGCCCCTTTCTCCCCGCTTTACCCCTCCTGGCTCTGTCTGCGCCTGCGCCGCTGCTCGCTGCCCTGCCCCTTCCGGTCGCGCGCTCGTTCACCGCGCTGCTTCCGCGTTTGCCGCCGGACCGGGCGAGGGATCGGGGAGGAGCGGGGGAAGACCGGGCGGACGGACGGACGGACGAACATGCAGCCGCGTCGGGAGGGCGTGGGGGGCCGGGCCCAGCGGGCCCAGGCGGCGGGGTGGAGAAGAGCCGTCACCGCGGAGGAGGAGGAGGAGCAGGCGGTGGCGGGGCGGCCCATGCGCCGGAGCGCGGCCTTGGAGCAGCCCCTCGGGAGGCTGGAGGAGGTGGAGGAGAGTGAGAGCTCCGGCGACAGCAGCGACAGCGACGACAGCGGGAGCCCCCCGACGGCGGGGGCTGGTGGGAGAGGTAAGGGCAAGGCCCCGGGCTGGGGACCGCCACCTTTCCCCGGAGGGCGCTGCCCGGGAGCTGACAGTACCCTAGCAAGAGGTGGGAAGAAGGGGAAGCGATCTACAAAACGATGGAGTAAAGTTAAAAAATGGCAGGAGGGAAGATGCAGTGGAGTGTAGAGACAGTATAGAAAAGGTAAATTATATTCGGGGGGGGGGAAGGAATGAAAGAAAAATTGGGAAATTAAAATGTCAAGAAAGTATCTAAGAAATAAGGAAAGTAAGATAATCCTGCCTTTTAATAGGTCTTTTGGTGGAGATCCCTTTAGCATAGATATTAAGGATCGTGAGCCTTCCTTCTGCAGAGGCTGTGGACAGAACCAGCCACTCTGCAGCAGGAAAAGAGCGACCTTTTCACACACACTGTTGCCAAATCTGCTGCCTGGCAGTGGACACCTGCTGGGACCATTCATTTCTGCCCCAAAACAGGCTTCTTTTTTTATGCTGATGTCAAATGATGTTATTATCAATGTAAGTGGCTAATTCAGTCTCCTACAAGTAGGTAGCAGGATATATTTCACAGACTGATACTACTGCATGGGAAGCATTTTCCCCGTTAGGCTTTGGGTAGTCAAGTCTGGTCTGGCATCTCATACTGGTATTGAAATATTTTATCAGTGGAAGCTCTGCATGCCTTCTGTTTGTCAGATTTACACCAGATCTTTTCTAATCCTTTGCTGAATGCTGCTTCTTTTTATATGGTGTCTTTATGTTGTTTTCATTGACATCTTGTAAGTCTTTGCGATTTTAACAGTATTGTTTTGGAATTGCAGCCAAATGAAGTATTGTAGTGCAAGTGATGGTGTCTTGTCTGTCTTTGTGAAATGTTAGAGTGGCTTCCATGTTGTTCTTAGTCGCCTTTAATGCTTTGGCCTTTTGACTGTCCTTGCTCTAAGTCTTTTGTTTATCTGTCTGGTTATGCTTTGAGTATCCCGTGACACTCAACTATTGCCCTATATAGTGATTAATTGCTTTATAGTCCAGTAACGTATAATTACCATAAACTTTTCCTATAGTGCAGCGGTCTGAAGCTATCTGTACTGACTTTGAACAGCGTGGTGGCAGATGCTCTTGTCTAAATCCTAGAATTGATTGGTTTTCTTAAGTCCCTGTGAACCCCAACAGTGTGATTACTTTAAGTTGCTGAGCTACTTGGCTCTTACCTGAATGTGGGCACAGTTCTTTGGTCTGACGGTGATTTCACATTCTGGGCAGGCAAGTAATAAGTGATTGCACAAGAGTGACATGGGGGAAGATGGAGAACCTGAGGGAGGTCAGAAAAGGTGACAATGCTGTCATCCCTAAGAAGATAGGGGGCAAGGGTGTTTGTGGGAGCCCACGCAAAAGAGCATATCAAACTGCAGTAAGATAAGTGGGAAGGGTGTTTTGGGGAAGCAGTGTAATGAAATAGTGCTGTATTCACATTTCCTTTGTCCCTTGTGCAGCAAACTGCATATATGGTGTTCCCTTCATGCTCCTTAGAGAACTAATGAGTGTTGACAGAGCAGAGTTCCTGGGTGTTCAGAACAAGCAAAAAGAAAACATTTCTTGTGGCAGTGCTTGGATATGCTCATTACATTTTCTGGATGATGTGAGTAGATTCTGAAGCAGAAAGTCTTGGTTATTGCCAAGATGAGAGTGACTGGGATGATGAGTCCATGCTCTGAGCCAATGTGACTGACCTCATGTTGCTTCCGGAATTTGGCAGCAGATTTGGGCAGAGCATCCAGAAACCTTGTGTCACGGGGGAGCATACTGGGTTTGCATGGCAAGGTTTTGGTAGCAGGGGAGGCTACAGGGGTTGCTGCTGTGAGAAGATGCCAGAAGCTTCCCCCATGTCCTATTAGCTCAGCCTTGGCCAGGGGCTCTATTAGCAATGGTGGTAGCGTCTCTATGATAACGTATTTAAGACAGGGTGAAAAAAACCTGCTGCAGAACAGCAGCCCGAAGAGAGGAGTGAGAATATGTGAGAGAAACAACTCTGCGCATACCAAGGTCAGTAAAGAAGGAGGGGGAAGAGGTGCTCCAGGCACCGGAGCAGAGATTCCCCTGCAGCCCCTGGTCAAGGTCATGATGAAGCAGGCTGTCCCCCTGCAGCCCATGGAGGACCCCACACTGAAGCAGGTAGATATGTCCCTGCAGCAGGCTCCTCACAGGACCTGTGGCCCCGTGGATAGAGGAGCCCACGCTGGAACAGGTTTGCTAGCAGGACTTGTGACCCTGCAGGAGACCCATGCTGGAGCAAGTCTGTTCCTGAAGGACTGCACCCCGTGGAAGGGAGCACTTCTTGAAGAACTGCAGCCTGTGGGAAGGACCCATGGTGGAGAAGCATGGGAAGGACTGTCTCCTGTGGGAGGGACCCCATGCTGGAGCAGGGAAAGAGAGTGAGCAGCAGAGATGATGCGAGATGAACTGACCACAACCCTCATTCCCTGTCCCTCTGCGCTGCTTGCAGGGCAGAAGATCGAGAAATCCTGAGTGAAGTTGAGCCCGGGAAGAAGGGAGGGGTGGGGGAGGAAGACGTTTTAAGATTTGGTTTTTATTTCTCATTATCTTACTGTGATTTGTTTGGTAATAAATGAAATTATTTTTTCCCAAGTCGAGCCTGTTTTGCCCATGAAAGTAATTGGTGAGTGCTTTCTCCCTGTCCTTATTTTGACCTGTGAGCCTTTTGTTATATTCTCTCTCCCCTGTCCGGCTGAGGAAGCGAGTGATAGAGTGGCTTTGGTGAGAACCTGGTGTCCAGCCAGAATCAACCCACCACAGGCAGGATGTGATTGTTTTTTGCTAGCCCACAGTTGGGCTGTTTTGTGCCAAATGCATTGTATCACAAAGGCTTAGAAAGACCATGTGCCTGTCACTGCTCAGAGGTGTTGAGCAGGCAAACGCCACCCAGGTGGTGTTTGCCAAGACTTTCACCTTCAGAAGGGAGCTAGTGCAAACCCTCCTGTTCCTTCTTGCCACTGCCATCATCCAGAGAACGGAATGAGCATATCCAAGTGCTGCCTTAAGGAACGTTTCCTGATTGCTAGTCCGGAACACCCAGAGGTGTATATTCAGAAAGAATCGATAATATTTTTATGTTGTGGTTATAAGAATGTTAAAGATTACTGTCACTGAGGGATATTAAAGAAACATAGCAACAGAAAATTCCAGAATAATATCCTTTGCATTCATCAGCACTTTGGGTAGAGTTGGTTTTGCTGTTTCTTGTGTTGTTTGTGTTGGTCTTCTAGTCAGCAGTCAGCAGAGGGAAGGAATATTTTATGAAACACAAGGTGTAAATAACACTGTGGGGAGCTCACGGCAGGGCTAGAATATGAAACTGCTTCTTGGTGTCGTGGGGTTTTGTTCTTCCCCCAGTGAATCAGGCTATAAGCTACTCCTATTGGTAGTGAGATGGTGAAGGTTGAATGTCTGGATTTCAGTAGTTTACAGGCCTCTGGGGTGCTGAGGAGGCTCTGCCGTGGGAATCACTTTGTTGCAGACTGAGCAGAGCTATGGCAGATGTGCAGTGGGGAGAGACGGTCTCTGAGTCTTAACAGACAGGCTGAACAGGCCATGTGGTTTTCCTGCACCTTCTGGCTGGTGTCATGGTGTGAGAGATGTGATGGTTTAAAGGTGATGGGACAAGAACAGTCTGTTAATGTGTCGGGACTGAGAGGTGACCCCTCAGAATTTGCAGTGTGGCCAAAATACAGCCTAGTGCAGAGTTCGTACCACTCTTTGTACCAGATAAAAACTATGAATTGGTCTTGTGTGTGCTACTGAGAGAGAAGCCAAAACTGGTTGGGGAGAGGGGGAGACTATTCTAGTGCTAAAGACTGCAGTGGTTAATGAGAGAGAAATCAAAGGTCGAGAGATGCAGTGACTTCTTTCTGCCATGCAGTTGTGTAGGGACGGCACCACTGTGCTTGTGTCACTGTCTCAGTCTCTGAGACATCCCTCATGGTGGAATTTGGGGGTGGGATGTGCTTTGAGAATCTGTTCGGTTCAGGTGTGTCCTGCACTCTCTTCCAGATCAATCTGACATGTCTTTTGAGGAACTACTGCGGGTGCAGAGTGATACGAGAACGAGAGTGCACAAGCAGGTGACCAGTGGGAAGAAAACTGCAAAACCTACCAAAGCCGCAGTGAAGCAGCAACAAGGCAAAAAGGGGTAAAGAGGTTCTTTTGTGATCAGAAAAATGTGCATGTGTGCTCTCTGCACTCCAGAAGTTATACCAGGAGCTCCTCACAGTGTTGCTATTGCCTTGGAGCTGGTGTAGATCTCCTTTTATGTGCTACACAATAATGCCTTTCACTATAGTGTTTCATTTGGGAATGGTCTGTTGCTGTTTCAGAGCTTTTAATATCCTATCCCGTTCAAATCCCCAGCAGCCACCTGTTACTTGACAGTTAAATCAGCACTCAATTGCTTTACACTCTCGGTATTAAGGCACTTTTAACCCACGGCATGGTATGCTTCTGTTTTAAGCTGAATGATAGTACTTTACTTCTGTCCCCTGGGCCCTGAAATAGTTACCCTGCTGTTTTCTAAACCCTACCAGCCTATCAGCATCTTCTGCCTGGCTCCTGTTGCCTGGAGTTGCAGTGACAGCTAATTGTTCTGGAATTTCATTCATCCTTCTGCTGTTTTCTCATCTCTCCTTGTCTGTGTTGATTTTCTTTTTCCCCCCTTTACAGTACTTATCGTCACAGACTTTTTCCTGTCCTCAGTGGTCTTTACATCTCCTATTTGCATACTTTGTAGGTGCTATTGATATGGTGACTATAAAATGTATTCAACACAACAAAAGCTACCAGATCTTTTTGCAGTCCTCCACAGGCCCCCTCTGGTAACAACTATTATACCATTACTCTTTATTTGCGGTAGTTATCTGGTTTTCAGTCCTCAGAGTCATATCGAAGTGATTTGAACAGGTTTTCTCTGTTACACTGGCATCCCTAACCTATTTCTGAATCTCTGCTGCAGACATGATTATTCTGCTGTAAACAGTTGATTAGAATAATGTTTCTGCTTTACCTTTTACCCAAGAGTCTGGGGGATTTTGTGTAGTGCAACATCTTCACATAGTGTCTCTATTTCTGCCATACAGTTTGCATAAGTCTGTTTTTATTTAATTCCCCTAATCCTTTAAGTGATGCATCACTGTAAATCCCACATGCTGTTTCTCTCATACTTTTGTTATGGAAGTGAGCGTCTTAAAAGAAGGACATCAGGGAAATTCCCTGGAACTGAGCTGGCTTCAGCAATGCTGTATAAAGCTGACTCAGGAGCATTGTCCAGGGGTGTAGCCACATCAGCAGATGTGAAAACACACTGAACATTGCCCTAAGTGGGATTTGGAAAATTTACTTATGCCTGTGGGGTTGTTTATGTTCTTGCCCCGGTGTTACTGTGTTGCTGAATGTGGGAAAAATGCCCACATTGTTGGTCCTCTCAGCGGGTGGTTCACAGGTCTTTTCATGTTTCTAATACCTTACCTGGTGTACTGAGAAATCGCAGGACACAGCATCCAAGTAATATGGGGAAAGTGATGCCCTGTTCTCCCACCTTATACTGTCCCCCTTGTACACCTAAAGCATCAAGCTCTAAAGGCCTGTGTTGCAAGGAGAACTTGTTCACTTAATTGGTTGTCACCATAGTCCTCATGGTCCTGATTCTCTGTGAAGTCTGTTTTGGGATATGTAGCATAACCTGTACAGCCCTTATTCCTGGGGACTGACCTTTTTGTTACTTGAGTTACGGTATGCTTTCTCATTGAGCCTGGCCACAGTAGAATTGGCCTGTCTTTGTAACTGCCAGCTCCATGCAAAAATTCCCAACTTTGGTCTCACCTCTCTGTGTAAGTATTAGTCAGGAATGGATGAGTTGGTGGGCCAGGAATAGAAGGGGGTTGTTGCATGATGAATGAGAACATGGAGAGGGAGAGCAGTAATTGAGTACAGCGCATTTACTGATGCGGATGGTGGATTTTCACTTGATACAGTGGGGCTGTATCAAGTTTTGTGTAGGATTGTTTTAAGCATGCTTTTATAGATCATTTGGTTGTAGTAGCCTTGTCTGGCTCTTGACCGAGTCACCTTTTTGCTCTCTGTAGGTTTCATGGTGAGGATTGAGTGGGAGAGTCTCCCATTTTGGCACTGTGCAGTGATGTTCTCCTGAGGGTCTGGCTAACCTCCTGACAAATTAGCCTGGCCCTTGTTCTGTCCTCTGCTGCTCTTATGTACATTTTTCTCTTTTTCAGGCCATTGGAGATGTCTGCCAAGAAGCCTGTACCTTTTCTGAGACAAGTAGTCTCTGTTACAAAGAAGGTGGGTGCTCCCCCTCCCCAGTTCAGGACCTGACTTCCCTTAGTGATGCTGATTGGGCACATACATGGTATTGGGGCTGCTGAAGGTGACACAGGCTCTTTCCCAAGGATAGAGCTTGGGACACTGTCTGGTGAGCCCAGGTAGTGCTAGCATGTCTCTGGGGACAATGAGAGTTTGGGTGCAAGAGCAGCTGCTCTCTGTATAACCTGCTGCCCTGCATAATGCACAACTTGAGGAGTAACTCAAATGTTTGAGACCCCAGTGTTTCTAGAAGATGTAATGGCTGCCACCAATGACAATTGCACTGCAAGCTGTGGTCTCATTGGACTCAGTCTTTGCCAGCTGCAGATGTTTTCAATGGTGGATGCATAATATTGCTAGTTAAAAAAAAAAAAAGGCATGATCCGTGGAAGGGAGAGTAAGCAGGCTATTAACAAGGTAATCCTGGCCACAGCTCTTACTTTTGCTTTCCCTGCTTTCAGGT